>VDFB02000008.1:367010060-367179803 GCA_007258455.2 Sequoia sempervirens | reverse complement strand
TGACTACAAGGTCTATGACTTCAAAACACAACATGGGCACTCATTGTTTTTGCACATGCATTAATAATATGACAAGAAAGGATTAATAAAAATAAGGGCTTGAATGATTCAAATAATACTTAACATACAATTTGTTATTCCAAGTTTACTGTTTCAATTTTAAAATCCCTCCTTTTCTCCCCTAGACACACCAACAATACAAAAGAAAATAAATAATTAGGAAAAAGGATTCAATGTTGTGTATAACAGTTAATATAAAGTATATCATTTGAACTATGCCCTATCAAGTTTCAGACAAATAACTATTTTTAGAAAATAATAAACATTGGGAAGAGCACGTATGTACATTGCTAACATCCATTTTGACATTCATACAAATCTATAGAGACAAAAATTTAATATTGTCTCATTTATGGTTTCCATTATGTGGAAATGGTTGCAATATATTAAAATAAGCTATGTTCTTTTCCATAAGGCAATCTAACTGTTGTTTGCTAGCTTCGACTATATTCCCTCATTTACAATGCATAATAAAATATTTAATATTATAGAGTTTATGTTGTTATCCAAAATATGTTATTGACTATCATAGCAATTGATTTCATTTCAACTATCCACATGAAATCTAGATATACAATATTAGATGTATAAAACATAACTATACAACACTAGAAAATAGATCTTGTGATCGAAAGATGTTCAAACAAAACAAAGTTATGGATTAGTATATATCAATGTTCTTTGCATCCACCATCAGTTACATATATTCTTACAAGTAGGTGGAACACATTGAGCATTTTTGCATAAGGTTTAGTTGAGAAATGGGTATATTTTTTCCTTGGTTTGTTATTTTGAATCTTTGTGGGTTTCTCTTTATGGTTTGTATTTTGTGGCTATGTTTGGAACAAAATAAAATTGTTAATGTTATGCAACTTTTGTTGGTATTTTTATTTTTTGTGTTACTTTTAATGGATTTCGTTTTGTACTGATGTATGCAACATAGTTATATTCCATCATATCAATGAATTCGAACTCTAGAACTTCGTTAGGTGACAAAATATATCACCATTATCTAAATATACTTGTGGACATGGTTCTATGCATGTATATATCTATATATACATATATAGAAACATATATGCATGCAATTCAATGTTCCTGGTGCAAACAACATCTTCATACAACTGTATGTACGAAAATGTGTTTGAAAAAATTTATGTGTCTACACAAAAACTAAAGTATGGGCTTTTTTTCTGCATTTGGTTGTTCTTTTTGTTTGTGCACATATGTATGTGTCCAAAGTAATATGTAGACAAAATTCATATAAACCCATCCCCTTGTTTATTTCTTTGATAGGATAGCTCTTATTTCTTTTGTCTTTAAGGGGAATTTTTGCAATAATAGGCTTCATATTAAGCATAAAAAGAAACATTGCTTCCCACATTAAATGTGCTGAAAATATCTTGGAAGATGGGAGAATACCATAACCTATTTTATGTCTTCATCTCTCACAATATCCTTCCATATTTGATTCACAGTCCAATAGTGTATGGTATAGAATATATGATGTTGTCCATAAGGCATTGTCACCTGCTGGTCTATAGATGCAACTATATTGTTTCGTTTCCAATAAGATGCTATTGAGAAACAATAGAGGGTAATCTAAATGACAATAATCATCAATTTCCTATGGAGTTAATATTGTTTGTATCTATTATGACATACATACATTTCTCTCCATAGCGATTAAACATTTCCCATCACTCCTATTAATAGTGTCATTACCTAGGTTGCTCTACTAGTTCTGGAAAGCAGGGACAACTACATTTGAACCAAGCAGGTAGAGTTGTGGGTGGAGGTGCATATTGCAAAAACTATTTCTAGAGTTTTGTGAGGATGATTCTTTTTTTCCATAGGCCTTTGTTCATTTTTGTTGTCTAGTTGACATTATATTGCTTCATTTGTGTTCTTTATGTAGCCACGATGGTTGGAAGGAAACATTGTTTTTTTTCTATGTTGGATTTTCATTTATGGCTTGCTTTTTATGTGAATGGCTGAAAAATAGTTATTTTGGTGTGTTCTTAGTGAATTTCTCCATATGGGTTGTTGTTGAAACCAATATTGATTCATGTATGGTTCACGTTTTTTGGTGAAGGTTTTGAATCAGTCTGTTACTGCAAGCTTTATGTGTTTTGTGCATTTTTCATGTAGGTCACTGTTGAAAGGCGTGTTTTTGTGGTGATGGTTGCAACACAATGAGATAGTTAATTTTATATAGGTTGCATTGTTTTAGGGTATATTGTTATCTTTTTGAAAAGGGTCTATTGAGAAAAGACTATATAGTTTGTTCACACCGATATTGTTTGATTTACAGTTCAACTTTTGTGGGGATGTTTTTGTATGGGTTTGTCACTGTGATTTTTAGTGCTTTGTAGGTTTGGCCATATGGGTGTCTGTTGATAATAATATTTTTCTATAATTTATGGAATTCATTGTTAGGGTTAGAGATGGTAGATATCTAACAATTAAATACAGATTTAAATAATAAACAGAGAAACTAAAACATACACAGAATAAATCATAACATAGAGAATTTAACGTGGTTCACCCAATCTGGGATACATCCACCAAACCACAGCCATCCAATACTTTTATTATTCAGTGCAAAACCTATTACAATCTTGTGAATAATCACGTTTTTCATCATACTGTAACCCCCATCCCAACCCCTTTTAACAAGCTTTTAGAAGCTTCCAGAATTAGGGTTTTACAAAGTTGGTTTTCTTTCTTTTTCAGAGATTTTTCCTTTTTCGCTAACGATGCAAAAAAAATGGCAAAAAAAATTTCTCGGGGGCTACGCCCCCGAACCCCTGCTTTCGGGGGGCTGCCGCTCCTAAACCCCCACTTCTCAAGGGCTGCCGCCCCCATACCCCGGTGAGGATAGGGGGCTAGGGTGTATAGTATACCATGGGCTATATAGTATAGCATGATTAGTCAGCACATACCAACAATCTCCCACTTGGAGACTGATCAAGCTCCACACCATCACAACCTCCCACTTGGAGACTGATCCTGGACAACATTGCAGCACTTACAACTCCCATTAGAAATAAGGACCTTGGACCTTGCTACTTTGTTATACCTGAATTCAACCTTGAAGGCCAACCAAAGCTGAAGAGGAGCCCAACTTCTCCCTTGGCACCGCCTTCATAAACATATCCACTGGATTGACATCTGTATGTATCTTGTCCAACTTGACCTATCCATCTTCCAACACCAACCAAATGAAATGATATCTCAATTGTATGTGTTTTGTTTTAGAATGCAAGGCAGAATTCTTTGCAAGATGTATAGCACTCTGATTGTCTGTAAATAAGTAATTTCCATCCTATTGTTTTCCCAACTCATCCATGAAAAGTTGTAGCCATATCATCTCCTTTGCTGCCTCTATTGCAGCAACATACTCTGCCTCTGTGGTGGATAAGGCAACCACCTTTTGCAATCGAGAAATCCAACTCACTGCTGTCCCACCAATTGTAAATACATAACCTATGGTACTTAGCCTGGTATCTATATCCCCTGCCAAATCTGAGTCAACATAGCCTTGTAAATTAGTATTAGAGCCCCCAAAACATAAACACTTATTGGATGTACCTCTCAAATACCTGAGAATCCATTTTACTGCATTTCAATGCTCAACTCCAAGATGACTCAAATAGCTACTAACAACTCCTATGACATGTGCAATATCCGGTCTCGTGCATACCATGGCATACATTAAACTACCTACAGCTGAAGCATATGGTACCTTGGACATTTTTTCTTCCTCCTCTTGTGTCTTTGGACACATATCGTTAGTCAATTTAACATGACTAGGCAAAGGTGTGCTGACAACTTTTGCATTCTCCATATGAAATCTCTGCAACACCTTTTCAACATAATTAGCTTGAGATAAAAACAATTTTTTGTTTTTCCTATCTTTACAAATTTTCATACCAAGGATTTGTTTTGCTGCACCCAAATCCTTCATAGAAAAATATTTTGCTAACTATTGTTTTATCTCACTTATGTGATCCATGTTAGACCCAGCTACAAGCATGTCATCAACATATAAGCATAAAATAATGTAGCTGTCATTATCCAACCTTTTAAAATAAACACAATGGTCAGAATTACACCTGTTGTAGCCTTGCTCAGCCATAAAACTGTCAAATTTCAAATACCATTGTCGAGGTGCTTACTTCAAGCCATATAAACTTTTCTTCAATCTGCACACTAGTTTCTCCTTACCTTTGACCTCAAATCCTTGTGGCTATTCCATATATATTTCCTCTTCCAAATCACCATGGAGAAAGGATGTTTTAACATCAAGCTGATCTAAATGCAAATCTTCAGTAGCCACAATACTTAAAACAATACGAATAGAAGTCATTTTAACAACAAGAGAAAAAATATCATCAAAATCAATACCCTTTTTCTGTGCAAATCCCTTTACAACTAATCTGGCTTTAAATCTTTTCTTACCTCCATCCTCCTCTTTCAGCCTATAAATCCATTTGTTTGGTAAAGCCTTTTTCCCTGCAGACAACTTGCATAAATTTGAAGTCCGATTTTTCAGCAAGGAGTCCATTTCTTCTTTCATTCCATGCTCCCACTAAACCTTGGTATCCACCTGCATAGGTTCATCATAATATTTTGGTTCACCAGCATTAGTTAATAGAATAGTATACAAAGAGGGAGAGAATCTTTCTGGAGGTCTACTTACCCTTGAAGATCATCTAACAGTAGTTTGTGGTATTTGTTGCTGTTGTTGTTGCCCAACATGAGGAACCATTGAAACATCATTAATTGGAATATCATTCAACACTACATAATCATTTTCTTTCTTCTCATGCTGCAACAACATATCTTTGTACAACACTTTTTCATTGAATATGACATCCCTGCTTCTCACAATTTTCTGATTTTCAAAATCCCAAAGCCTATAACCAAATTCATCAATGCCATATCCAAAAAATACACATTTCTTTGATTTTGCATCAAGCTTGGTTCTATTTTCAGAATCTACATGTGCAAATGCTTCACAACCGAAGGTTTTGAGAAAAGAATAACTCACCTTCCTACCCTTCCGTGCTTCCTCTAGAATACCACAATCCAAAGGATTAGAGGGACCTCTATTGATTAAATAAACAACAGTGTTTATAGCTTCTACCCACATTTTTAAAGGCAACCCAACATGCAATCTCATAGTCTGTGCACGCTCCATTATTGTTCTGTTCATACGCTCAGCCACTCCATTTTCTTGTGGAGTCCTTGGAACCATTTTCTACCTACAAATACCATTAGAGGAACAATAATCTTCAAACTCTTTACTACAATACTCACCACCATTATCAGATCTGAGACATTTTATCTCTTTACCCGTCTCATTCTCAACCAAGCTTCTCCATTTTTTAAAAATTTCAAATACATTAGATTTCTGCCTAAGAAAATAAATCCATACCTTCCTAGTTGCATCATCAATGAATGTAACATAATACAGATAGCCACCGAGAGAGGATACTTGAGCTGGTCCCCATACATCTGTATGCACAAGCTCCAATTTCTCATCTTTCTTTTGCTTCCCATCCTTGAGAAAACTAACTCTTTTTTGTTTTCCATAGACACAACTTTCACAGAAATCCATATTAACACATTTTAGACCTGGTAAAACATTATTTGAATGAAGTACTTTCATACCTTTTAAAACTCATATGCCCAAGTCTATTATGTGCCACGTTGTTGATTCGTGAGTCCACAACAATCAGATGATCTTACTCATCGAATGTAACAACTGCTCTCAAGATTTACTTTTTCAGAATAATTAAAGTATAAGGAATAGTATGACTGTATTAAAAGATATAAGGTGCCTACTTTCATACCTTTTGCTACCACTAAGGAACCTTTTGTAACCTTCCAATTTTATCACTAAATGTAACAACACAACCTTCATCATCTAGTTGCCCTACTGAAATTAAATTTCTACTTAACCTTGGAACATGCCTTACTTAATGTAGTAGCTAATGATCTCATTCTCTAACTTAATCTTGATTATTCCCTTTCCAACAATTTGACAGGCTTCATTATCTCCCAAATAAACCAACCCAAAATGCCCTTGGACATAATCAAGAAAATAATTTATATGGGACGTAGTATGAAATGAAGCCCTTGAATCTAACACCCAAGAATCATCAGCATTACCAAGGGAAAGAATCAAAGCATCCTCATCAGATTTATTACTTACCACATTTTCCTCTTTGCTTCTTTCCTTGTTGTCTCCATCTTTATTTTTTCGAGACCAACAATCTTTCTTCAAATGACCTGGCTTACCACAGTACCAACAATCCCTCTTATCTCTGGATTGGGACCTTTTGTCCTTTGATTTTCCTCGTGACTTCCTATGATTTTTAGAATTGTTTCCTCTCTCCTTTGTTCTACCCCTACTTTCTACATTCAAAACACTGCCTGATGTGGATGTTCCACCTGAGCTTTTCCTACAAATTTCCTCATTCAAAATAACACCAACAACATCATCAAACTTCAATGTATTTGAACCAGAAACATAATTGCTAACAGCCATTACCAAGCTATTCTAGCTTTCAGGCAAAGAACAAAGAATCAAAAGAGCCCTAACTTCTTCATCAAAGTTTATTTTTAAAGAAGTTAATTGACTGGTGACCGTATTAAACTCATTCAAATGATCAGTAACTGACCCACCTTCTACCATTTTTATATTAAATAAATGCTTCATAAGAAATACCTTATTCAAAGCAGAAGGCTTTTCATATAACTTTGCCAGGGTTTCCATCAACTCTTGAGTTGTCTTTGCTGCTTTAATATTAAACGCCACCGATTGTGCCAGGCATAGACAAACACTACCAAGAGCCTTTCTATCCAAGATCTCCCAGTCCTCATCTAACATTGCTGCAGGTTTCTTAGCTTTCCTTTCCAATGGCCGCCATAAATCCTTCTGATAGAGATAGTCCTCCATCTACATCTTCCATAACTGATAGTTCTGCCCATTAAACTTCTCAACCTTCTTACCGTCGTCTGCCATTGCTCCCACTCAACCGTGAGATCTTCCTACAGACGATAATCGAAATGCAACTCACTCTGATACCACATGTTAGGGTTAGAGATGGAAAATATCTAACAATTAAATACATATTTAAATAATAAACAGAGAAACTAAAAAATACGTGTAGAATAAATCATAATACAGAGAATTTGACATGGTTCACCCAATCTGGGCTACATCCACCAAACCGCAGCCATCCAATACTTTTATTATCCAGTGCAAAACCTATTACAATCTTGCGAATAATCGCATTTTTCATTATACTGTAACCCCCATCCCAACCCCTTTTAACAAGCTCTTAGAAGCTTCCAAAATTAGGGTTTTACAAAGTCGATTTTCTTTCTTTTTCGGAGATTTTTCCTTTTTCGTTGACGACGCAAAAAAAATGGCAAAAAAAAATTTATCGGGGGCTGCGCCCCCAAACCCCTGCTTTTTGGGGGCTGCCGCCCCTGAACCCCCGCTTCTCTAGGGCTACCACCCCCGAACCCCAGCAAGGACAGGGGGCCGGGGTGTACAGTATACCATGGGCTATACAATATAGCATGATCAGTCGCCACATACCAACATTCATTTTGTGGTGATGGTTTCAATGCAATAAAATAGTTAATGTTATGTGGTTCATGTTGTTTTGCATAGGGAATTGTTCATTGTGGTTGTCTACCTTATCCTATATTGTTTCATTTATTGCTTACATTTAGCATGGTTGGGGAAAAGGTGGTGGATTATTTTTTGATTTTTATATGAAAAGTGTTTGGTGCATTGATAGACAAGGCCAGTGAAATGGTATCACATACATATACATATACATACATAGATATATATGTATGTATGTATGTATGTATGTATGTATGTATGTATAACAGTGAGAAACAAAAGTAAAAAATTATACTTATTTCTCAACAAAACCTTATCAAAAATTGAAAGGATATAGCCTTCTTAGGATTTCCTTCTCAAATATTAATAGTGACAAAGCCATCCAAAAATATATTCCTTTCCAAACAGAACCTTATTGAAAATTTAAACAATATAGCCTTTTCAATAGCACCTTATTGAAAATGAAACAATATAGCCTCAGGTAGAGAAGAGTAATCAACAATACCTTATGTAACCAAACATAGAGTGTACAACATTAACTATTTTATTCTGTTGCAACCATAACTAGAAAACAGAAGCCATAAATTAAGCATCATTCTAATATCCCATTGTTGATTCTTGTTGCCTAGCTTAGGCCATATTGTTTCACTTATAGTCTCCATGTAGCTATATTGTTTCATTTATGGCTTTCATTTTGTGTGAATAGTTGTAAAATAGTTAATCTTGTATGGTTTTGGTGAATGTTTCCATCTACGTTGCTTTTGAAACCAATATTGATTCATCTATGGCTCGTCCTTTCTAGTGAACGTTTTGAATTGGTCTATTATTGCAAGGTTTATGTGTTGTGTAGGTTTTTCATGCGGGTCACTGTTGAAAGGCATGCTCTTTGTGGTGATGGTTGCATCACAATGACGGATATATAGATATATATATGCATATATATACATATATATATGTATATATATGTGTGTGTGTGTGTATAGTTAATGTTATGGAGTTCATTTTGTTTTGTATAAGGCATTGTTTCCTATTAATGTCCACCTTAGGCTATATTGTTTCATTTGTGACTTCCATTTACTGTCAATGGTTGCAACATAAGAAAATAGTCAATGTTATGGACATTATAAGAAACATATGCCATTAAAATCATCAAAAAACATAGCAAATTTCCTTACAATTTTCAACAAGGCATTGTTGGGTCTGGTTCTATGGACTCACCTTCTATCAGAGGTGTGAGTGAGGAGGATAAATGGTTGTGAAAATAGAGCTTGAATTATCTATTGTGGAATTTTTGTGAAGATGGTTGCAACCTATTATGTGTTTTTTAGCATAACGCAATAATTGCACTCCCTCTCTAGATTTGTAGCAATATATTATGCATACATATGTAAAGACAAAAAGTAGACATGATAATGTAATGATATACAGTTTGTGTCAATTTCCATAGAGCATTGTTGCTTGACATGTGGTGCAAATGGTTACAAAGGTAACACTAATGGACAATGGCGCGTGCAGATTTGGATGTATGTCATAGCAGCTACAAACAACAACACTAACTAAAGCATTGTTGGAATTGTAAACCATATTTCCGCTGCTATATCAAACATTGATACCACCATCTCTGTAGAAATTCTTCCTTGAGTAACTTCTAAGAACTTTTCAACACATTGAGATTCTTCTTATGCTTGTACTATAAACCAAAGTATATATGAATGTTTTTTACATCTAATTTTATATACATACATATGTGCACACAAGAAAAGTATAATGAAGCACTACATCACATGGAAACATCTGATCAACAAAAAAATTCATAGCAACAAACCCATCCAAAATAAGGGGTGTGTTGTTCTTTGATCTGCATCTAACACCGATGGTTGTAAGGGACACATGTGTTTAAAGCCCTCAGAAAACCAAGTAGTCAAGAAGATAGCAAATACCCACGCAATTTTTGAAAGCACATTTCCCTATGGCTCTATTGGTTTGTTTCTCAAAGGATCTTGCTAGGAAAAAGGCTATATTGTTTTAATTTTTGATAACGCATTGTTGGGTGTCATTCTCTGGGTTTAGCTTGTTGTTCAAGATAGCTTTTAACAAGCAGGACAAGCATGCATTAAATACATCTTCCTAGTTATTATTTCTTGATCCTCAAAAATAGAGTTGTTACAATGATAGACTGTATAGTAAGTGTCATAAGAAAGATTTATTTGACAATTCATCATAGTGGCAAACAATGTACTTGCTCAGGGATTTGGTGAGAGTCAATCATTGTCAATGGCCCAATATGATAGGGCTGAGAGTAGGCCAAATTTTGTTATGTCTAACTTTATATTTCCTATCTGCATGTTTGTGTGTCGCTGGCATTAGACACATAGTATTTTATTGTTTGAAGACCACCTATGGACATATCTATATAATAGACACTTCTGTATAGGTGGTTAGAGGCTATTTTGCATTTTTTATAGGCAACAATGTTTGCAAAACCAAAATGAAAGTGTTATTTGCAATAATTTTTTGCCAATCCTTCTTTTGCAGAAGAAGCTAGTGGGTTGCATGGGTTTTTCAGTGCAATTTTTTTATGTTTGGGCTTGTTTCTATGACCTCCATTTCCTTGCTATGTTTGCAAAAAAATATAATTCTTAACATAATCTAGTTTTCTTTTGTAAATATATGTGTAGATTTTATGTGCACCTAAGTTGAAATATATATGTAGATATATGTGTAAATATATACATGTATATATATATATGTATATATGTATACACACACACACATACACACACACACACATATATATACATATATATATATATACTTACAAGAATGTATTTGTTTGCAGTGTTTTTTCTAAACCTAAATGATGCAAAATGAACGAAATGCAAAGGAAGAAAACACAAAACAACACCTCAAGATTGGGCTTAAATTTGAAACTCAAACTTGCAAATGAAATACCAAGATGTTACCTTTTTTAAGCTTGATGGAGTTGTTTTCCTTGGTTGATGGCTTGGTATGTGTGATCTACGTCAATTTTGGTAGCACAACTTTTTGTACCTTGATTTGGATGCAAGGATGAAAGGTTTTGGATATGGATGCAAGATGGGTAGCTTAAAAGATGGAGATGATGAGTACTTAGGATTAGGGTTGGATGAGAAGAGATTGTGAAGAATGCAAGAAGGAGCCATAAAATGGCTAAGTGTTATCCATTTAACCTAGGAAGATCAAATGGACGATGTAGATTGAAAGAAGGAAGTGAGATCAAGGGTTGAGATCAAAGAGTTGACCAAAGGAATTAAAAATTCCTTTTTAATGTGCCTAGGGATGATAAAAGGAACTATTAAAAATTCCTTAGAAACCTTGGATGAATAAAATGAAATTTAAAATTCCATTGAGAAGGACATGTTGATTGTAAATGGAATTAAAAATTCTATGATAGGACCTTGGGAGAGAGGGAGAGGGAGAGACCTGTTATGCCTTGTATAACCACCCCATTTTGTTTTGGATAAAAATGGGTCCCCCTTTGTTTTTATTTTGTCCTTAGTGTTTTGCTTGGGTCTTAGGAGTTGTTCTCTTTTTTCCCCCTAAGTCTTTTTTTTTTGCTATGGTGGAAGCAAAGTCAGAATGGAAACTGGATTCGAAACATGCAAAAGATCCAAGTCCAGATTTGGTCCTGGTTCCAACCTTGCCCTTGCCTCGTTGTTCTTTTCATTGTCTTTTGGTTTGTCTTTTGCTCTTGGGTATGTTTTCCCTTGAGTTGCTTCTCGTTTCCTTGTGTTTTGTTTCTTTTTCCTGAGCAGAACTAGAACCAGAATAGAAATTGAACTTGGAACTTTGTAAAAGTTTTGAATTTTTTTTGGTTTTGATCCCGCTCCTGCTCACTTACCTTGTGTTTTTGTCTTCGCTGGTGTCTTGGTTGGGCCCAATTTTCATTTCGGTCTCGCTTCCCATCATTTCTTTTGTCCTTGTCTTGGTGTTTTGTTCCTTTGTTGGGAGCGGAACCAGAATCAGAACCAAACTTTGTAATTTGTAACATTCCAAGTCTAGTTTTGGTCTCGATTCTACCCCCTTTCCCTTTTTTTGTTTGTCCCTACCGTGGGACCAGAACCCAATTCAAAGTTGGATAAGAGACTTGGATAAAGTTTCTTGTTCTTTTCCAGATCCGCATCGACATCTTCCCTACCTTTTATTTTCACATTGGTTGATTACTTGTTTTCATTTCTAGTTCCACTCTCGGTCAATCGCATTTATTGCATTAATTGCAGCCTCCTTACATGCGTGAAATGTTTTTAAAACCTTAATCAAGGTTATTTGGCTCATTATCTTTATTTTCTAAGTTTTTTTAGCAAACCAAAGCCAAGGTAACTTCAAGAAGAGCATGATTTGATTGCAAAGGACGTTGTGAGCGGATTCTTATCCAGTTTCAACCTTTCTTGTTGGCATTTCGAGGTAGGGTATTTTCCCATTATGTTCCCACTTTTTTTGTCGTTCTATTTTCATCTTCTTGTTTGTGGTGTTCTTGCACATTCACGGGAATTTTCTTGTGAATCTTTGCTCATTCCCTTGTGTATGTCTGGTTTCATTTTGTTCTTTTTATGTTTTATTTTTTTCTTTTTCTGTCCTTTTCTGTTTTGTTGTCATTCTGATGTCGCTTTGGTGGCGTGTCTATTCTATTTTTCCTTAGTTGTAACTAGGATTTTATTTCAAGGGATATTTTGTGCTATAAAATTCTTTGAATCTATTTTAAGATCCCTTTCATCATATTCCCGTGTCAATTTTTTTTTTTTCATGTCAGGTTTTGATGCCCTAATTACTTGAATTGACGAGTTGAGCAAACTAGGGTTTATCCGACAACCTTTACAATGTCAAGCCCTAAAAGTTTAATTTTGGTCTTTATTCTGTTAAAGGGTGAGGTTAAGCCCCTTTATTTGAAGTTTCCTTGTAGTTCCATGTGACTGCACTATTAAGAAATTGATTTTTTTGAATGGTAAACTGGCGGAAGCGGACCTAGGAACGAACTCGTCCCATAAGTGTTTAGATGAGAGTTCGTTCCCAAAATTATCCTGCTTCCGATAAATCATTAACTCTAATCTTCACCCTTGCCCTTTGAGAGAAGCAGAACTAGAGTGGGTGATGTAGAGGGAGGTGGATACCTTCTTAAAATGACTCACAAATGAACATTAGATCAATTTCAAAATGGGTTTCAAAGAACTCATCAAAATTCCACCATATAGCATGTCCTCCCTTGTAGCATAGGCAACCTGGTTTAAGCCACTTTACACTTAACAAATAAAATATGGATTGAGATACCCTTTTAGGGCCTACACAATATATCCAAAATCTAACAGTGATTCTTTTGGACCAACATATACTTTCAATACACCTACCCTGCTCAAGGCTACTTAATTAGCCTACTTTTACAAAGCAATCCCTCTCTAACTTTATCCCCTAACCATGAAATTTTCAATAGTGTCTCAAATTGTCTCAAAACCAAGGATTTTCAAGGTCCTAACCTTCTATGACACCTCTAAGATACCTAATCATAAAACCCTCCATAAAATGTCTCAAAACTAGGGCTTCTTGGATCTTGACTTCCCAAACACTTCTAGAACCAGTTAATTGACTCTACACCATTAGGAAAACATATTGAATCATTCCCAACTCAAAAAGATATCCCTCCTTCAGGTAGATCTCCTGCTGCTACACCCTAGAGTCCAACTTCAAGCACTTTTCACTATCAAATCTTGGTGCACACCATAGTATTCATCTCTCCTACACATTATAGTGTTAGATTGGTATTATACATGTTAGACATGATCCATTTCATAGATTTTAGTCACAATTTTCCATGAAATGGATCATTTATCCATAAAAACTCACAAAATGAGTGCAAAATTTAAACTTTCTAGAGGACAGTCAGATGTATTGTTTAAAGAAATTATTTATTATTTCTTTCAGAACATAGAAGGGTTTAAAAACATGTAAATTCAACTTAAAAAGGCATTCAATTGAGAATATCCTCAATAGAAATTAGTAGTTTATCAAAAAGACTCCAAAAATGCAAGAAAACTATGTTTTTTCCTTATTTCCAGAAAACAGTTCGTACAGTACCTTCACAAACTGATCAACCTCCATAAAAATGATTATTTTTGGGTTATAGAACCATTCCCCAACTGATCCAACCATTTTGGATTGATTACAATGCATAATTACCTCTAAAACACCTAAAACTCATTTTCTCGCCTAAAGTGGATTTTTGAAAATTTGAATTTCCAAACTCTTATTCTATTAATTCCTATTAACTAGAAACCCTTCCAAACTATTAAATCATTATTATTCAACCTTATTGACATGATTAAAACTTTATAAACCTAATTATACCCCTGGGACACTATTAGTCCAAATACATTTCATTTTGGTCCTAGGGTCCTTATCAGGACCCTTAGGACAGTTAAATCCTTTCAAGTTATTTCCCATTTCAAAAGCCATTATAGGCTTCAAAAGATTATAATTGATGTTTTGATTTGCTTGATAGGTCCTCCTAACCCCTGCACACTCCTGACCCTTGAAGTGTTCCTTGAAGGGCTTAGGTGCTCCTGCACCATTGGGGGACGAACTTGGAAGTATTGATTGGTTCCAGGTTTGGTTTCCGTTATGATCTTGGTTTCGGTATCATCCTGGTTCCGGTCTTGAGCCCTCTTGTGTTAAATGGTTTCCTATTCCTAATTCTTCTTTGACTCTGCTTCCAATGAATATGAAATTTGACTAAGTATGGAGAGTTATCCTAAGGGAATAGGGAATCATATGAGAGGTAATGTATGATGCAATGATTTTCATGCCTTTGTTCATCTAATACAAGGTTGTATTGCAAGAATAGAGGATGTCAGGAGCATCAAAGGAAGCTTCTCAAAGAAGCCAAGTTATAGAAAGTTCAAGACAATGAACCAAGCCTAAGAAGATAAAGGTGGAGCAGCTCCCTTACACTGTGAGATATAAGCATAAGGAAGCTGCTCTTACAACCAGTAAGGTAGATTAAGATTGGGTAGACATCACAGATACAAATTTAGGCCCATTCAACTATCAGGAGTTTTTTGAAGAAACTTTCACAGAGGAGGTGCAGGGAGAACACAGAGGATCATTCAATCTAGATTGGCACATGTTACCCTCTTTCCTTTATCAGTTTAATGTCTTGAGCTCACACTTACTACAGCTGGGGCTTACAATCTCGCAACCAGACAATGTGTGGACTTGTAGGGAAATATAATCATTGATCTTACTCCACAAATGATTAGGTTCATGTTTAATGCACCTACACCATAGAACCCTAGGAAATTCAATGAGGAGAAGGCATTGAAATTATTTAGCTACCACAAAGAAGCTAACAAGATCCAAATGAACAAAAAATGGATGAGAGTTGAAAATAAATCTTTGGAAAAACTTCCTGATCAACTTAAGAGTTCAAAATTTAGCAAGGAGATTGGTGACATTATCATGATGCTTTCCAGAGTGTTTGGGAAAAGGGATTCCTCACAGTTCAAGGAATTGATGTTTCCATTCATTCAAACCATTATGGATTGTAGGTAGCAATTCGATTGGCCAATGATTTTATCAGAGTTCCTAAACAATCAAATGCAAAAAGTGACTGAGAAAAAATGCTTCTTCATGACTTCTTATGTGATATATGCGGCTAAAAGAAGAGGCATCTTTCGTAGTTTGAATGCAGTTGGGATACTGGGAGAATCCCCTAGAAATAAAATGGTGTGGGATCACTATGATCAACTAACCTTGTAGACCCCTAAGTCATATTATAGAAGAGTTAATGATGCTATCTTGTATGTCATCATTTACGAGCTAACAAGAGATGCAGGGTATAGACTAAGCAGAGATTCCATGGCATTCATTGCAAAGTGGGGACATTGGTACATCCAATACCCCAAGTTCACTCATTTCAAGCTGGTTTGTTTTCATGGCCACCCTCATCTACTACCCAAGTGCTACAACAACAAAATTGTTTCGATGGAATTCATTCATCAGGCCATACTTCGGTTAACACCAAATTTTCCAATAAAAATAAGCTTCGTTGTCACAAGTTTACCATGATGTTGGGTGAATATAGTTGTGCACACAATGTGGCAGCCAAGGTAATTTGTGATGAGTTGATCCATTTGAAGTTTGGCTTGTATACATCTAGAAAGTATTGTTATGCCTTGCATAACCACCCCATTTTATTCTAGAACAAAATGGGTCCCCCTCTTTCTTTTTGCTTTTGTTTTCTTTTCCTTTGGTTGTTTGGTTTGGTTTTAGGAGTTCTTTTGTTTTCCTCCTGAGTTTTTTTTTTGTTCTACTGAATTTGGTTTTGTGTCAGTTAAAGTTGGGTTCATTTTTGTTGAAAATTGAGTGAAATGATCAAAAAGGATATATTTATATGCTTTTGAGAACTAATGGAGACCTTGTTTTGCAGGATTAAATCATGCACATGATGAAATTTATCAAGGAGGTCAGTTGGAAAACATCCCTCGATCCAATTTAGCATAAAATTCCTCAAGAAGAGATTTGATTTTCATATGTCTCCCTGACATGCTAAAGTCTCACCAACTGATTGCACGCAAGGTTAGCATCGCTGAAAGATCTACACTCGATGAAAGGTCTTGCCAACCCATGATATCTCAATGAAAGGTTATACCTTTAGCATAAGGTCTAGCCGAAGAGGTGAGGTCTTGACGTCAAAGGTGGCTTCAAGAAAAAGTCTCACTGATAGGGTGGACTCTTGGGGAGATGTCCTACTAACCGATGAAGGGTCTTGGAAAATTTTTTGAGCTTGGCGAAAGGTCTTACCAACCAAGCAAAGTCTCCCTGAAATGAAACGAGCTCTCGCTGAAACAGAATGAGCTTAGGGAGAATGGAGGAGCTCAACATGATGTCCTACCGACAAGTGATGGTCTCGCCAATGGTTTTAAACCTTCGGCATGACTAATGGAACCTGTCGTTATGTCTGGCTGACCTGATGGTGTCTCACTGAAGGAAGAGGGGCTTAGTGTGATGTCATGTCTAGGGAATAAAGTCTTCTTGATAGGGACAAGCCTGCCAATGGAAAAGGATATCGGTATGGCTCTTAGCATTCGCTATGACCTCCTCCCAACTGAAGCTTATCTTGCCGAATGTGAATGTTGTGCCAATGGAGATCCGTAGCGGTATAAACCTTGCAGACTCACTATGATGTCTGGCTGATAGCGATTGTCTCGGCAACCACTGTGGATATCGATATGACTCTGGCCACTCGCTATGAAGTGTTGTCGACCGTCATATGTCTTGCTGATAGCTGCTAAGAGGTATGATCGCATCAGGGAGACACAATTAGTGTCTCATCGACATGTGATTCAGTGTGAATGACTTTTGACCGCTCAGGAATCTTATGTGGCATGTGTTCAACCAATCAGAGAGAGTTAAAGGTGAACCCTAGATAGTTTAACTGATTGACTACCCCTGGAGGAAGATCTACAAAATGTGTGCAGCATGGATCTACTCTCTAAATAAAGCAGAGGATCAGTTTGGTATTTAGGGGTGTCGTTTGTGAAGATCTAGGGGGAAAATATGATGCTGCTTCTAGAAGAGGTCAACTTGCAGGAAGATCTTGAGCACAAGAAAGCCGAGGGAAGAAAAGGTCGTGAGTCTCACTGATAGCTATGAGGCCTACTAGAAAAAGGTAGATCGATATTAATCATGATGTTCTAGGGCATTCAAAGTAGCTCTGATGTAATTTCGAAGGTGGACATGGAGGCCATAAGTAAATGCCATAGTTGCAAAAGATCTAGAGGTCATCCCCGAAGCAATCTTTCACCGACATGGACACAGAGGATGCAATTGAATGTAGCATTAACTTCATTCTAAAAGATCTGAGGGTCGACCCTCCTATAACAAACTGATATTTTGTAAACCCTAAAATAGGGGCCAGTGCATTCTTTTTGGTACATTTTGTATATATGGAATTTTTTGCCTCTTTGTAAAGGGGGAGAGTTAAAAGAAAAGGAGACATAAAGACAAGGAGGTTCAGAGACAGAGACATAGAGATATAGATTTTAAAATAGGAGTAATTTTCTAAGTAGTAAGAGAAACTTTAGAGTAGCAATAGAGTAGGAGTTAGATTTGACAGAAGGTAGTAATGTATCCTTCTGGTTCTCTTAGAATAGATGGAAACAATCTGAAGACATAGGTTTTTTGTACACTGGTGATTGCGCCAAAGTTGTAAATGTTGCTTATCTATTTCACTAATAGTGGAAGCAACCAGATTCAAATCTACTTCATGTTGTGTTCCTAAGTGGCATTCATTTTCAGTTAATCATTAGATTTGAGAAGCTTTCGAGGAATGAAATCTTCTTTTATGTTTTGTTTAAATGGTAAGTTACAACTTGTTGTTGAAGTTAGCACTGTGAATGAATGAAGTTGTATGTTAATCACAAGTTGATTTTGTTCTCTAGTTTTAGTTAGCAATTCCTTGAAAGGTAACAAGTCTGGTTAAGTCCGATGATTGATCATTCTCTTTGGTTCCAAAGCTTTGATCTATCTTTTTTTGTTTCTTTAAAAACCCCAATTAAATTAGTTTGAATTTATGTTTGATTTTAGAACAATCTAAAAGCTCAACACCAACAAGCCCCTTGAATATTATAGTTCACATCAACCACTAAGTGAACTTAGCACAGACGAGAACCGATTACAAAGACCTTGGGAGTTAAGATATCCATGTGTTATTCTTTCTCTTTTAGGAGAGTAGAATAGTGATATTTTGTTTAACTGTTGTTGTGCTATTCTAACCATCAACAAAAGATTGGAGCTAGAAGGAGGGCCTAGAGGAGAAAAATAGATAATATTGAGTTTTTCTCACCAGAAAGGTCCCAGAGAGTTCTTCGATCAGCTAAAAATCCACCACCTTTGATAGAACTCAAGACCCCAATAAGACACAAGAGTCACAAGACTGGGGCAACCATCATACCACCCTTGTCAGCTCCGCTTACTCCACTAGGATTTTCACCAATACCCCAGTGGATTCCTATCAATCCACCACCGAATTCATCTCAATTTCCATCATAGATGGTTCAACCCATCCAACAGCTGGCTCAACCACCACTAATGGCATTTTTTCAGAATAATCCCTCTCCATTGGGGACTATTCCTGGAGGCTTTCATGATATGCCTAAGAATCCTGAGAAATTTTCTCTCAAATACATTCATGGCGAATCAAGGAGTGTTGAAGAGCACATACAAGCTTTTAAGGACGCTTGCACCAGACCTTAGATAGTTCATGATGATGTAGTTTATAGGTTGTTCCCTTATTCCCTAGGGGATATGGCGTACAACTGGTACCTAAATCTACCCCAACACTCTATTCTGAGCTGGACAGACCTAGAGAATGCTTTCATCAATCAGTTCAGAATTTACTTGGTTCCAACTATTTTGTTCCACCAATTTGCTACCATTAGGAAGGAGCCAGGTGAACCTTTGACCTTGTTTAATACTAAGTTTCAACGAATGTATAGGAGACTGCAAGACCCCTATCTAGTTACTGAAAATAGTTCCATCCAAGCTTCCTTTAGAGATGTAGACCTTTTCATTGGCTTATTCCTACAAAGGACTTACTAATCAACATATATTGATTCCCTGTCTAAGGTTTATCATCTAGCCATCAAGCTACAACAACAAGTTAGCTCTCAACCGGGAAGTTTGGGAGGAGGTTTTCCTTCAATGGGGTATCAGATGCATAGCCCAAACCCTTTATTCAATACGGTCCCAGGAATGTCTCCTTCCCATTACAGACCTATGTCTAAGTTGTAGAATCAATCTCCTATTCCATTCTTTTCCAATGGAGCCCCCCTAACTTCTTTCAACAATCATAGGCTCATCATAGTCTGCATAGTCATCATAATCAAACTAGAACACCAAATCATGGTGATCAGCCACCTATTGCTAAGAATGTTGAAAGTGAAAAGATAGTTCAACTCACGAATGAGGTAGAGACCTTAAAGAAAACATTGTCTCAAGTCACAAATGACATGGCTCAGCTTAGATTGAACCCCTCCCAAAACCAAGGTAATTATTCTAATTAGAGCAGTAACAACCAGGGTAATTATCAGAATAGCTACAATCACAACCAAAGGGGTTATCAAGGAAAAAATTCTCCTAACCAAGGTTATCAAAATCAAAATAGAGGATATAACTAGGGGCCAAATAACAATTGACAATGGAATACAAGACCAAATAATGGTGGAGTTCCTCACAATTATCAAACTAATGAGGAAAGGTCACATAATGCAAATGTGGTTAAACTTAATTTTATGACTAACCAGTGTAGGTTGTATGATACTGCAACCCATTCTGAGGTAAACTACCCTTAAGGGTATGTGCAGGATCATGGTGCGCCAAAAAGTGGCAATATTATGGGGGTATGTGGCTGATGACTTTTTTTTCACCCAAAATTAATGAAATGAAAAGGGTTTTTAGAGGAGATTCTCAGCTTTCCAAAAATATAAATTATGATTTAATTTGAATTTAATAAATAATTATTATTCATTTTCTATTAGAATTATGACTAAAGTCTGATCGATAGGCTGATTGAAAAACATCTATAACTTTCAAATGGTATCATATTTTGAATCAAAACATGCATCACATTCTATGCTTCACATACTATAGGATTAAAAAGAAAAATTAAATTTCATGAATTTTTGACCAAGTTAAGTGGGTCGGATAGAGGATTTTATATTTTCTAAAAGTTGTAATAAAAATTCATAATTAATTATTTACTTCGAAAAAAATTACAAAAATATGCATCACATCCGAACATGAGTCCTCTACTTATATATAAAATCTTACAAAAAATATTATCATTTTATTATGGTTAGGGGTGGTCAAAGACACCTACTTCTTATTTTTCCCTAAAATTTAAGTACTCGCATTGAAATTTCAAATTTTCACCAAATAGATTTTTTATTTATTTTAAATAAACCTAGTATTTTAGAAACTACATTAAATTTTCTACAAATTCTATTCTTACATATTTTTGAAATAATATAGATAACTTATTCAAATATTTACGTCAAGTTGCCTAACACTGATTTTTCTAAATTTTTTTACCACTTAAGGGCCTGTTTTTTGCACGATGATCCTGCACATACCCTTAAATGGAGAAAGTTGTCAAGATGGTACATGCAGATGCCCAAAAATTCCAAGGGAATTCAAACAAAGAAGGTGGCTTAGTAGATACAACAATGACTTATGACCTCTTTGAGGAGGAACCTTCATTCCCAAGGCAAGATGAGAATGAACTAGAGGAAGATTCATATGACGCCCAAGCCTTTCAGACAAAGGGAGGACACTTTCTAATAAATCAGAATAAGGGTTTGTTCACTACATCGGCACTGCCTAATCACATGGTGCCTCTGAATCAAAGTGTTGATAACGATCCTCCTCCACCAAAAGGTCCACCTAACTTCCATAACAAAGGTAATTCACCTGGGGTTGTAAAAAATAATGCAAGTTATAACACATAGTTTGATATTATTTTTGAGTCCCAGAGACATAAAACCTCTTTATCATACTAAATGACATCCTAAAGTGGTGCCTTGCTCAACAAGAGATAGTACTGAAAGCTTTGGAGCAAGTTGACAAATCAAAAGGGAAAATTAAGGTGGCACCTACTGTAGATATGAATGTAGCTTTGTACAGAAGCAAGTTAGGTACCCCACCATTTCTTTTGAGTTTAAGAATCTGTGGGAAGAATCTACATAATTTCTTGCTAGATTCAGGGGCTTCTAGGAATGCTATGCCATTTTCTGTATGCAAGAAATTGGGATTGAGCCCTATCCAAACAAACAAGAAGGTCATCTAGCTTGATAAAATAGAGGTTAATGTAGTTGGAGAATTGAGGAATACACATGTGCAAGTAGGGTTTGACCCTAGGATTTTAACCAAGATAGATATTCAAGTAGCATATATTCCCAGGACTTATGGTATGTTGTTGAGTAGAGATTTGATGAAAAGTATAGGGGAATATCTCTCCCTCAACTTTTCACATATGTGTCTACCATGGAGGGGAGTGCCTACACAGATTAGGATTGAAATTGAGACTCACCTCAAACATGTCATCACTAAATATGATTGTCCCAATGAGGTAGCTTATTTTGAAATTGGGATAGGAGTTTACAAAGGAGAGGAAATTTTGACCTTTTCAGTTCTTGATCCTAAAGAACTATCAATACAAAATTCTCCTAATTCTATGACCAATGAAAATCAATAGGCATTGATCAAAAAGTTGCAGCAGGATCAGCTGGTCTTGGGGGAATATATCGATTTGCAAAGTCTTTTACTCCCTAATTGGTGTAGGATACACTACCAAAATCATTCAGAATTGACTTGCCAACCCTGTATCAGCATTTTAAATCAGGTTTCCCAAGCTGAGGAGACTAGCCTAAGTCACCCTAAGACCATTGCAGATCACTTCTCATTTGAAGCCAAAGAAGCAATAATGTTAACTAGGGATAAGATACCTTCAAAGGAAGTTCCTTCTCAAATTGAACTTACCCCAGTCACAATACCAAACCAACATAGTTACAAAGAACAACGCCAAGATTTGCTTGACACCCCTACACTCACAAGTATACTAGAACCTAAGGGATTAATCAAATGTTTAGGTGACTTTCAGAAGGATAGCCACAGATTACCTGGTATATCGGAGCAGGAATTGAAAATTGCACCTGAGAAAACTATTGAACACCTCTTGCTAATATTTGATGCAAAGGATCAAGTGCCCCCATCTATGGCTCATCCTATCCAAATGCCCATAATAACCCCAAAGGGATCAACTCCAGCTCATGATCAGCTGTGGACCCTTACGTTTGATGGATCCAAATCCAAAACAGGCTATGGTGTTAGAATTGAATTAACTAGCCTGAAAGGGAAAACTTTCTTTGCTTCTTACAGGTTGCAAGTTGGATGCACTAACAACATAGCAGAATATGAAGCTCTAGCTCGGGGGCTGATGTTCGCACATAAGAAGAAAGTCACTGCCTTGATGGTTAAAGGAGATTCAGAAATAGTTATCAAGTGCACATCCAATACACATGTCATAATAGAAGGTTGTCATCTTATAGAAATCGGGTATGGAACTTGATTAAATACTTCGATGCTTTTGGGATTAGCTTAATCCCTAGAGAGGAGAATTAGATAGTTGAATCATTAGTTATTGTTGCAAATACCCTGGAACCCATGCAAGGCTCCAAGCTTAAGAGATTCTCAGTAGAGTTGATTTCCACCCTGGTTGTTCCTGATAATGTTAGGAACTTTCAAGTCTTTGATGATGATCGACATATCCTTTCTTTTCTAGCAAGTTCAAATGTTTTTAAAGGGAAGATCATTGATGAGTCCAATAGGGATCAAGGACATTGGAACCCTAAATATTGTGATATAGAGGATGTCCTCAATTTAAAAAGTAATAGCATTCCCAAGGGAATGGTGGTCTTAGAAAGAATTTTTTATTCAGACCCAAGGGCTCGGGAAAAGATATCAGTTGAAGATAAAGGAGGTGACTATTAAATTGTTAACCTAGCTGATTTTGGCCTAGAAAGGAACATTTACATAGGGAAAGCTTTACCTAAAGCAATTAGAAAAGATATACTAAGGGCATTGAAGGACATTGCTGCAATAGCCTGGGGGTGTGAGGATTTAAAAAAAATTGATGCTTCTGTAATGACTCATACTATTCCTTTGAAACCTGAAGCTAAGCCATTTCGGTAGAAGCAACGGCCTGTCAATGCCCTCATTGAACCACTGATCTTTAAAGAATTTCATAAATTTCTTTCTACAAGAATAATCTTCCCTGTACGACACTCAATGTGGGTGGCCAGCCTAGTCCCAGTCCGTAAGAAAAATGGAGAGATCAGGCTATGTGTGGATTTTAGGAATCTGAATAGAGCTTCAGAAGAAGACAACTAGCCACTCCCTTCATTGGAGAAAGTCTTGCAGACTGTCAATGGGTCTCAGATGATATCATTCTTGGATGGTTATTATGGATACAATCGGGTGATGGTTAACTATGAAGACAAAATGAAGACAACCTTCACTACTAAGTGGGGAACATTTGCTTACAGAAGGATGCCATTCGGTTTGATAAACATTGGGGCAACCTTTCAGCATTCCATGGATGTTGCATTCAAAGATATAATTTACAAATGTATCATCATCTACGTGGATGACCTCACAGTGTTCTCGAAAGATAGACTGAACCATGTTGTAGACTTGGCTAGAGTTCTTAAAAGATGTATCTAGTATGGTGTCTCCATGAATCCTAAAAATTGTGTGTTCGAGGTTTCTAAAGGGAAGCTTTTGGGACACATAATCTTAGAACGAGGAATATCAATTGATCCAGGCTGGGTTGAGTCCATTTTGAATATAGCCATGCCAGGAAGTAAGAAGGAGATGAGATCATTCTTTGGAAAGATCAATTTTGTGAGAAAGTTTATCACAGGCTTTGCAGAAATTATTAAACCACTGAATGAAATGATGAATAAAGATGCCAAAATAGAGTGGAGTAATGAGGAAAAGGTCATGTTTTCATAGGTCAAGCGATCCATTTCAGAAGCGTCTGTTCTCACCAGCCCTAACTACTTGAAGCCATTCTATAGTTATTCTTTTTCCTCTGAACACTCGTGTGCAGCTATCCTAACTCAACGAAGAGAAGAGGGAGAGGAGAGGCCAATCGCCTTCATGAGCTCTTCATTCAAAAATTCTGAAATAAAATATCTGCCTCTTGAAAAACAAGCTTTTGCGCTAGTTAAAGCTGTCAAGAAGTTCAAATATTACATCCTCCAAAGCCAAATTATTGTTGTAGTTCCTGATCTTGCTGTGAAGTCTCTACTTATGCAAGAGCGAGTTGGGAGAATGAAGGGGGAAATGGATGGCCATTTTGCAAGAGTTCGATCTAGAGATTTTCCCTATGAAACTTGTCAGAGGTACAGGCCTATCTAAATCCATGGCGAATGCTGGTGGAAATGTTATTTTCCAGCAATATAGAACTCAGTCCTTTTCCAACAACCCTTGGTATGCTGATATCATTTATTTCATGCTCAATAATTAGTGCCCAGAGGGACTAAATACCACTCAGAGGAGAGCACTGAGAATGAAAAGCTCTCATTATATGCTCAAAGGAGGGTTGCTGTATAGGAAGAATTTTGAGGGGGTGTACCTACGATGCCTTGATCGACAAGAGGCTAATCATGTAATTATTGGATTTCATGGGAAGCATGGCATAGGTCATGGTTCTGCAGAGTCATTAGCACATTAGATCCTTAGATTAGGTTACTACTACCCATGTGTGTTCAAAGATGCCCATCAACATGTAAGAACATGTCACATATGCCAAACTTTTGCATTAAAGGAATGCCATCCAACCATGCCATTGCAACCTGTTTATGAGGTAAGACCATTTGCCCAATGGGCACTAGAATTTATTGGGGTAATTAACTCAAATTCTTCTGCAAGACACAAATTTATTTTGACTGCCACTAATTACTGCACAAGATGGATAGAGCCTATACCTTGTAAGAATAGTATGACATAGGTATTAATCAAGTTCCTCACCGAATGCATCACAACTAGGTTTGGAGTAGCTTTCACATTGGTATGTGACAATGGCTCTTCCTTTTCTTCAACTAAGTTCATTTCATGGGCTTATGATCAAAAAATTGTCTTAAAGTATTCTTCAAACTATTACCCACAAGGAAATGGAGTTGCAAAATCAACCAATAAGAATCTCTTAGGGGTAAGTAAAAAATTGTTAGAAAACAATCCTAGGGACTGGCATACCCAGCTAAGATTCACATTATGGGTAGATAGAACTAGGATCAAGGCTGCTTTAAAGACCACCATTTAAACTAGTGTATGGATAGGAGCCTATGTTTTCTATTCATTTGCAAATACCTATCCTTGAGTTCATGCAGAAATTCTTCTCTAGTGATGATAGGATAGAGGTAAGATTAGTTGCCTTGTTGAAATTAGAAGAATAGAGAGATGCCGCCTTGCAGCAATTCTTTAGACATTAGGCTTTTTTCAAATGTTGGTTTGACAAAATAGCAAAAATTAAGGCTTTTAGAATATCTGACCTTGTCCTGCTATGGGATAAAGCTAGTGAAAAGAAGGGCAGTCACTAGAAATTTGATAAGCTCTAGTTAGGTCCCTATCAAATCACTAAGATCCTAGGAGAAAATGCTTTCCAGCTAAGTAGTCTGACGGGAGAACCTGTTCCATTGCTTGTCAATGGACAGTTTCTTAAACACTATTTTGGGTCATGAAGTTTGGTATTCTACTGGGGAGTACATTTATGTAAATAGTTCCTACGTTTTTGCATGTAAATAATCTCTGTAAATAATTTTTTGTTCTGTCTATGAATAGTCTGTTTGTTTTTCTATTTGTAAATAGTTTTTTTGTTTGTTTGTTTGTCCTTTCTTTTTGTCCTTTCATTTCTTTTGTTGTTTGGGGTTTCTCTATTCTTTCAATCTTGAAATGGTGGGTTGTTATCTGAATTATACTTTGGTTATTATGAGAGAAGTGGTTTAGGTATTTTTAGGTTTTCTGATTGGATGATTTTGTCCTAAATTCATTGTTTTATGCCCATTGTCAATAAGAGTTGTGGAAAGTCTTGAAAACAAGTTGCAAAGTAAACAATCCTCATTAACTACCTTTGAATATGTCACAAATCATCAAGATCATCTCCCTTTGTAATGGCATATTTATCCTAGGATTATAGTGTTGGAAGATTTGAGTGAAAAATATGATTTTCCAGATGCTATTATGAAGTCCATGGTAGTTTTCAACCTAGAACAAATGGTTGACATCTGACATATTGAGAAAAAATTGAATCAAATATCTAAAACTCCAAGAGAAAAAAAAAAGAAAAAAAGAGAACTATCTAAAAATGAAAAGAGGACTCAATATGAATGGGTGATTCCGGTATCTCTACCGGGGCTATGGATGCTTGGCTGGCAGTAGAGCAATGTTGTGAGAAAACTAGAGGTATCTCTGTCGGGGCTATGGATGCCTGACTGTCAATGGAGCAATGCCTAGGATATCATCGCACAATAGCTAAAGGAAATCAACTTATGTATTTCAAATCTTGCGCATTGTTGTTCAAAAGATGAGGAAACCTTTATAAAAGAGTGATTCACCATCAAGCACACACTTAGATTCAGGGGTAGCCATTGTTGACTTACATTTGAGATTCTAGCTCAACCTTAGTTGTTAAAACTTATCCAACTGAATTTGTGATGTTCATAAACCAGGAGTTCTAGGTAGTTGAATCCTTTAGTTTCTTGAAAATGGTTAAACCATTTTCCCAGCCGAGTTGCCATTTGTTATGCCTTGCATAACCACCCCATTTTATTCTAGAACAAAATGGGTCCCCCTCTTTCTTTTTTCTTTTGTTTTCTTTTCCTTTGGTTGTCTGGTTTGGTCTTAGGAGTTCTTTTGTTTTCCTCTTGATGTTTTTTTTTGTTTTGCTGAATTTGGTTTTGCCTCAATTAAAGTTGGGTTCCTTTTTGTTGAAAATTGAGTGAAATGATAAAAAATGATATATTTTATATGCTTTTGAGAGCTAATGGAGGACTTGTTTTGTAGGATTAAATCATGCACATGATGATATTTATCAAGGAGGTCAGTTGGAAGGCATCCCTCGATCCAATTTAGCATAAAACTCCTCAAGAAGAGACTCAGTTTTCATATGTCTCCCCAACATGCTAAAGTCTCACCAATCAATTCCATGAAAGGTTAGCATCGCCGAAAGATCTGCACTCAATGAAAGGTCTTGTGGACCCATGATGTCTCAGTGAAAGGTTATACCTTCAACATAAGGTCTGGCTGAAGAGCTAAGGTCTCTACAACAGAGGTGGCTTTGACAAAAAGTAGCACTGACAAGGTGGACTCTTGCCGAGGTGAAGCGGCGTCGGCGTAGTGGTTTGAGTTCGGCATGAAGTCTCAGCAACCGAGTGGTTTCCTCTTGGGGAGATGTCCTACTAACAAATGAAGGGTCTCAGCAAAAGTTTTGAGCTCGGTGAAAGGTCTTGCCGACCAAGCAAAGTCTCCCCAAAATGAAATGAGCTCTCGCTGAAATAGAATGAGCTTGGGGAGAATGGAGGAGCTCAACATGATGTCTTGTCGACAAGCGATGGTCTTGTCGATGGTTTTAAACCTTTGACATGACTAATGGAATCTACCATGATGTCTAGCTGACCCAATAGTGTCTCGTCGAAGGAAGAGGGGCTCAGTGTGATGTCATACCAAGGGAATAAAGTCTTGCCAATAGTGACGATCCTGCCAATGGAAAAGCATATCGGTATGACTCTTAGCATCCGCTATGACCTCCTACCAACTTAATGTTGTCTTTCCAAATGCAAATGTTGTGCCAACAGAGTTATGTAGTGGTATAACCCTTGGGGACTCACTATGATGTCTAACTGATAGAGATTGTCTCAACGACCACTGTGGATATCGATATGACTCTGGCCACTCGCTATGAAGTATTATCGACCATTGTATGTCTTGCTGATAGCTACTAAGAGGTATGATCACATTGGGGAGACACGATTAGTGTCTCACTAACATGTGATTTAGTGTGAATGACTTTTGACCACCTAGGAATCTTATGTGGCATGTGTTCAACTAATCAAAGAGAGTTAAAGGCGAACCCTAGACAGTTTGATTGATTTACTACCCCTGGAGGAAGATCTATAGAATGTGTGTGGCATGGATCTGTTCTATGAATAAATCAATGGATCAGTTTGGTATTCAGGGGTGTTGTCTATGAAGATCTAGGGGGAAAATCTGATGTTGCTTCTAGAAGAGGTCAACTTGTAGGAAGATATTGAACACAAGAAAGTCGAGGGAAGAAAAGGCCGCGAGTCTTAGTGACAGTTGTGAGGCCTACTAGCAAAAGGCAGATTGATATTAATGGTGATGTTCTAAGGAATTCAAAGTGGCTCTGATGGAAGTTCAAAGGTGGACATGGAGGCCATAAGTAAATGCCATAGTTGTAAAAGATCTAGAGGTCAACCCTGAAGCAATCTTTCACCGACATGGACACGGAGAATGCAATTGAATGTAGCATTCACTTCATTCTAAAAGATCTGAGGGTCGAACCTCGTGTAATGAACTCAAATTTTATAAACCCTAAAACAAGGGCCAGTGCATTCTTTTTGTTACATTCTATATATATGGAATTTTTCACCTCTTTGTAAAGGGGGAGAGTTAAAAAAAAGGAGACATAGAGACAAAGAGGTTCAGAGACAAAGAGACATAGAGATATAGATTTTAAAATAGGAGTAATTTTATAAGAAGTAAGAGAAACTTAAGAGTAGCAATAGAGTAGGAGTTAGATTCGACAGAAGGAAGTAATGTATCCTTTTGGTTCTCTTAGAATAGATGGAAACAATTCAAAGGCATAGGTTTTCTATACACTGGTGATTGTGCCAGAGTTGTAAATGTTGCTTACCCGTTTCACTAATAGTAGAAGCAACCAGATTCAAATCTACTTCATGTTGTGTTCTTGAGTGGCATTCATTTTCAGTTAATCATTCGATTTGAGAAGCTTTCAAGGAATGAAATCTTATTTTATGTTTCGTTTAAATGGTAAGTTGCAATCTGTTGTTCATGTTAGCACCGTGAATGAATGAAGCTATGTGTTGATCACAAGTTGATTTTTTTCTCCAGTTTTAGTTAGCAATTCCTTGAAAGGTAACAAGTCTGGTTAAGTCTAATGATTGATCATTCTCTTTGGTTCCAAAGCTTTGATCTATCTTTTTTTGTTTCTTGAAAAACCCCAGTTAAAGTAGGTTTGAATTTATGTTTGATTTTTGAAAAATCTAGAAGCTCAACACTAGCAGGCCCCTTGAACATTATAGTTCACATCAAACACTAAGTGAAATCAGCACAGTCGAGAACCGATTACAAAGACCTTGGGAGTTAAGATATCCATGTGTTATTCTTTCTCTTTTAAGAGAGCAGAATAGTGATATTATGTTTAACTGTTGTTGTGCTATTCTAACCATCAACAAGTATTTTGATCCCAAGCACAAGATGTAGGGATTGCTTCCTACAGTTTTTGACAAACATTTCAATTTTTTGGAGGATTTTTGGATGGACCTAGAAGATGAGTATGATCTAAGAAGAATAAATTATGAAAGGTTTCCCATTCCACTCATGATTGAGTATGGGGTGAAGGAGGATATTCCTGACACATTTTTAGATGATGGTGTAACCATGGATCCTCAGTATGATGTTGATAAGGTAGGAACCAAAGACTTGGATCTAGCAGATTGGGATGTAAATGAATCCATTGACATAAAATAGATTGCAAGGCTAGTCCTAGATAGAAGTATTTAGTGGGTGGTCATGATAATTAAGGAACCCGAGGCTCAAACTTCTAAAAAGAGAAAGGTTGCAGGTACTACTCTAGGGTATAGAAGAACAAAGAGAAGGATATCTCCTAAGGAGACATTTGAGTTTTTCCCTCCCAATTCTGGGGAGGAGCTTGAGCTTGTAATTCTTGCTCAAGATGTTCCTAGATGACATGGAGAAGAGGCTAAAACAAAGCCTGGAGGGGAGACTTCATCTCAACCTACTATTTCAACAATTGTTGAAGGTGAAACATCAACTCTACCTCATCTTACAGAGAAACCAATTGAGTAAATTCCAACTTGAACCCTTCATAAGGAAGTTGAATCCTTGAAGGGAAAGGAACATGAAATTGAAATTCATGATATTGATACAAACTTTGAGGACACCCAATTTGATAAAGAAACTCATGTATTTAATGAAGAAATTGAAGATGTGGGAACTAAGCATGTCCTCACCCAAGAAGATAAATGGAAGTTATTTGAGGATGCTAAGAAGGAAGAAGATGCAAAAGCACAAGCTAAGGAATTTTCTAAACAACATGAAGCTGAGGCACTTACTAAGAAACAAGAATTTGATGCCAAGGGTAGGGAGGAGGAACTAGCAATGAAAAAAAAAAGATGACTTGTTACAATAGTAAAAGGAGTAGGAACTAAAGACCAAAGAAGAGAGATAAATTGGCTATGTTATAGAAAATCCATGAGCTTGAAGAGGAGAAATCTAGACAAAGGAGGGAAAGAGAAGCCCTTGAGGCTAAGTTTAAAGTTGTTGAGGAAGCTCATAAGAGGAAAGAGGAGGAAGAATTCCTATAAAGAGAAAAGGAGGCTGAAGAACTTGCTCAATATGAACAAAGGTCTAAAGAAGCATGGGATAAGGTTCAGGAGCTTGAGAAGTAAAGAGATAAAATGTATGAGGAGAGGAGGCTAGAAGAAGAACATTTGTAAAAAGAGTTAGAAGATAAAAAGATTCAAGAGCAAACAGAAAAGGAAAAAGTTGAAAGGCTTGCAAAAGAAGCTATAGAATGAGAGAAAAAAAAGGTACAAGAGGTTGATTCTCAACCTAAGACTATGATTTTGCAACCTCTTTCTTTTGCCACCACTGCCTCTTCTTCTACACAAGTGGTCACCACTACTACTGCTCCAACATGGAAGAAATTGGATCTTGAAAGAAAGAAAATAGTTCAACTGTAGCCTTTAAATTGGGATGAAATGATGAAGGAGATAGAGAAAGAAAGGCCTAAGAAAAAGGTTAGGGTCCTCCATTCCACTAAGCTTATAGATGCAGGTGAGATTTTTGTTGAATGTGTTATTCCAATGGTGGACAAGGAAATACAAGATATGCAAGTAACTAATTACTAGTTGGGCACTGTTAATTTGGGGAGACCTACAAGGAATCAAAAAATGAACCTTATTGACATTGCGGCATCCTCTACTAAGTCTAGGATGATCAAAGATAAACAAAAGAAGGATGAACTTAAATCCCAATTTTATCAGTTACACAAATTCTTGAAGGATGTCTCTAATCCTATTTCTCAACAAGTTGTTGCTCTAGAGAACCCAATTTCACTAAGCAAGAAAGAAGCTGATGATTTGGTGCAATTGAGAAATAAAGTTGGGATGCTTGATAGATGGGTTGATCGACTCATTCAAGAGGTTGGTAAGTTACAGGTTGATGGTTTTATAGTTCATCAAGGTGCACTAGATTTGTGGGAAGCGATGAATGAACACATTGAAGTCCTGGAGAAACAAGATGAAGAGTATAGAGAGCATGTAAAGAAACTAAAGGACATTAGCAAGGTACCCAAGCCAAATTTTCCAGAGCAATCAATCCTTGATGAGGATAATGCATATTTTATTGAGAAGACATTGAGCATAATTAGGTTTAGATCCAAATTCATTTATGAGCATAAAAATGAAGTTCAAGAATCTAGTAAGGACTTGAATGAGTAGATTGATGAATTGGAGGTAGTGATTGATATTTTTCTCAATGTGGATTTCCCTTTCAAAGAAGGTCTTCCTCTTGATAAGTTAAAAGAGAAATGGAATAAAAAATTTGAGGAGGTGATGCAAAAAGAGGATGATGGTGAAGACTTGTTGTTGGATAGACTCATGGACATTAAAGATGAAGTGAAAGCTATTGCGAGGGAGTTGATCAAGTTGAAAGATATGCATGATTTTGCCTCAACAGAGTTGAAAAGAATCAAATTTAAAGATAATTGGGTAGATGGACCTAATATGGAGATTCTTCAACAAGTATTCTCCAGTTATGATGAATTCCTTCTTGATCAAGTAACACAGGAATAAACTAGCAGTAGGACGTTTTGTTCTTGTTGGACAATTTTGTGTCCTATTTTTTAGGGTTATGACATGAGCTTAACTGTAGATCTCATCCAACAGTTCTATCTTCCTCCTTTGGGTGTCTTATTTTGGATGATAGGGCCATCAACCATGGAACTAAAGATTATCTAGTGAAGTCACCTCATGCAATTTTGGTTCCTTGATTAGTGGATCTTGATTTTTAATTGAGAGAAATTAATGCATAGCCTCCCTATATGTAATTGTGGGCTCCATTTTGTAAAGTTTGGCTGATTGAAGAAGGATTAGCCATGTGATGAGTTAGCAAATAGTATTGTTATAGTCTTAGGATTTTATAAGCTTTAAGAAATATACTTTGAAATAAAATTGTTGTACTTAGATAATTTTACAACTTTATATACTATCATGTTATTATCAAGTTTGGACCTCAATGATAATGTTAATTAATTATAATCATTTGTATTCCAGTGGATGTTGAGCATAATTGTTTTCTATTTGATGCAAATCAATAGGGGAAATCAGATCTAAGATTATTTCTTTGAATTTTCTATGAATGAAATTCATTTATGTCTATTTGATCCGATTTTAGGAATGAGTGGGTGATATGTTTTGATCTTGAAGTAAATATTTGATGAATGATTGTGATTATTGAATTAGCACTATAAATGTATGCAATGGTGTAGGTTATTCTATGGATTGCATCATGTTATGGTTTTAGTTAGTTGGAGAAACCCTTGTTAAAGTACATGTCTAGATGTGGAGTTTATATTCATGTTTTACTATTCTAAGGCTCTGTTCTATCTTTTTCTATTTATTTATACCCCCCAAATGTAGGTTAATTGATATGATATAGTTTTTATTCCATTATACTAGTAGGCCCCTTGAACATTATAGTTGCATTCGCCATTGAGTAACATCAGCATAGTTGAGAACCAACTGCCAAGACCTTGGAAGATAGATTGCTTTATGTTATTGTTCTTTTTCAAGAGAAATAGGATCTAAAGATTTTTCTTTTAATGTTTTTTTTCTATTTTGACCATCAATAGATCTGGTGCTAAAAGGAGGGCCCGAGGAACAAACTAGCTCGAATTGGGTCATTTTCACTAGAAAGGTTTGAAAGAGTTCTTAGATCTTCTCAAAATTTAGAACCATTGGTTGAACTCCAAACTCATGTCAGATATAGACCCCAAGCCCATAGATTTTTTATCCCACCATTGTCACCACCACTTACTCCTCCTCGGTTTCCACCAAATCCACCCATTCCACAACTAGCTCAACTAGTACCACCACCACCCATGGCTTTCTTTGTGAATAACCCCTCTCCACTAGGGATTATCCTTGGTGGTATTAATGATCTTCCCAAGAATCTAGAGAGATTTTGTACCAAATATATGCATGGAGAATCAAGGAGTGCTAAGGAGCACATACAAGCATTCAAAGATGCATGTATTCGTGCTCAAGTAGCCTACCATGATGTTGTATGTAGGTTATTCCCCTACTCTTTAGTTTACATGCCATAAAATTGGTATTTGAATTTTCCCCAAGGGTCTATGCTGAGTTGGACAGACTTAGAAAATTCCTTTATTAATCAATTTCAGGTTTATGTACACCTAGCCATTTTGTATCACCATTTTGCTACAATAAGAAAGGAACCCCATGAACCACAACAATTGTTTAACAAAATATTCCAGAGGATGTACCAAAGGCTACGGGATCCTTACTTTTTCTTACTTGGTTATTGAAAATATTGCCATTTTGGCAATTTAAGAGCCATAGATCTCTTAATTGGCCTATTTTTGTAGAGAATGTACACTATTCTTGAAATTAATTCTCTATCTAAAGTTTATCACTTGGCCATTAAATTTCAACAACAGATAAGCTTACAATCAAGGAGTTTAGGAGGAGTTCTTCCTCTCATAGGATATCAAATGCCTAATCCAACTCCTTTGTTTAATATTATCCCAGGGATGTCTTATTCCCAATATGGACCCATGTCTAAGTTACAAATTCCACCACCCTTGCCATTCTTCACTAATGGGGCTTAGGATTCCTCCCAACAATCACAAAATTACCATAATCATGTTGGAGGGTTAAATCCTGTCAGTCATCCATCTATTCTGAAAACTATAGAAAGTGAACAAACTGTTCAATTGACTAATGAAATGGAAACTCTAAAGAAGAATCTATCTCAGATGTCTAATGATATGGATCAACTAAGATATAAGCCCCCTCAAAATCAAAACCAAAATCAGAATTATCAGAATCAGGGTGGTTATTCCAACAAGAACTCTAGCCAAAATCAGAACACTAATAAGAACCAGAGGAACTTCCAAAGAAAGAATTCCCCTAGCCAAAATTATCAAAATCAAAATAGGGGATACAACCAGACGTCCAACAACAATTGACAATGGAATACTGGGCCAAACAATGGGGGAATTTCCCATAATTATCAGGTTGGTGATGACAAGAAACACACTAAAAATGTGGTAGATCTCAATTTTATGACAAATTGGTGTAGGTTGCACGACACTGTAGCTCATTCTGAGGTGAACTGCCCAAATGATGGAGAAGATGGTAATAATTTCACAGGATGATGCTCCATTACAAGGTGCTTCCAACAATTCTAGTGGATCCAAAGATACTTCCATGGCTCATGACATCTTTGATGAAGAACTGCCATTCCCTGGCCAAACGAAAAATGAACCAGTAGAAGATGTATATGATGCTAAGGCATTCCAATCCAAAGGTCACTTCTTGAGAAATTAGAATAAGGGCCCGTTTACTACATATTCCCCTCCTAACACCATGGTCCCACCTAATCAGAATGTGGACAACAATGCACCACCACCAAAGGGGCCATCTAAATCTCAAAACAAAGGTAATCCACATTTTATTCCCAAGTATCCATTGAAAAATGATATGGAGTTTGATTTTATTGCAAAGATGTAGAAGAAAAAGACTTCATTGTCATTATTTGAGATTATCAAGTGGTGCCCTGACTAACACAAAATTGTGCTGAGAGGAGGAGACAGATCGATCAGAAGGGAAAAATAAGGTGACTCCCACAAACGAAATGAATGTAGCCCTATACAAAGGTAAGACATAGACCCCACCTTTTTTTTTAAGCTTAAGGCTATTCAAAAAGAATCTACACAACTTCCTTTTGGATTCTAGGACATTAGGTAATGTCATGCCATTCTCCATTTGTAGAAAGTTAGGTTTGAATCCGCTTTAAACAAAAAAAGGTGATTGAGTTGGATAAAACTAAGGTCAATGTGGTAGGAGAACTGAAAAATATTCATGTATAGGTTGGATCTAACCCAAGGATCCAAACTTACATGGATCTCCAAGTGGCTCATATCCTAGAAACATATGGTATGCTTCTAAGCCGAGACCTAATGAAAAGCATTGGGGGATATCTGTCTCTAGACTTCTCACATATGTGGCTACCATGGAAAGGGGTAGCAACACAAATCAAGATGAAGAGTGAGCCTAGGATCAAACACATGATCATAGAATATGATTTACCTAACAAGGTAGCTTAGTTTGAAATTGAGATAGGAGTCTACAAAAGGGAAGAGATCATGACCTTCTCAATACTAAATTTTGATGATCCATTGCCTTTAGAAAATAGTGACCCAATGACCAAGGTCAACTAGCAACTTCTAATTAAAAATTTGCAACAAGATAGGTTGGTTCTAGGGGAAGAGTCTAATCTATGGAGTTTTCTCCTCCCGAATTGGTACATGATACATTATCAGAGTCATTCTAAGTTGACATGTCAACCCTACGTAGACATTTTGAATCATGTTTTCTAGGCTCGAGGAACCTATGAATGCCAACCTAAACCACCCACCAAGAAATTTTCATTTGAAGCTAGGGATGACACCATCCTAACAAGAACTAGTCTCACTCGAAAGGAAGATCCTTCTTAGCTTGAGTAGACCCAAGTTCTATGCTCTGACCTCCAAAGAAAGATTGATGAATCTTAGTCTTTGTATTTCACACCTACCCTGGATAACCTTCCAATGCCTAAGGCATTGATGAAAAGCATATTAAATTGTGATTTTCTCCAAGAAAAGGTTTAGCAAGTAGTTCCTAAATAGGTTTTGAATATAGGAGAATCTTCTAATAAACCTTGTTCATAGCAACCTTTAAATCTAGATAGCCAACACTAGTCTGAGCCGCCACCCACTTCTAGCAAGAAAACACCTATAATCCCAAAGAAGAAATAAATCCCAACTCTAGACCAACTATGGAGTCTAAAATTTTATGGCTAAAAGTCCAAATTAGGGAGTGGAGCAAGAATTGAATTAACCAACTTGAAAGGGAAGACATAGTTTACATCTTATAGGTTGCAGTTTGGCTGCAAAAACAATGTGGTAGAATATGAAGTGATTGCTCGAGGATTGATGTTTTCTCATCACAAGAAGGTTACAAATCTCATGGTTATGGGTGATTCTAAAGTTATTGCTAAGCAAGTCTGTAGTCAATACACTTGTCACAACAAAAAATTGGTTGCATATAGGAATAGAGTTTGGAATCTGATTGAAGATTTTGATGCTTTTGGAATCACTTTGATTCCTAGAGAAGAAAATCAGATTGTTGATGCACTTGTTGTTGTTGCCAATACTTTTGAGCCTATGTAGGAATCCAAGTTGAAAATATTCTTGGTGGAGTTGGTCTCGATCCCAACCATCCAAGATAATGTCCAAAATTTTGAAGTCTTTGATGATGACCAACATATACTTTTCTTTCTGGCAAGTTCATATGTCTTTGAGGGATAAGTAATTGATGAATTAGAAAGAGATCAGGGAGATTGGGATCCTGAGAATTGTGATACCAAAGGAATACTCAACTTGAAAAGAAACAACATTCCCAAGGGGATGGTACACTATGAGAGAATCTTTGACTCTGACCATCGGGCTCGTGAAAGGTGCCAATAGAAAAGAATGTGTATATAGGGAAAACCTACCCCAATGGAATCATAGACAAAATAACTAAGGTGTTGAAAGAAGAAATTGTAGCAATTGCTTGGGGATATGAGGATTTGAAGACCTTTGATACTTTAGTGATCACACATACCATACCCTTCAAGCTAGAAGCAAAACCCTTTTTTCAAAATCAATGCCTGGTGAATGCCTTGATTGAGCCATTAATTTATAAGGAAGTGCAAAATTTTTCCACAAGGATAATCTTCCTAGTACAACATTCCACTTGGGCTACTAACTTGGTCCCTATGCATAAGAAAAATGGTGAGATTAGATTGTGTGTTGATTTCAGGAATTTAAATAAGGCCTCGGAGAAGGATAATTACCCACTTCCTTCTCTTGATGAGGCATTGCAAACTATTAATGGATCCCATATGATGTCATTTTTGGATGACTTTTCGGGATATAATCAAGTTTTGGTCAGTCATGAAGATAGAATGAAAACTTCCTTCACTACAAAGTGGGTGACATTTTCCTATTAAAGGATGCCATTCAGTCTTACCAATGCTGGAGCTACCTTTCAGTGCACAATGGGCGTAGCATTCAAAGACTTAATAGGTAAATGTATCATTATTTATGTGGATGACATAACTGTGTTTTCTAAAAACATAAAGGACCATGCTCGAGATTTAGCAAAAAATTATTAAGAGATGTATAAGTTATGGTGTGTCTCTTAATCCCAAAAAGTGTGTGTTTGAAGTTTTTGAAGGGAAAATCTTGGGTCACATAATATTAGAAAAGGAGATATCCATAAATCTTGATAGAGTTGAGGCCATTCTAAAACTTAGAATGTCAAGGAGTAAGAAGGAAATGAGATCTTTCTTTGGAAGGATTAATTTTGTGAGGAAATTTATAACGGGGTTTGCAAAGATTGTCAAACCTCTTAATGAAATGATGAAAAAGGATGCAAAGATAGAATGGAGTAATGAAGCTAAATCTACTTTTTTATTGATTAGATAGTCATTTTCTGAGGCACCAGTCTTAACTAGCCCAGATTATTTAAAGCCTTTTTATATCTATTCTTTTGCATCTGATCATTCGTGTGTTGTTGTGTTGACACAATGAAAAGGAGAGGGAGATGAAAGGCCTATTTCTTTCATGAGTTCCCCATTTAAGAACGTAGAAGTCAAATATCCACCCCTTGAAAAGAAGGCCTTTTCACTTGTATGAGTAGTAAAAAAATTCAAGCACTACATCCTTTGTAGTCAGGTTATTGCCATAGTTCCATATCCCATTGTGAAGTCTCTCCTCATGTAGAGTGAATTGGGGAAGAGAAGAGGAAATTGGATGGCCATTTTACAAGATTTTGACCTTGAAATACATCCAATGAAGCTCATCTAAGGATAGGGCTTATCTAAAGCTATGGCATATGTGGATAATAATATCACTTGACAACAATACACAGTGAAATCATTTACAAAGGATCCTTGCTATAGAGATCTGATCTTCTTCCTCCTTAATAATAAATGCCCAGATGGGATGAATTCTACTCAAAGGAGAGCATTGAGGATGAAGAGTGCTCATTACATGCTTAAAGGATGATCCTTATAGAACATAAATTTTGAAGGCGTTTACCTACACTGCTTGGATGAGTAAGAAGCAAAACATGCCATTGTTGAGTTTCGTGGTAGACATGGCACGAGGTATGGGTCTATTGATTCCTTGGCACATCAAATTCTTAGATCAAGCTATTATTGGTCCCATGTGTTTCGAGATGCACACCAACACATCAAGACATGTCACACATGTGAAACCTAATTCATCACTCAAAGACAACAAAATTGCAGATTTCACACACACTTGACATATTCACACACATAAAACACATCACCAAGAAACACATCACACTAAAACTCAAGGGTCCATAGAGCATCCCCGACAGAAAGGATATCGGTACATTGCACACTACACCGTGGGTCCTATCCTTTCAATTGGTTTCCTGCACCACCGACCCAATACCGGTTAACAGAAGAAGCTCAGGTTCACAACAATGACAACAGAAAAGCGAAACTCAAGACGCACGAGTCTAAGCGCAAGGTTACATAGTGAGCACATAGTGCCCAGTGTATGAACCTATGCTCTGATACCAATGTTGTAACGCCCCGCCGTGCGAACCCCAAAGGACATTAACACAATAATTACGACACAATTTTATTTTTATTTTTAAATGCACATAACATACATGTAATACCCATTAAGTCATAACATGAATTTCATTTAAGTAAACTCACTAACACAAACATCCTTTGGGGTACACCAAGAGTCATTATGCAACTTAGATCCATACAACATCAATAAAGAATAGAATCCAAAGATATAAAGTAAACAATAACAAATATAACACATACATGATGATCAATGATAAGAAACCATCTGAATACGCAAATACCTCATATGCATGATCATCCTAACCCATTAAATAACAACTACCATGGTCAATACCCACACCAAGTTTAACATTTCATTACAGTACAATGTTTAAGAAGTACAATGATACAAAAGTGTTTCCAATCATGAACGGAAACCATACAACAAGATAACATGATACATATAGTTAGATAAATACAAGTATCAAAACTGGCTTCAAGACAGATACAACAATGAAGTCGCTGCAACGACACTAATTCGCACCTCTCGAGCCTCGACTGGGGACCCAATGGGGTGCTTAGCACGTTCCACCCGACCACGTGAGTCCGAAGACCCACCCCCCATGCTAGGAGCTAACAAGAAAGAGACCTCAACTAAGAACATCCAACAGAGAACCTCAAGACACAACGTCATACAAAAGTATCATCAAAACTCAAGAATTACAATGACACAATCAACCTCATCCAAGAGTCATAAATCTCATCACATAATTCAAGGCAATAGCCAGTAAACAAGGAACCAAAGGAAGATCATAAAACACTTCCAATCACAATTCTGAATCGCAATGATACAATACAATAACATCATATCACAGTACCATAAGAGTACAAGGTCATAAGTCAAATATCAATGAGATCATACAAGACCACAAAGTACACCAAAGATAAAATAGGGTAAAACCATAAATCATTACAAACAACTATATTTCATCAATACAAGACAAAGAACCACTTCCAGAGGATTTCCAAAGAAACAACATAATAAGGAGTGTTAGAGGAGAGTGTCATCGCATGGCTTACATGGATTATCTAGACTACCACTAACGCAAGGCGCTGCCTCCGTCTACTGATGAATTACCCAGACAAAACCGAGCGCTAGGAGCCGCCTCCATCTATGGTTATCCAGACTACCTATTTCAAGGCGCCGCTCCATAGGGTTGCTCATGCGGATCCGTTACCCTTCGCGAAGACAAGGAAATGAACATGCCAACCACGGCCTTCTCAATCCCCTTTAGTCTGCGGTAGCACTAAAAAGGCGGATGAGGCATCAATTATCTTTTTAATGTGATTCTACCCACCCCCTAGTTAATTATTTAAATTATCACTTATTAATTTCACTCTAACGAGGGCTATCCTAGCGCCCCTTTGTGCGCCGACCACCCACTTAGAGCCACTCCCACTCTAGACACTCAAAACATAAAAACCCAAATCCAAGGGTTGTACAACATAACAAGTACAGTAGATCACAACAGAGAAGCATGCAAGGCATCACCCATCTTGCCATAAATACATAATCAAAATCTCAACGATGAGCTCCTTCACATAGTCTAGTAATCTAAATTTTTAAAATCTCCCCATCATGATTATTGTATAGATTTCACATTAACAATATATAGTGTTTAGATGAGCTCCTTCACATAGTCTAGTACACTTAGTTTTCATAGCAATTTCAACACTTATTATCTTTATTTGATCAAATCTTAGCATATTTAGGCATTATCAATCATGGTCATAGGCATAGTCATTAGGCATATTTAAAATCCTTCAAAGCTTGGTGTAGGACTTAGACATTTGCAGAATGCTCACACGATGAATCTGAGGGAAACATCATCCAGTAAGCAAGAAAGTATTACAAAAGTGAATCATGGAGGTATTGGCGATCAGGTATAATCGTTCTGTGTTTTACTTCCTTTATGTTTTGTAAGATCTTTGGGTTTCATTGTCATTTATTGATTTTTTGCTAACAATTTGAATCGAACCTAAAAGAAATCCCTTGATTACATTAGTGAACTCAACTCCATTTTTCTGATTATTTTCGTAGATTTTTTTGGGTGTTTTTTGGTGTTTTGCAGGTACAGGTATAGAGCGACGCAACCATTTTTAAAAAATCATGACGCATTTGATGCGTCGCGATGTATTTGTCAACTCAAAAGCTGGAATCGCTCTGATAAGCCACAATCAATATCTGGAATGATGCATCTACTCTATAGTGCCGCATTCGAAGTCCTAAATGATGCATATGCTCTATCGCACTGTATCTGACTGGAAAAAAATTTCAAGGTGCCGCTCCATAGGGTTGCTCATGCAGATACGCTACCCTTCGCGAAGACAAGGAAACGAACATGCCAACCACGGCCTTCTCAATCCCCTTTAGTCTGCGGTAGCACTAAAAAGGTGGATGAGGCATCAATTATCTTTTTAATGTGATTCTACCCACCCCCTAGTTAATTATTTAAATTATCACTTATTAATTTCACTCTAACGAGGGCTATCCTGGCGCCCCTTTGTGCGCCGACCACCCACTTAGAGCCACTCCCACTCTAGACACTCAAAACATAAAAACCAAATCCAAGGGTTGTACAACATAACAAGTACAGTAGATCACAACAGAGAAGCATGCAAGGCATCACCCATCTTGCCATAAATACATAATCAAAATCTCAACAATTCATGTACAACCCTTTTCAAAAAACATGAAACCAAAACACTTGCCACAACAAGGGCACATAAAAGGAGGAACACTAACCAATAGTAAAATAAACCTCTGGAAGATTCTCATAAAGTTACACTAGGGTTTCCCCATGAAAATCTGACAACAATAAAAGCAAAACCTTGAAGAACTATTTTCAATTCAATTATGATGAGAGAATACATCAAAATAAGATCAACAACTCCCTTAAACAACATCAACAACTTCAATACAAACTAAATCGGACATCCAAGGGAAACCTCTATTTTCTCCTCTCGGAATACCCATAAATCAAAGAGCTTTTCCATTTGACTCATTAACAACTCAAGCAGAACCACCAATCATGACCAAGATAACATTAACCGATTTACTACTTAGGGTAAAGCACAAAAAGAAAACATATGGGTTCCCAACGAATAACATCATACATTAATTGAGAGAAAATTCCAACTCAAAATCAACTCACGAAAAGTCACATCGAAAGAATCCATAAAACCACACATTCCAATAATATATCCATTCATTCAATAAGAAGTAACTTGAAACAAAAAGAACATTAGTTTAAAGATCAATCATTTCCAACATTTAAGGATAGCACAATATTGCGAAGTGAAAATAAAATCTAATGGTTTAAGTCGTAAGACACTATTCACAAGTATACTCTTTCAAACACAATTATATTCCCATTTACACATTATAACAACAATCTCCTTTTGAAGATCAACCCACTCAAACCAACAATTTGATCCTAATATCAATCACAAGTATTTTCTAGAACTGTTCTTATAGAAATCCCACAAAACAACTATTAAAAGAATATGAGGGAAATTGACTTAGAAAAGATCATCTAATTTTATTCATTTACATAAACCCTTTGTTTAACTAAATATAATTAATCAAAACATTTATCGAATCAACAATCATTCACTAGCCTTTGTCGTAATACCCAACTATTTAAAGTTTTCAAATTTATTTACTTCCATTTATCTTATAAATCAATTCTCCCACCTAAACAGAAATAATCCTTATCGCCAATATTATCTACATACAAAACTCTACTTTTCATTATTTCTAAGTTAACTATCCCACTTGAAACTAATCAAATTGAGAATAAACTAATCTATCAATGTTACCCAAATTATTAACATAAGGAAACTCTCTCTCTAATCACTTTACTAACCTACTCAATAACATAATACCTAACTTAACTACCTAATAATTCTAATTTTCTAACTCCTATAAATAAATCATTTTCTGAACATAAACACATTAATCACAAAGTCTTAAGGAATAATTCCATCAAGTTTAATACGAATTCTAATTATAACTTTAAAATATAATACTAAGATGACAATTCTATAATTTACAACTTTATTATAATACTATGGTGATGGCACTAATAAATTATTTCACATAGTAGTTTGATAAATAATTATTATTCACAGACTCATTAGATAACAAAAAAGTAATTAAAACCATTTAACATTTTAATCAGTATCATTTAAATTAATTAACCTATGAACCTGGGATTTATCCTCACATAAAAATAACTTTATCATTTAACCTTCCAGTAAAAGAAACTACGTAAATGTAGGATCACTTATCTCCTTTAGTGAACCCTAAAACTTAATTAACTATATAAATCGATTTACTTTAACTAAACACAGTTCATTTATCTACAACAAAATTAAATACCTATTTCAATAATGTTTATTCGGTTAAAATCCTTTGTTAAATAATATTTTACTAAACAACCTAGCGAAATAACCATTTTCACTTTAATTATTTACCCAATTCTTTTATTTTCTAAAGCAAATTCAATACTTTATTTACAAATCAACTATCTAATTTAAAATTCTTTATCACCTTTTATTACTTCACTTACCATAAAATAAAATTACACTCGATTCATATTTTACTTTTACACCACGATAAAATCATAAACAAAACAATTAAAGAAATTATTCATGTTTTATAAACATATTATATAAATACGAACCATTTTCTTTTGAATAATACTCATCATACAAATCTACTTATATATTGAAATATCCTCATAAATTCTAAATATAAAAGACTACCTTCACTCAAATCTTTTAACCTAATTATGTATCTATACTTGTTTATATAACCATACGCATATAAAAGAATAATAATCAAAAAGGTATAAATTCAAAATAAATAAAAAGTCACTCATATATGCAGTTGGGAATTCAAATGCCATAACTCAGACAGGTTGACAAAGAAATCAGAGAGGCTATTTAATTCTGTACAATGTTTCAACTCTAATTGCTGTAACAGTGACAGGCTGCCAAGGGTTTCAAAGGAACTATTTAATTTACTACACTTTTGCAAGTCCAACGTTGCAGCTGTGATAATTTTGCCTATAGTTTTGGGGAGATTTTAAAAATTTAGATTACTAGACTATGTGAAGGAGCTCATCTAAACACTGTATCCAATAACATCAATTTCTCTCAGCTTCGACTGAACGGAGGTAACTGGCAAGGCTAGAAACATTGCGCAGACCAAGAGAATTAAATAATCTGCTCATTGGTCCTCAATTTATTCGCTTGAACAATCTGCTCATGGACGGCATCAGAGAAGACACACGAACCAAGCTTTCTCCAAGTTTGAGATGGTTACGGTTGCAACAATGTGAGAGGCCATTTATATGAGAAGTGAATTTTTGGAATTTGGTAATATCGCCATCTACTTGCATTATTATTAAATCACAAATGTTATCCGCAAGACTAAGGGCGAAAGAAAGGTGAGGTGCAAATACGTGACTTATGCGCAGGAGAAATAATATTAGATTTATTAAAACAATAAATCTTTATAGGTTAAAATTAGATTAATCTTTAACTTGTTAAGTTAATTTTATTTTCTTTATATCACAACTTAACTATGACTCTCAATGGATGGTAATTATTATCATTATTACTCAAATTTTATTTAAATTTATTTTATTTTATTTTCTTCTGTTTTGACATCAATTTCTGTAAACATAAATTTATGTTGATTTTATTAACTGTTCTACTTGGTGGCACTAGTTTACAAATCACTAGGGTTTCTACACAATTACGAACTAGGGTTGGTATTAAAAGCACATACAATAAAGCTTTTACTAGATTATACGTATATAAAAATAATAATTATAATGTGCACCTTGTAATGGTAGGATGCTCGTGTGCAGGCAGAGGGGATATGCAAAAATTGAATTATCTGTGTTGGAAGGATTCCATGTTGAATTGTTTACAGCCAATCTCTGAACCGCTTCAACAAAAATTTTATTAAAGAAATTATATGGAAACAATCTGTACAAATTCAATGATTACACACTAAAATCTTTACATTCAATTGACAGAATAACATCCACAAATGCACTTATTATTTATTTCAAGCTTTGCTTTAAATCAAAAGAATAATCTACTTTAATGAAAACTCATCAAGCCTCTAGTTTAAATAGAATATTTATGAAGTCCTAAAATTATTCATAAAATAATTTGCACAAGGTAAAAAGATAGGTCACAGAGGTAAAAAGAGAACAACACCAATTTACGTGAAAAACTCCAACTGGAAAAAAAACCACTCCAAAATATCCGCAACTTATTTTTATTGATCATCAATGAAAAAAATACCTTTCCTCGATCCCTTCCAGACAAGAGCAGTAATTTATTGAGGTTGAAGGATGGATCAGCCAGCAATTACGCCTAAAACTTTTGCTGCATCTTCAAACCCTTGGTCAGTGTAGAATTCCCCTAAATTTTTTTCTTGCCTCCTCTTAAAGAAAATACCAAATTCTCCGTTCAACCGCCCTAACTCCTCTTTCTCCTCCGTAAAAGATTTTCAAAAAAAATAACTAATTTTTATTTACCCACTTTAATTAATCATTACTTTATATATTTATTTATTTAATTTCAACCAATAACTTCTTTTGTTTTAAATTACTTCCACTTAACTCTAAATTTTAACTAAAACAAATTTTCATAAATATTTAACTTTTAATTAAAATATAATTGAATAAATATTTTTACCGTAATTTATTTAAACTTAAGTTTAATTTTAATATTTAATCCTCTTTAATATTTTATCACTTTTAAATTTATTAATTGAATTTAATCATTAAATGATAATTACCTTTCCTCATTTAATCTGATTATTTTAAATAACTAACTCCCAACGATAATTAAATTGACGTTTATTATTGAATCTAATTATTTATTTAATTCCAAATGAAACACGTAACCTTATAATTAAATTAATTTTATTAATCAAATCCAAACATATTATTAATGTTACCTCATAACCTTAAAATTAAATTAAATAATAAAATCACCACATCATCATGACATTACCAACAACAACTTACTTAACATCAACGACGACCGAAACGGAGGGCACTACATCCTCCCCCCCTAGGCTTCAACTTACTCCTGGAAGTTGAGCTCACGTACAAACAAAAACATATGCACATCCACACCACAAGTCAAATCATCGATTAAACATCATCAAGTAGGCAACAAAAATTTAACAAACCAAAATAAGGAAACGATACCAAAATGATAATAGTAACGGGGTTGCAACCAAACTAATTTTCCAAACACTAGGACGGAGTGGACAACTAAGTCGAGGAAACTTTCTTGTCAGCTCCTATGTTCAACGTCAAGCCCATTGGGTGTTTATGATGCTCGCCCAGTCCTGACAATGCAGGTGGAATCGAGACTTAATTCCTGCAATCCTGCATGAAAACAAACGTTGTGCATGATACATATATATCACAAATACATCATGAGAGGAAATCCCAGCATAGTAGGGCACCCGCGAGTGAGTGATACCACACTGTCCCACCCACTAACCACATATAATAGTCAAAACAATTCTAGTAACTCGTAAATAGTTTACTTCTTATTAGTTAAACAATATTCTCATAAGGATGCTAACCATAAACCTAATTCATATACTATATCAAAATGAATTACCACTTGAAATTATAAGTATCGATACCTACATATTACAAATGCATTACCTTCATTGCTACGTTTCTGAAGTCAACTTCCTGTAAATCAAAAGCTACCATAGAACATTGCACATTAGTACCAATAATTCAAGTTGCATTTAACCTCAAGATACTATATTCTGCTAAAAATCATAGAATAATTATCCACAAACCTCATATTTTCGTTAAAACTCATAATTTTCACACAAAGAACTCCACATTAACCTTTATTCACACCAAATCTCACATCAATTTCAATAAAATCTTACACCTTCATAGCTTCACAAAAACATAATTCATCACTCAAAGACAACAAAATTGCAGATTTCACACACACTTGACATATTCACACACATAAAACACATCACTAAGAAACACATCACACTAAAACTCAAGGGTCCATAGAGCATCCCCGACAGAAAGGATATCGGTGCATTGCGCACTACACTGGGGTCCTATCCTTTCAATCGGTTTCCTGCACCACCGACCCAATACCGGTTAACAGAAGAAGCTCAGGTTCACAACAATGACAACAGAAAAGCGAAACTCAAGACGCACGGGTCTAAGCGCAAGGTTACATAGTGAGCACATAGTGCCCAGTGTATGAACCTATGCTCTGATACCAATGTTGTAATGCCCCGCCGTGCGAACCCCAAAGGACATTAACACAATAATTACGACACAATTTTTTTTTTTTTTTAAATGCACATAACATACATGTAATACCCATTAAGTCATAACATGAATTTCATTTAAGTAAACTCACTAACACAAACATCCTTTGGGGTACAGCAAGAGTCATTACGCAACTTAGATCCATACAACATCAATAAAGAATAGAATCCAAAGATATAAAGTAAACAATAACAAATATAACACATACATGATGATCAATGATAAGAAACCATCTGAATACGCAAATACCTCATATGCATGATCATCCTAACCCATTAAATAACAACTACCATGGTCAATACCCACACCAAGTTTAACATTTCATTACAGTACAATGTTTAAGAAGTACAATGATACAAAAGTGTTTCCAATCATGAACGGAAACCATACAACAAGATAACATGATACAAATAGTTAGAAAATACAAGTATCAAACTGGCTTCAAGACAGATACAACTCTGAAGTCACGCAACACAATCCGCACCTCTCGATCCTCGACTGGGGACCCAATGGGGTGCTTAGCACGTTCCACCCGACCACGTGAGTCCGAAGACCCACCCCCCGTGCTAGGAGCTAACAAGAAAGAGACCTCAACCAAGAACATCCAACAGAGAACCTCAAGACTCAGCGTCATACAAAAGTATCATCAAAACTCAGGAATTACAATGACACAATCAACCTCATCCAAGAGTCATAAATCTCATCACATAATTCAAGGCAATAGCCAGTAAACAAGGAACCAAAGGAAGATCATAAAACACTTCCAATCACAATTCTAATCGCAATGATACAATACAATAACATCATATCACAGTACCATAAGAGTACAAGGTCATAAGTCAAATATCAATGAGATCATACAAGACCACAAAGTACACCAAAGATAAAATAGGGTAAAACCATAAATCATTACAAACAACTATATTTCATCAATACAAGACAAAGAACCACTTCCAGAGGATTTCCAAAGAAACAACATAATAAGGAGTGTTAGAGGAGAGTGTCATCGCATGGCTTACATGGATTATCCAGACTACCACTAACGCAAGGCGCCGCCTCCGTCTACTGACGAATTATCCAGACAAAACCGAGCGCTAGGAGCCGCCTCCATCTATGGTTATCCAGACTACCTATTTCAAGGCGCCGCTCCATAGGGTTGCTCATGCGGATCCGTTACCCTTCGCGAAGACAAGGAAACGAACATGCCAACCACGGCCTTCTCAATCCCCTTTAGTCTGCGGTAGCACTAAAGGCGGATGAGGCATCAATTATCTTTTTAATGTGATTCTACCCACCCCCTAGTTAATTATTTAAATTATCACTTATTAATTTCACTCTAACAGGGCTATCCTGGCGCCCCTTTGTGCGTCGACCACCCACTTAGAGCCACTCGCACTCTAGACACTCAAAACATAAAAACCCAAATCCAAGGGTTGTACAACATAACAAGTACAGTAGATCACAACAGAGAAGCATGCAAGGCATCACCCATCTTGCCATAAATACATAATCAAAATCTCAATGATGAGCTCCTTCACATAGTCTAGTAATCTAAATTTTTAAAATCTCCCCATCATGATTATTGTATAGATTTCACATTAACAATATACAGTGTTTAGATGAGCTCCTTCACATAGTCTAGTACACTTAGTTTTCATAGCAATTTCAACACTTATTATCTTTATTTGATCAAATCTTAGCATATTTAGGCATTTTCAATCATGGTCATAGGCATAGTCATTAGGCATATTTAAAATCCTTCAAAGCTTGGTGTAGGACTTAGACATTTGCAGATTGCTCACACGATGAATCTGAGGGCAACATCATCCAGTAAGCAAGAAAGTATTACAAAAGTGAATCATGGAGGTATTGGCGATCAGGTATAATTGTTCTGTGTTTTACTTCCTTTGTGTTTTGTAAGATCTTTGGGTTTCATTGTCATTTATTGATTTGTTGCTAACAATTTGAATCAAACCTAAAAGAAATCCCTTGATTACATTAGTGAACTCAACTCCATTTTTCTGATTATTTTCGTAGATTTTTTTGGGTGTTTTTTGGTGTTTTGCAGGTATAGGTATAGAGCGACGCAACCATTTTTAAAAAATCATGACACATTTGATGCGTCGCGATGTATTTGTCAACTCAAAAGCTGCAATCGCTCTGATAAGCCACAATCAATATCTGGAATGATGCATCTGCTCTATAGTGCCGCATTCGAAGTCCTAAATGATGCATATGCTCTATCGCGCTGTATCTGACTGGAAAAATTTTTCAAGGTGCCGCTCCATAGGGTTGCTCATGCGGATCCATTACCCTTTGCGAAGACAAGGAAACGAACATGCCAACCACGGCCTTCTCAATCCCCTTTAGTTTGCGGTAGCACTAAAAAGGCGGATGAGGCATCAATTATCTTTTTAATGTGATTCTACCCACCCCCTAGTTATTTATTTAAATTATCACTTATTAATTTCACTCTAACGAGGGCTATCCTGGTGCCCCTTTGTGCGCCGACCACCCACTTAGAGCCACTCCCACTCTAGACACTCAAAACATAAAAACCCAAATCCAAGGGTTGTACAACATAACAAGTACAGTAGATCACAACAGAGAAGCATGCAAGGTATCACCCATCTTGCCATAAATACATAATCAAAATCTCAACGATTCATGTACAACCCTTTTCAAAAAACATGAACCCAAAACACTTTCCACAACAAGGGCACATAAAAGGAGGAACACTAACCAATAGTAAAATAAACCTCTGGAAGATTCTCATAAAGTTACACTAGGGTTTCCCCATGAAAATCTGACAACAATAAAAGCAAAACCTTGAAGAACTATTTTCAATTCAATTATGATGAGAGAATACATCAAAATAAGATCAACAACTCCCTTAAACAACATCAACAACTTCAATACAAACTAAATCGGACATCCAAGGGAAACCTCTATTTTCTCCTCTTGGAATACCCATAAATCAAAGAGCTTTTCCATTTGACTCATTAACAACTCAAGCAGAACCACCAATCATGACCAAGATAACATTAACCGATTTACTACTTAGGGTAAAGCACAAAAAGAAAACATATTGGTTCCCAACGAATAACATCATACATTAATTGAGAGAAAATTCCAACTCAAAATCAACTCACGAAAAGTCACATCGAAAGAATCCATAAAACCACACATTCCAATAATATATCCATTCATTCAATAAGAAGTAACTTGAAACAAAAAGAACATTAGTTTAAACATCAATCATTTCCAACATTTAAGGATAGCACAATATTGCGAAGTGAAAATAAAATCTAATGGTTTAAGTCGTAAGACACTATTCACAAGTATACTCTTTCAAACACAATTATATTCCCATTTACACATTATAACAACAATCTCCTTTTGAAGATCAACCCACTCAAACCAACAATTTGATCCTAATATCAATCACAAGTATTTTCTAGAACTGTTCTTATAGAAATCCCACAAAACAACTATTAAAAGAATATGAGGGAAATTGACTTCGAAAAGATCATCTAATTTTATTCATTTACATAAACCCTTTGTTTAACTAAATATAATTAATCAAAACATTTATCGAATCAACAATCATTCACTAGCCTTTGTCGTAATACCCAACTATTTAAAGTTTTCAAATTTATTTACTTCCATTTATCTTATAAATCAATTCTCCCACCTAAATAGAAATAATCCTTATCGCCAATATTATCTACATACAAAACTCTACTTTTCATTATTTCTAAGTTAACTATCCCACTTGAAACTAATCAAATTGAGAATAAACTAATCTATCAATGTTACCCAAATTATTAACATAAGGAAACTCTCTCTCTAATCACTTTACTAACCTACTCAATAACATAATACCTAACTTAACTACCTAATAATTCTAATTTTCTAACTCCTATAAATAAATCATTTTCTGAACATAAACACATTAATCACAAAGTCTTAAGGAATAATTCCATCAAGTTTAATACGAATTCTAATTATAACTTTAAAATATAATACTAAGATGACAATTCTATAATTTACAACTTTATTATAATACTATGGTGATGGCACTAATAAATTATTTCACATAGTAGTTTGATAAATAATTATTATTCACAGACTCATTAGATAACAAAAAAGTAATTAAAACCATTTAACATTTTAATCAGTATCATTTAAATTAATTAACCTATGAACCTGGGATTTATCCTCACATAAAAATAACTTTATCATTTAACCTTCCAGTAAAAGAAACTACGTAAATGTAGGATCACTTATCTCCTTTAGTGAACCCTAAAACTTAATTAACTATATAAATTGATTTACTTTAACTAAACACAGTTCATTTATCTACAACAAAATTAAATACCTATTTCAATAATGTTTATTCGGTTAAAATCCTTTGTTAAATAATATTTTACTAAACAACCTAGCGAAATAACCATTTTCACTTTAATTATTTACCCAATTCTTTTATTTTCTAAAGCAAATTCAATACTTTATTTACAAATCAACTATCTAATTTAAAATTCTTTATCACCTTTTATTACTTCACTTACCATAAAATAAAATTACACTCGATTCATATTTTACTTTTACACCACGATAAAATCATAAACAAAACAATTAAAGAAATTATTCATGTTTTATAAACATATTATATAAATACGAACCATTTTCTTTTGAATAATACTCATCATACAAATCTACTTATATATTGAAATATCCTCATAAATTCTAAATATAAAAGACTACCTTCACTCAAATCTTTTAACCTAATTATGTATCTATACTTGTTTATATAACCATATGCATATAAAAGAATAATAATCAAAAAGGTATAAATTCAAAATAAATAAAAAGTCACTCATATATGCAGTTGGGAATTCAAATGCCATAACTCAGACAGGTTGACAAAGAAATCAGAGAGGCTATTTAATTCTGTACAATGTTTCAACTCTAATTGCTGTAACAGTGACAGGCTGCCAAGGGTTTCAAAGGAACTATTTAATTTACTACACTTTTGCAAGTCCAACGTTGCAGCTGTGATAATTTTGCCTATAGTTTTGGGGAGATTTTAAAAATTTAGATTACTAGACTATGTGACTGACATTTTAAATTTATGCACAAGACACATACATTTTAGGCATTTGTACACTTAGTTTTCATAGCAATTTCAACACTTATTATCTTTATTTGATCAAATCTTAGCATATTTAGGCATTATCAATCATGGTCATAGGCATAGTCATTAGGCATATTTAAAATCCTTCAAAGCTTGGTGTAGGACTTAGACATTTGCAGATTGCTCACACGATGAATCTGAGGGCAACATCATCCAATAAGCAAGAAAGTATTACAAAAGTGAATCATGGAGGTATTGGCGATTAGGTATAATCGTTCTGTGTTTTACTTCCTTTGTGTTTTGTAAGATCTTTGGGTTTCATTGTCATTTATTGATTTGTTGCTAACAATTTGAATCGAACCTAAAAGAAATCCCTTGATTACATTAGTGAACTCAACTCCATTTTTCTGATTATTTTCGTAGATTTTTTTGGGTGTTTTTTGGTGTTTTGCAGGTACAGGTATAGAGCGACGCAACCATTTTTAAAAAATCATGACGCATTTGATGCGTCGCGATGTATTTGTCAACTCAAAAGCTGCAATCGCTCTGATAAGCCACAATCAATATCTGGAATGATGCATCTGCTCTATAGTGCCGCATTCGAAGTCCTAAATGATGCATATGCTCTATCGCGCTGTATCTGACTAGAAAAAATTTTCTTTCATTTCTGACATTCGGATTTTCGGATGTTAGGGTCTTCTGGTTGTTGGTTTCTTTCTAGTTTTTTTTCCGTTCTTCTGATTTCCTGGTTTTTATTTCTGCATCTCTATTTGCAGCATGTGGCAGTAACTATTCGTGTGTCGAAGATCATTTAATAAAGAAACTACTAATATTTTGTCTACAGATTCGAATATCGAAGACATAATAAATTAAACATTGTGCTTATTTTTCATAGATTAGCAAACATTCAACTTTGGTGCACATAAAAAGAACATTCATGTCTTCTTTGTTTGATTGTGTTTGCAAGATGGTAGGTGAGTATGCTCTCACTTGGTGAAAACCTCGTGATCAGAAAACTAGACCCATCTTTATTTGTTATTACCCTGACTTGGTATATCAGAGTATCCTCTCCCCTTGCACTTTCGGGTGATCTTGGGTGTAAGAGAAATGGTTACCAACTCTAGAAATTGGGCCTTCCTAGTGATTTCATCACCCCAACGTGACTCAAACTGGCAATAGAGCTAAAGCCAAGCTAACCCCGACCGGTATATAAATGTAAAACTTAAGGGAAAACCTAAGGTTGTTTGTACGAATGTGTCATACAGACAGAGTTGTACTCCCTTAAACCCTATTGAGCTTAACCTCTTCAGGCTGGAGTGCCACCTTAATGGTGATTAATCTCTTGCCCCATGTATGGCCACTCGAACGGGGGTCCCTAAATAAAAACTCTTGTATAGAAAGCCAAAATCCTTCTATTTGCTAGTGCAGCACCAATCGGTGTGAAGGCATCCACACTTTTACAGATTGTAGTAGAGGTGATCAGCTCACCATGGGAGTTTCATGGGGGTTAGAAGCTTGGTTGGCCTGAGAAGAGAGTGCACTATAAGGGGGAGCCCGTGCAACCAAGCTTCTGAATTCACATGCTATAGATATGCGGTTGGGGAAACTCACGTGGAATCTAGTGAATACTGTTATTGCCTAACCTAGGATTGTGCTTATCTAATGTGTGTTTGGTTACTTTTCAAAACACTGTGTTTGTCAAGTGCTTTCTGGTTCCATCACAGCTTCAAACAAAACATTCAACACCAAACATATCAAACTTATAATCAAAATGACAAGAAAATCAATTTGAAACAAAACTCTGCCACATCTGTTGAACTGCAACTAATTTTCTAAACCGTAATTTCTCTGTTAAACCGCAGTTGATACTCAAAATGCTGCATATGTATGCATCGTGACACATCTAAAAATTTGAAATGCAACTGAATGAAATCGTGTCGCATCTATTAAACCACATCGCATATGCTAAACTTGAGCCGCATTCGTAAAATAATGACACAACTAACATCTCAAATGATGCATTTTCCTGTCATTGTTTAAAATTTCATCCAAAGTCAAATCTAAAGTCTTCATCTTGTCAATAATCTACCAAACACTATTTCCTAAAAGATTCTATTAGAAACCAAACTTGAAATTGCTCAAAGTCTTGACCACTAGTTTGCATTCATTACTATAGGTTGCATCCTTCATTATTTTAGTTGCATACATTTGACATTAGGATGTCCCTAGGTTCACATTTTTGCATCTTTAGGATTAGGTAAACCTCAGCACAACTGGCAACATCATTATTTTTGAAACTAGGCTCTTTTGGACTAAGTTATCAAACCCTTTTCAGTCATTGTCCTCTTTTGTGGATGTTCCAACTCAAAAGTCTAGTTAGGAAAATTCACTAGTCATTTTGACATTGTCACCTTGTCATTTTCAACAAAGTCCTTTCATAGCCAAAATCGAAACCAAAGTTTGAGCTTAGACGTACTTAGGTACCCTTGTCTTACATTACACTTTAGGTCTACACATTGAATAATCCTATTCACAAAAATCCAAAACATTGGTCATCCTAGTCATCATTTTGAACTTAGATCTTGCATAGTATCATCATTATTAGTTGTCATTCCCATTTGAGCAATCTCATTTATGGTGGAAACCAGACTTCAAAAACAACAATGAAAAATGGAAAACTCTCGACAAGACCCCATGTCTACTTTTGATAATCCAAACTGGACCTTTTACAATCCGTTTTCCAGTCCAAATGATCCACCTCTTGTAACAATGCAATCCTCATCCAATGGTACATTTGAACTTTCCTTGCAAAAAGACAAAAATGGTCAAATACTTGAGGAAAACTTAGAAGCAATAGCACAAAATCCAGAGGCCTCTCAATTCATTGAAACAATGGTCCTTTACGAAAAAGATAGATTCTTGGCTATACTCTTGAGTGAAGGCACCAAATTACCTCAAGGATTTGACATTAACATGATAAATGTGACACCTCCTGACCCTAATAACAACAACACACATAATGTGTCACATAGTGGTCAACCTCCAAACACCATGAGCAATACTTCCTTTGACACCACAATGACAGTGCGTGTTACACCCAACAACCCAATGACCCCCAACACCATAAATACCACGACAACAAATGCCACGACAGTAAATGCCACAAGGGCATCATCAAGTCACAACAATCTCCCCTTGATAGCTTCATCTACTACCATGAGTACACCTTTGACGTATCCACTCAGTGGTATTTCACAAAATCCTTTGGGAGGGGGCAAGGGACACATTTTTATCCAAGGACAACAACCAAATGTTAACACGACAACATAGTCACATGTCATTGCCTTCCAAGGTACAAATCCAAACATTCCCCTTGTGTAAAACCAACAATTTGCACAAGGTGGCCAAGTAACACAACCCATGGTACCATTAACGCATCACAACATCCATGGTCATCACATTCCCCAAATAATGACACACATGGCTAGGGGACATATCCCAACCTACAGATCTAACATTCATACTCATCAACAGACACCCAATCATAACTTCCAATATCAACAACACGTCATACATATCACAACAATCCACACCACCACAATACACCAATATGCACGCACAACAAATAGGGACCTATGGTGTACCAGGCAATCCAATGTACGGAAACATAAATGACCCTGTTGTAGACGCCCTCCAAACAAGAGTGAGGGGTTTAGAGAAAACCATCCAAAACATATACATTTCAGGTTAGAAGTCGGAAATATCATATGACCTAAATGTATACCCATTTGACATGAGTTTATACATGCCTCCATTTCCTTTGGGATATGTGTCACCCAATTTCACAAAATACAGAGGCAAGACAAACCCCATTGAACATGTTCATGAATTTGCAACCAATTGTATGGACATCACCTATGAATAAACATACTTGATGAGACTTTTTTCTAAAATTCTGGCAGGTCAGGCCCTTGAATGGTTTTCCACTCAAAAAGATATCCAAACATGGGACGAGCTTAAAATAAAATTCATAAAAAAATACACATACAACATTGACATGGATACCTCTATCACTAGCTTGTACAATCTCACGCAAGAGGATGCTCATGAGAATTTCATCCCATTCTTTTAGAAATGGAGAAGTCTAGCTAGTAGATGTCATATTGATATACTCGAAAGAGAAAAGGTTGACATGTTCGTACAAACACTTCTTGGGCCCCTAAAATATGCATTGCAAGTACATTGTTGCACAAACTTCACAGACTTAGTTGAAAAAGGGGTCTAGATTGAGAAAGCCCTTATCGCAAAGGGAGAATTATGATATGGTTCCAAAAACACAAATGTCAATACAACCACCGACAAGAATAAATATTGGGTTAAAAATAAACATGTTACAAATGACGGCGTTGTTGACGCTAAGGCTGCAAACATTGTGGGTCCTGTACTGGCCCTAAAGGGGGCTCAACAACAAAACAAACCAAAAATGACACTAACACCTGCTCCCAATATTCCTTCAAGCAACCCAAGTGGTCAAAACAATCAGGGACAATACCGTCAAATGAGACAATTTCCTAAAGGTCGCACATACACTCCTTTGGGTGAACCCATTGAAGAAGTCCTTAAGAAATGTATCTAGAATGGGGTCATCATACTTCAAGAAGAAAAACCATATGACCCAGGAGAATTCAAACCATCATGGTGGAATGATAATGCATTTTTCACCTACCATCGAGGAAAAGGACATATAACTTCTAATTGTCACCAATTGAAAAACCTAATACAAGATCTTATCGAAAGTTGTTTCATTGAAGTAGGTGGATCTCAATTTTCCTCTAATTCAGATCATACTATCCATAAGAATCCACTGCATGACCATGGTTCTTGTAATGCTTCCACTTCAGGTCCACAAAATCAAGCTAACTTCGCCTGAGTCAAGTATGACTATTCTGGTGGACCTATTATAAACAATGTCTGAACTAAAAATGAATACATCAATACCATTATAGTTAGAAGAGCACCCCAATGTAATGCTACAACTCGCAATGGCAAGGTCACTATAGCTGGTCCACCTCCCACTAGGCAAGCCAAAATCACCATACCAGGCCCGTCTGCTAAATAGACACAACCTAGCCCATCTGCTAAACAGCCAGAACCTGTCCCAACCACAAAGCAATGGAAACCAAAAAGTCAGTTCAACCTCATCGACCAGCTAGGAAAGACTCCTGCACAAATCTCTATACTTGAGCTGCTTCGTATCTCTCCCGTGCACAAAGACATCCTAGATAAAACCCTGCTAGAGTCATCAGTCCCCAAGGAAATCAATGTCAATCAATTTGAAACCATGGTGGGATATCTTACTATGCCTCACCATGTCACCTTCTCGGATCAATATTACTCATCACATAAAACCAACCACAATGATGCATTGCACATAGAAATTTTTGTCCACAAGCACAAAGTTAGATGGGTTTTAGTAGATGGCGGAGCAGGATTGAATATATGCTCCCTCAAATTGGTTAAGGCTCTTGGGTTCTCTGATGCGTGTGTAGACCTAACAAAAAGTATAGTGATCAAAGCATACGATGATGAGGAACACTCTTCACGTGGCTTTATCTCTCTCCCTATCAGAGTGGGACCAGTCATCGTGGAAATGACTTGCCAGGTCCTAGATTTGGAACTACCATATAACATATTGCTAGGTCGTCCATGGATTCAAGCCTTAAAATCCATTTTGTCCACATACCACCAATGCCTCAAGTTTCCATTTGATAGCACAGAAATAACCATATATGGAGACGTCGACCCTTTCCAATATTGTACAAATTTAAGGGGTATCTCTAAAAACTGAGTTACTATTAACCGAGAAGCACCTGGTTCCTCGTCATCCAAATATGTTGACCCATCCACACTCACGCCATCTTCCACATCCGCTCCATCCATGTCTTCTGCTATACCACCAACTTCCACTAGCCCTAAGACGGAATCCACTGTCAAAATCCAGGACCTTGGCTGTGGAGAATTCAAACTACACATAGCATATAGCATAACAACAATGCCCAGGTCTCCCAAGGATTATGGTCGGCCATGTTTCAGAATGGAACCTCAGGAAACTTTCAAAGTTCCATCAAAAATAGTTTTTATCAAGTGGGGAGACATGAGTAAGGAAGACCTTACTCACATTGCCTGATGGATCTATAAGGATACTATCACACTACCCCCATTACCAATTCAAATATATGGAAAAGGTTATGACATCATGAAGGATAAAGGCTACGATTGTACTAGTGGCCTAGGAAAAGATAAAACTGGCCGAAGGGAACCCATAGAAACTTTTCAAATTCTGAAGTATCTTGGATTAGGGTTTGGAGCACCCGACAATGATGATCGATGTACCTCTGGACTTTCAAATGAGTGAGTACATGCTTCAGATAGTGTCGAGACTACTAGGGAAACCCTCACCGAAACAGACTCCCATGAGTGGGAATTTGGCTTAGAACGATCCCTAAGTGACTGTTGTCTTAATGATTTGTTTGTCGAACTAGGGGAACTAACCTCTGAGCAACTATTTTGGCAAACATTCAAAATGGAACAGGCACCAAATAGTCAAAGACCCATTACCACTCCCCATGACGTCCAACACCCATCATCTAAACCCATTCCATTCAATCCATCTGAAGTATCAGACGACAGTGAAAATGAGGGCTCTACAACCTTCACTCCTTATTTTGACAACGAATATGACACTAGTGAAGGAGAATATTGGATAGAGTCTGATGTTGAGTTGGATGATGATAATCTCATCTACAACATCACTGAACATGTCTGCATTGTATTCACATCCTCACCCCAATTCACCTACATCGACGATGGCATTTCCTTAGTTTACCCTGACCTAGTCGATTGGACCCAGCAAGGACCACCAGTGCTAGAAACATTTTAGAATGATGAGGCAATTGCTGAATTTATGGGATTACAAGAAAGCATACCTAGTGGGGACCACAAATCAATATTCACAATTGCTTTAGACTACATGGCATAATTTGGCAAGACTGATTAGTCCTCTAGTCACAAGAGTAAAAATAAGAATAAAACAAAAAGTGAAATGTCTCTAGGTGAAAACCGAAAGGCACCTCTTGATGATAAAATAGTAAAAATAAAGGACGTATCTATGGGTGTAAACCTCTTTGAGGCACTCAAAGATGGAGGACTGGACTTTCTCCTTGTGCAATAGGAGAAATCGGCTATGCTTATTGAGGACACAATAGAGGATAAAATTTCAACTATGGAAGACCCCAAGATGGTCCTATTTCCTACGTCATTGACTGAGGAAGAGAAACCAGAATTTCATAAATTCTTTGCAGAACAGAAAATCAACTTCACATGGTCCTATGCAGACATGCCAAGATTGGACCCGGAACTAGTTCTGCACCATCTGCCACTATTACCTAATGCTAAACCAGTCAAGCAAAAGTTGTGCAAAATGCACCCTCAAGTTGCTCTATTGGTCAAGGTCGAGTTAAAAAAACTATTGGATGCTGGATTCATAAGGTCTATAGATTACGCTGGATGGACTTCCAACCTAGTGCTAGTGACAAAGCCAAATGGATTGATCCACGTATGTACAAACTTTCAAGATCTAAATAAAGCATGCCCAAAGGATTACTTTCCTTTGCCAAACATTGACATCATAGTTGACTTAACCATAGGATATGAGATGCTATCCCTCATGGATGGTTTCTACGGCTATAATCAGATTCGCATTACTCCTGAGGACCAACACAAAATGGAATTTACTTGCCCATGGGGTACATATTGTTGGAATGTCATGCCATTCGGTCTCAAAAATGCAGGTGCCACATACCAAAGGGCTATGACCACAATCTTCCATGACATGATGCACAAAATAATGGAAGACTATATAGATGACCTATTGGCCAAATTAGCAACTAGGAAAGATCATCTGAAGTTACTCGACACAATTTTCAAGAGACTTAAAGATTACAAAGTCTAGCTAAATCCTAAGAAGTGTGTTTTCAGAGTCACATCAGGAAAACTCTTGGGATACATAGTTTCCTGAAGAGTCATAGAAGTTGATCTAGCAAAGGTTAAAGCCATCATAGACATGCCTCCACCCAAAGGAATTAGTGAGCTAAGAACTCTACAATGCAGGCTACAATCTATTCGGTGTTTCATAGCCCAATTGGTAGATAAGTATCATCCATTCCAGTATCTGTTGCACAAGGGTATTCCCTTCGTATGGACAGACAAATGTTAAGAAGCTTTTCAGTAAATCAAAGATTACCTACTATCAACACCAATTCTCATGCCTCCAATTCATGGAAAGCCATTGATCCTATACATCTTGACTAATAGTTTAGCACTGGGGGCATTACTGGCACAAAATGATCATGAAGGAAAAGAACGAGCTATCTATTACATTAGCCGCACACTGATAGGGTATGAGTTGAACTATACACACATTGAACATGCATGTCTTGCTATTAACTTTGCATCCCAGAAATTAACACACTATATGCTCAGTCACTAGACACAGCTAGTCACTAACATCGATCCACTGAAGTATCTCTTAAGTCGGGCAGCATTAACAGGTCGCTGGGCAAAATGGGTCATGATACTAAGTGAGTATGACATACAATATGTCGAGCGTAAGGCAATAAAAGGATAGGTAATATTAGATCAACTGGCAGATGCACCGATTCAAGTCACTCATCCACTAGTAACTAATTTTCCTAATGAATCCATTTTTCATGTAGAACCAACGGTACCATGGAAGTTATACTTTGATGGGTCTCATACTAGTCATGGCTCAGGCGCTGGAATCTTGTTTATCACACCACAAGGGGACTCAATTCCTAAGACATTATGGATCGCTTTCCCTTGTACAAATAACATTGTTGAATATGAAGCACTAGTCACAGGTCTCAAAATGGCAATTAAATGGAAAATTCAAATGTTGCATGTGTTTGGGGATTCCCAGCTTGTTATCAATCAAGTGAATGATGACTATGAAACAAAGGATGAGAAGTTGCTTCCCTACAAGAGGATGGTGGATAGTTTCCTGACATACTTCAAATTGATTTCTTTCAAACAAATCCCCAGGATATAGAATAAGGTAGCCGATGCAATGGATACTATTGGTTCTCTCTTGGACATCCCTCAAAATGTGTCACAATTTGAGTTCTTAGTAGAAAAGCACTTAATCCTGGCATATGATATCCCAGAATCAAAAATGGTTTGCAAACTGGTTGGTCCCAACTCTCCCTAGTATCAAGACATTTACGACTACCTAAAAACTCAAACCCTTCCACTCAACTTGTCCAATAACCAAAGGAAGTCCTTCATTCAAAAATCTGCCAAGTATGCCATTATCAGTGACACCCTATACCGACGTAGTTTTGATGACACCCTCCTTAGATGTCTCGACACCGATGAAGCGTGTACGACCTTACGCGAAGTGCATGACAGTATATGTAGATCTCATTCGAGTGGTCCTGCTCTAGCTAAGAAAATAACGAGACTAGGGTATTATTGGCCAACAATTGAAAAGGATGCAATTGAATACGTGAGTACTTATTGCAAGTGTCAGATTTACAGTGATTTGATTCATGCTCTAGCACAAGAACTTTAACCAATCACTTCTCCTTGGCCCTTCACTCAATGGGGACTCGACCTCGTGGGTAAGATCCATCCAACCTCTTCCAACGGCTATAAATTCATTATCACTACCACTGATTATTTCACGAAGTGGATTGAAGCCATCCCATTGACATATATTACCGACAAACAAATATCGAAGTTCATCCTTAACTACATCATTTGTTGGTATGGCCTTCCATAGTCCATCATCACTGACAATAGACGTCTGTTCAAAAACCAAGACGTTCGGGAGTTATGTGAGCAATTCCATATCCAACACCACTTTTCATCTCCCTACTACCCACAAGGAAATGGTCAAGCTGAGGTGTCCAATAAAACCATTATCAAAATCCTCAAAAATACTGTCAATGACGGTGGCCATGACTAGCACATACAACTCAACCCCACTCTGTGTGCTTACCAAACTAGCATTCATACGCCTACAGGACCCACTCCTTTTGTCCTAGTCTTTGGCGCTGAGGCCATCTTACCCATTGAGGTCAAAATTCCTTCGTTATGAGTGTCCCTGAAGGGTCTAACCAATGAAGAGGAGTATCGACAGTCACGCTTGCACGAACTGGAAATGCTGGAAGAAAGAAGGCAAAATTCATTGAACCATCTCCAAGCATATCAAAACCATCTTTGTTGCAGCTACAATAAAAAGGTTATGGTCAGAAATTTTGACATTGGCGACCTAGTCCTCATGTAGAATCCCAAGAATCAAGCCGACAGAGAAAAGCAGGAAAAATTTGAACCAAACTGTTTGGGTTCCTACATTATTATATCTTCTTTCAGTTCTGGAGCTTATCAACTGGACACACCTGATGGAGAACAAGTGACAGAACCCATCAACAGTTTACATCTTCGAAGGTTCTACGCATAACATTAGAGGACTGAGTTGGAAACCGTAAAATACAAAAAAAATTGAAAAATGATGAAAAATTGTCACCTTGATGAAAACTTGGCAAACAAGCATCTTGGTGACACCAAAAAAAAAAAGTCAAGAAAATAGTAAAGAGAAAAATGATTCGTTCAATAGTGAAAACCTAGCAAACAGGTGCTTTGGACAAGTACCACATGTGGTGAAAACCTAGCAAAAAGGTGCCATGTGTAGTCAATCATTTCTCTACCATCTACTGTCACTTTGTCTGCCTTGGCATAGGATGAAAGGTATTATCGTCATTATTACGCAAATCGCCACCACATTCTAACCTACCCATCATAGTGGATAAACGATTGGCATCAAGTCCTGATGACTGTCCATCTAGTAAACCAACAACATTCTGTCTGTGTTCCTTAAAAATGGCCAAGTCTTGGACCTGACTGGGGGCACAATCTTTATCATGAAACTGCAATGGATGTCACACATGATCTTGAAAATTGGCAAAAAGTCTTGAAAAAAAAGATTAAAACATCACAAAAACCCCTAAAAAAAGACAAACATTGCAAAAAGTCCTGAAAAATGACAAAAACATTGCAAAAAGTCCTGAAAATAGACAAAAACATCACAAAAAGTCCTGAAAAAAGACAAAAACATTGCAAAAAGTCCTGAAAAAAGACAAAAACATCACAAAAAGTCCTAAAAAATGACCAAAAAGATTGTAAAAAGTCCTGAAAAAAGACCTAAAAATCATAAAATGTCCTGAAGAAAACCACAAACAAAACATCAGACTGCTGGAAGAGCGCAAACACATCATCATTTCTTGTCAAAGTTACTCATACCAATCATTCTTTGTCATTTTTCTGAACTACGTTGTCTTTGTGCATTTGCTACGTAGGCAAGACTCACATTTGAGTTCCCGAGACATTAGGTTAGTCCATTTAGGTTTGTCAAAGGAAAATCATGATTCAAACTTCTGTCTTGTGGACACAGTCATTGGTCGTGTCGAACTATGAGGTCTCTGAGTGTATGACGTAGGCAAGGCCATCTGTCGATGAGCCCCTGAGGCCACATTAGGTCAGTCCATTAGGGTTCATGACATCACACTAGCACACACGACAAAAATTCTTCAAGGCAACACAAATCTTTTCCCAAATGAATGAAACTCATCAAGCAAATCATGACAATCAGTTATTTCAATATGACAATTTCATCGACATGTCAATCATATCATCATGACAATATCGACATATAGTCAAACACAAGTCAAACTCAGGCAAAGCAAGTCAAATCATCATAATCTGTCAAATTGTCAAACTTTAGGTTAATCTTTAGATGAGTCCTTTTGAATGATAACCTCTATCATTTATGCCTTAGGATGTGTCTTTCCTAGGCATCGTCATTGTCATTCGACATTTTGAAGTGATCCTCTTGACATCTAAAGATCACTCTTCGTGACATCAGTATTCTTCAGATGTGTCCTTCTAAAGAACAAACTCTATCATTTATGCCTTAAGATGTGTCCTCCCTAGGAATCATCATCATTTAGAGGGATCCCTTATGACTATTAGTGATCAAATCCTCTCGTCATTGGTATTATTCAGGATGTGTCCTTCCTAAATCCACCAATTCTCGACATTTTTCAAGATCATCAAAACTTTAAACATTTCGACATCTCAACATTATCAAACATGACATCTTGGCATCATAACAATGGATATCTAGACGCACTTGGAAAATAATTGACAATTGTATTTTTCTTTTTTATCATGATATTAGTTTTTCCATGAGATCCCACTAAGCAGGATTTAGAGAAGCAATGACGTATCATGTCAATTGACATGCATGACTACTAGTTTCTCTGCGAGGTCCTAATTTTGGGATTTAGAAAAATGACATCGTGGTAAGGACTCTATTTTTTTATTTTGACAATCATGCCACTAGTTTCTCAAGGATATCTTGGAAACAGGATTTAGAGAAGCAGCGATGTTTCATGATTTGTCCTTGTCTTTTTCTGCATGTGGTTGATTATGGCAAAAAGACTAGGGCAATCACGCTCCTAGTATGAGTCATGATCATCCTTGTCTATGACTATTTGTCTTATGTGATGGTACGACCTTACACACCTTGATCTATGTCATATCATAGTGTTTTTTGGCCATTACAATATTCTGTCCAATGATGATTAAGAGCAATAAACACTAATGTCCTATGGTAAAGCTTTGAAGGATTTGTTCTAGGAATTAACATGCATTTTCATAGGTCTTGTCATCTTCTCTCATCAAGTCTTGTCGTCTTCTCTCGTCCATCTCACGATGATATCCTATGACATCCAAAAACATAAGTGCATACATGACCATATAAACATTGCATTAGGTCCATACATACAACATCCATAGCATCAAATCATATAAATAATCACAAACATTGCATTAAAATAATCATCAATGTTGCATCTTTTACTAAAATATATTATGCACATCATTATCATCATCATCTCATATAAATAAGCATTGCATCATCATGTCATTAACATCACACATAAGCATTATAGGACATACATGGCATCATAAACCAACATCATACATCATACATATCATAAAACATTAAATCAAAGAACATCACATAACACAGGTAGGTCGCATCAAACCTGCATCATCATATAATATCATCTAAAAAATGTACAATGTCAAAGGATAAGGTCATGGGATATCCCAAAAATGGAGCTTGCAGGCTGAAATAATATACATAGTGTGTCATAAATAACAAAATGCCCCTAGGGTAGACTCTCATCATCCCCTCGTGGTGAAGAATGTGGCGGTGGCAACTCTGTCACTGGTACTGAAACAATAGGAGGACCCGTCGCAACCTCTGCTTGTGCCACTGATGGACCTACAAAGGATGGTGTCATCTCAACAGTAACAAACATCTATTATGTCACTGCAGCTGGACTCTAAGAAGAAGAGGGATCAACCACTAGTGGGTGTACATGTATTGACCTCTGCACTGAACCAGTCAACCCATGACTGTGCTTGCGTGAATGATGTGACCTGTGCCCTGAAGTATGCCCTGTCGAGGTAGACACTCTGACACTGGTCTGACTTCTACTGCCATTGGAACTGCCTGATCTATGGCCACTATCTGTCCTCGAATGTGATCGCGATAAAGTAGGATCTCGTCACTCTGACGGCACTGCCTACTCATACAGAGTCATGTACTGCCCCAGTCTCGTGCTAACCCTGGCCAACTCCTGGGCCATGTCTCCCATGGGCCCTATGCATAATGCTGCAAAATTTGTGCACCACTGAGCTGCATCCTACTGGAGGATCACCGCCTGATCCCGCTCTATCCAGACTACCTCCAACGCTGATAGTAGTGACCTAACCTGTGCCATGTTGGGATCTAATCTCTGCTATAGGTCCACTACCCTCTGATCTGCTATGGCGTCGTGGGGAAAACTTGAGCTAGAGGGTATCTCCTCCTCCCCCTTTACCATCCACCATCTGAGGAGTCTCTCGGCCTCATCCATGGCATCCTCCTCATCATCATCATCCTCCACCTCTAGCTCCACATCCTCCTACCTCTCCTCCTCCTGCCTCTCCATCTCCGGCACATCCTCTGGAACCTCCTCCTCCCATATCTCCTCTCCCTCTCCCTCTTGTCTGGGCTGCTCCTCTCTCTCCCCCTCCTAACCGACCTCAGGGATAGCATCTAAGGCTACCCTTTCTATGCGCTGTCGCACCCTCCAGCCCTGTACCTAACCGTCTCACCTCCATCTCTGGCCGTCTCCGTGATCATCTCCACCCCTGCCTCTGTCTCCGCCATCATCTCCCCCTACCTTCGTCTCTGCCTCCATCTTTGACCCTACCTCCATCTCTACCCTTGCCTCCATCCCTGCCTCCATCCCTCCCCCGGCCTCTGCCCCTATCACCACCTCTGCCTCCTTGCCTGGCCCGTGGCACATGAGGTATCACCGATCACTTGTCTATAGGTGCTGACCCATCTGTATCTGTCAATGGCACTGGCCTGTGCACCTACCACCACAAATCATAATCCGGTGTCATCCCAGGATCAGCTGCCCCTCCCCTCCAACCCTAAGCCTGGGCTACTAGCCCATCAATCTACTGCTCTGCAAATGCCACTGGGATGGCTGGCCCCCATGCGTACTCTCAAGATGATCTGGCATACTCTGTTGCTCTCTGAACTACCTCAGAACTCGCTACGGTAGATACATCTCAATGATCAAAGACATTTGCACGGTCTGGCCAATCAAGTATCTATACTGTCTGCAGAGACTAAGGTGCTTGTCCTCATCATCCCATGCCTCACAGTCTCTATATGGCCTCTAGATAAATGAAACTATCATGTCAATCCTGTGTCGCCACCAGCCTGTCTCACCCATCCGAGTCTACTATAGTGCACTGACGTAGTAATAGGCATAGGGCATCCCCTCAGCCAATTGTGGTCTCTCAATGGGAGGGCAAAATATGTCAATATGCTCCCATGCCAAGATCATCATCAATGTAGTCCCACAGGAGATACTCTCTCCTCTCCTATAAGCAATGTTGTCTAGCTGATGGTAAAGTGTCCCTAGCGAATAGGGACCCCAAGCATAGACCGTCCTGTCCCATCTCATACCAACTAGGACGTCACCCCAACCAATAGGAAATCCATGTCCCCAGTGGTCAAGAATTAGGATCCCCCCGATCAGAGTCACAAGGAAGGCATCAAAGCGACCATAGTGCTCGGCCATAAACTCCCACCTAATCTCATAACCCTATATGCCTAGTCCTGCACCCTGATCTTGATAATAAGCTCAAAAGGTCTGCTCACCATGACGAGGGTCGTAGACAATCCGCTCCCCTCGAATCAGCACTCGCAATATCTGATAGACATCCTCCAAGGTGATCGTGGCCTCACCTGTCGGTAGGTGGAACGAACAAGTCTCTGAATGCCACCGCTCACATAGAGCTGTCAGTAATCCCCTGTTCACTCGAATGGTAGGCATATAGGCAGCATAGAATAGTCCTAGATGCATCAATCGTCACCGCTCTCGTGGGCCCAACTGATTGACAAACCAAAATGTGGTTGGTTTGCTCTCTCTCGTATAGATAGGGGCAAGCTATCTCTACAACAAGATGAACAATACATCAGTACTTTTTGGACAAATGTCAGCATCATGAAAAGCATCTAAGGATATGCAAATATCAAAACAAACTAGGGTCAAGGAAAAAGAAAATGCGTCGCATTCAGGCAATTGCATCTCAAAAAGTCAATTGCGTCATACCATACATCAAATGCAGTTCAAAATATCAAATGCATCGCATGTTTACACTTGCATCGCGACATTTGACGAATGAGTCGCATTAAGGTGGTTGCATCGCATAAACACAATTGCGTCGATAAAAACAATGAATGTGTTACAATTTGACAATTGCGGTATTCGGACATTCAAATGTGACTCGATAATTCAAATGCGTTGCAGAAATTGAAAAATGCGGTGCAAACCACCGAGCTATCCTAACTTTCCTTTGCACTTGTGTCGCGACACATCAAATGCGTTGCGCAGATGAATGCAGCTTACGCGAACGCAGTTGTGTCACAGTGCAGATGTTGTTGGCCCTAGAAACTAAAATTTGACACGCAAAATGAGAAAAAAACAAAGCAAGGCAAGGGTGCTTACCGCTGGCTCTGAGCCCTCTAGCCATCTGAAGGTCCACACGATCTCTCCACGATGCTCTGACACTTGAATCACCATCGTCGCTGCTATGCCTTTTGCTCTAAGCTCTCAAATTTCGTGAGGTAAATAGTAGAAGTGAATTGAATTTTACCCCTTTGTCAACCTATTTATAAAGTCAAAATGACATTTCTCAACCCAGGTTATTACTGGAGGCTCATTTGACCACCTTTGAATCCCTCGTTGACTGCGCCATTATTTTTTTGGTCACTAGATTAATTTATCAGGACCCTTTTCAAATTTTTCTGTCACCGACCCAAAATTTGAAAAAATTTCCGAGGGGGCAATGATACTCCATACCTTTACTAGGGCATTTCTTTGACTTATTTTCTTTGTCAGAACGCGACAAGCGACATTATGATAAAGAGGGGCAAAATGTAGACACCTAAAAATGACCTAGGCCTGCAAGCTTCATTTTTACCACTTTCGTCCTAGCATAATTATGACATTTAATTATGTCCTTGGTTTACATTCGACTATTAATTAAATAATTAATCATTATTTAATTAATTCATGTCCTTTTATTCCTCATGATTATTAAATAAATAAATTTAATTTATTTATTAAATACGTCATTAATTGTCTAAGTCTTCTTGTAATTAAATAAATTTCTTAATTTATTTAATTACCCTCTGTGATATATTTCTTCTTGATTGTTAAATAAATAAGTTTATTTAATATGTCGCTAATTGTCACAATTAAATAAATTTATTAATTTATTTAATTATTCAGTCTTATCTTCCAAATTAAATAATTATTCCTAATTATTTAATTACTAATTTCACTTTTCTCTCATTTTAAATAAATGAAAATATTTAAAATGATTTCATTTTATTAACTTTCACGCTTTTTAGTAAATAATCTGAAGAAGATTATTTACTTGTCTCAGAAAATCATCATTTTGAATTAATTAAATTCAAAAGGATATTATTCTTCCAAAAATCAAGTAATCAGGCAGATTCTTGATTTTCCAAATCGAATCTTCAGTTCAAATCTTATCTTCTTGATTTTTCGAATCTCACAAATCAAGCAATCTTATCTTCTTGATTTTTGAAAATCTTTATTTCTTTAATTCGTTTATCTCATTTATTCTCTACCGTCGATATGATTATTTGAGATATTATCTTGACCGTTCGATTAATGAATTTTCCCTAACCCTAACTAAGGATTCTCAGACCTAATCTGGACCTCTCATTTTAGGTTCTTGTCATCAATTAATCTCGTCCATCCATTCAAAATGACATTTTCTATAAAATGTCATTTTCCTCTCACTTTTGGATTACGCACAGACACACTGACATTTTAAATTTACGCACAAGACACATTACATTTTAGGCATTTGCACACTTAGTTTTCATAGCAATTTCCATACTTATTATCTTTATTTGATCAAATCTTAGCATATTTAGGCATTATCAATCATGGTCATAGGGATAGTCATTAGGCATATTTAAAATCCTTCAAAGCTTGGTGTAGGACTTAGACATTTGCAGATTGCTCACACGATGAATTTGAGGGCAACATCATCCAGCAAGCAAGAAGGTATTACAAAAGTGAATCATGGAGGTATCGGCGATCAGGTATAATCATTTTGTGTTTTACTTCCTTTGTGTTTTGTAAGATTTTTGGGTTTCATTGTCATTTATTGATTTTTTGCTAACAACTTGAATCAAACCTAAAAGAAATCCCTTGATTACAGAAGCAATAGGCGAAGCAGGAAGAGTTGGGGTGACTCAGTGTGCTTCAGGATTATCTTGTGGCATCCCTTTACCCACACCCGATAAATCTCACATGTCAAAGTAATTGACATGCCTCCCTATGAAAAACCTGACATATAATTTTCGTAGTAAATATTGAGGGACGTCAAGATTGTTGTTGGATGGTTTATCAAAAACCATCCACCAACATCTACATAAATTATCTAATTTATACCTCTATGTGTGCACGGTTTATTTGAAAAATTTTGGGTTTCACACATCTACAAGCTGTCTTGTTTTAGGATTGATGAATAGTTTGGCTAATTGGGCATTGTCAATATCAAGTGCCCTAAATTCATCATGTGATAATTCATTAGCATAATGTTTCCTTTGGGACTCTCACCACTACGCAAACCTATTATGCTCATTTTCTAGAGTTTCAATATTTGAAATTATTGTTTCTAAAGTGTTTTCCATATCTTGTAGCTCAAGGAGTGTCATAAATTTGACATTGGTTTCTCAATTGATTTAATTTTTTGTGAATAGATTCATGTATTATGGGCACATTTTGGTTTGGAAACATCAGTGGCAGTGATGGAGGATTTGTAGGGTTTCATCTTGAGCAGGGTTGGGATCAGCCATTCTTAAGCCTATTTATTGATGAAAATTTTAAAAATTAACAATCATTTTAATGAAATGAAAAACCTATTTTTCACTAAAATTAAAAAAAATGAAAAAGTAATATAAAATGAAGAAAAACATTAAAATTTATAAATACCTATGAAATTTGAGTGATTTGACCAAAAAAATATACTACAAAATAGATATTTGAGTCACCTAAATGAAAACCAGTGCAGTGAAAGGAAATGTTTAATGGAAATAAACTCTCAGGTTTTTCTTTTTATGATTTCATGCCACAGGAAACCGATATCCATTTGTAAACAGATATCCATTTTGTTTATGTTGTTTTTTTTAAACTGGTTAGGTCTGAGACCCGTCCATTTATAATATAACATATTTTAACATTTTTATAATAAAATATAATTTAACATATATATATTATTATTTTTTTTAAAAGAAGAGGGGTAAAAACTTTATTGAAAATCAAAAGAGAGCATTACAACTAAAACCAAGGGAGCAAGCCCCAGAAAACCAAAGAAGCACCAAAGCAAGAACAAAAACAAAATCAACTATCTTCTAATATACTTTTATCCTCTTCAAGGACTCTATCCAAGTCCTGGTGTAACTCAGGGGAGACCTGCATCTAATCCTCAATCTTCTAGCTAGTATCATGCTTAGAGGCCCATTTAGCCAAGCAGTTAGCAACCCGATTCCACTCCCTCAAAATATGAACAAAAGAAACTGCCTCCATCCTAGAGCAAACCTGAAGAATACATTGAACAACTGAAGCCAACTACCAATTAATATCAAACATCTTTCTCTCATTCAATAGATTAATCAATATCATTGAATCAGCTTCACAAATAACCTAATGCCATCCCAAAGCAAGGGCCTGCTCCACAACATAAAGAATTATCAAGCCCTCCATGAGATTGATAGTCTTCTCCCCCTCATGAATAGAGAAAATAAAAATCACTGAACCCCCTGAATCCCTACCAACCCCACCAATCCTAGCAGGCCCAGGATTACCTCTAGACAATCCATCAGAATTGATCTTCAAGACTCTAGCTGGAGGAGGAAGCCATCTACCTAGCCGTTGCACTCTCTTGGCCCCATGTCTACATCTCTTGGAACCCCCACAAGAAGAATGTCTCCCTTGAAGTCCCAATCTATCAACCAACTCAGAACCCTCTTTCCCTAGGGGGAAAAACACTTCACTCTTGGCCACAATCAAATCCTGTATCATACCTAATATACACATTCACACCTGCTAACCCACCAATTTAACACCTCAAAATATTCTACGATTATGCTCCAACCAGGTCTACCAAAGAAGAAAAGTAGGTCCAGCATACTAGACATCCTACAAAAAGGAGGCCAATGAGGGGGGTCTTCCCATACTATCCCAGAACTCCACCAAAGAGGAAGCATGAACACAAGGTTTCTTCCAAACCTCCCACCACAAGTGCCAAAGTTGTACAACAAAAGGACATCGGAAGAACAACTGTGAGGAATCCTCTTCCGCCTTCCCACAAAGAACACAAATTGAAGGCCCTTGGAAACCCCATTTACGAAAGTTATCCCAAGTCAAGCATCTATTCCATGCTAAAGTCCAAACAAAACAATTACATTTAGGCCACGATAGCTTACTCCACACCCTCTTCCACCATTGAACCTCTGCCCTAGCCAACTTCTGATCCAGTAACACCTAATAGCCCCAAGAAAAAGAGTAAATCCCCTTGGGTTTGTGAGCCCAAGCAATAATATCCTCTTCTAGTAGAGAACTACAACACCTACTACAAAGAATCACATTAAGCTTGGCCCTGCCTTCCTCCTCACCCACATCTGGCCACTAGGTGGGATCCTTCTAACAAGCCTTCTCCAACTGCCCATAAAAAAAGAGAGACTTGAAATCACTCACCCTAGACCAACCAACCGCAAGAAATCTCTGGCTCAACGGAATCAGGTGAGGAAACTAAGAGATAAGCAGAGGGAAATCATCCCAAGAGTCAGACCAAAAAAGAGCTTTTGAACCCTATCGATAGATCCAAAATAAACCTTCCTTAATGAGCTTCGTACCCTTCTGAAGAGTACACCAAATCACCAACCCTTTCCCCTCAAGAGGGTACCTAAGGATATCTTGCCGAGGGACACCAGGGAAATACTTATGAGATAATAATCTAGCCCATAATTGGTCCTGCTCCACACACTAATGCCAGAAAAGCTTAGCAGCCACAACCACTCCAAACAAAGTAGATTGTCGAAGTCCCAAACCTCCATACTACTTTGGAATACACACCTCTTCCCACTTGACTAGGCTCCACTTGGAGGATGACAAGCATTCGACCCATAAAAACTATCTCTCAAGAGAGTCCAACTCCTTAAGAAACCCAACTGGAGCCACCTGAAGCATACACTTGTAAGTAGGGAGTGCTTGCACAACTGATTTAAGAAGCTGAACCTGCCTAGCAAAAGACAACCATCTATGTGTCCAATTATTTACTTTCACCCGGAACTTATCAATGATATTCTACCAAGAATCCTTGGGAAGATGACCAACAGAAATTGGAATGCCTAAATACGTAAAAGGGAGAACTCCTATCTGAAACCTCAAAATGTTAGCAATTCTTCTCTAAATGGGGGCAGGCGTATCGAAGAAGAAGATGGAAGAATTATCTTCATTAATCAATTGCCCCAATGCCACCAGGTAAACATCCAACAATTGTCTCAAAAATGTAGCTTCCCTGATAGTAGCCATCCCCATCAAGGCAGTATCATCAACAAACTACAAATGAGACTGCAGAGGCAAGTTTCCACCCTAATGCCAACCCTGAATGCTACCTAACCCAACATTTCTTTTCAAAAAACACCCAAGACCTTTAGCAAAAAGAAGAAATAGGTACGAGGATAAAGGGTCCCCTTGGCGAAGACCCCGAGACACCCCAAAAAGTTTAGAGTGATCTCCATTTATCAGTACCAAGAATGATATTGATGTAACACAACTCATAACCCATTAGATCCATTCTGCAAAAAATCCAAAAGCACCAAGGATCTTCCGAAGGAAGGACCATCTAACCCTATCATAGGCCTTAGCCATATCCAATTTAATAAACATAGTCTTCTCTTGGGAACTCGCCATGGAGTGGATGGTCTTAGTAGCAATAACAACTCCATCCAAAATTTGTCGACTTGTAACAAACCCACTTTGTTCCTTCGAGATCAACACTTTAAGCCACTTCTTCAATCTCTTAGCCATTAACTTCGCAATAATCTTATATGCGTCATTGCAAAGGGAGATAGGCCTAAACTAAGTTAACCTATATGCACCATCACACTTGGGAATGAGAGCAATGAAAGTGGAATTAAGAACACACAACATCTGCTTGTTCCTCCAGGATTCCTGAACAACCGCTAGTAGGTCCAACTTTATGATTTCCCAGAACTCTTGAAAAAACTCTATTGAGAAACCATCAGGGCAGAGCTTTTCCGCTCTTAATCTGAAACAAAATCTCCTCCAGCTCCTCTAGGGAAATCTCCCTCATCAGATACTCATTCACCTCCCTAGAGACCAATTGAGGGACACATGAAAGAACCTGTTCCTCCTTGACTGAACCCCCTTGAGAATCCTCTTTGAAAAGCGCAGCAAAATACTAAGATGCCTTAGTCACAATTTCCTAGAATGAGACAACACGATCCCCTCTATCATTAACTAACATAGAGATAGAGTGAAAATGCCTCCTAGCCTTCACATAATTAAAGAAAAAATTAGTATTTTTGTCCCCTTCCTACAACCAGTCAATTCGAGCCTTTTTCTTCCAATATATCTCCTCACGTAACTCACATTCCTCAACCACCTTCAAAGTTCTAGCCTCTTCTTTCAAAAGATCCTCCATAACATCATTATCTTGAATCAATCTTGTGACATTATTTAACTCTTCTTGGGCAGTGGCCTTATCATGAAAAATATTGCCAAAACACCGATGATTCCACCTTTTAAGCTAATACTTGACAAATTGAAGAAGCTTAGCAAAGGTATACATTGCAGTACCAAAAGAAGGTCTACCTATCCTCCACCACACACCGACTTGGTCAAAAAGAGTAGTCTCATAGCCACATAAGCTACAATTTGAAGGAAGGAGAATGAGGCGCTCGAGTAGAGATGATGCTAAGCTTGATAGGCCAGTGCTCTAAACCCCTCCAATCTAGAATTTCATAGGAGGTTGACCACAAGTCACCAACCCAATAACAGGAGACCAAGAACTGATCCAGCCTCTCAGCGACACAATCCTCACTAGTTCTCCTATTATTCCAAGTAAAACAACCGTTACTAGGCTGAATATCAATAAGATTTAGATCAGAAATGCTATCCCTGAGAAGAAGTGCAGAAGGCTCCAATCGAATAATTCCACCTATTTTCTCAGACAACTCCTCAATAGCATTGCCAGAATCCATAGGTGGAAAGGAGCTAGGCTACGAACATATCAAAGATGGGACCATAGCAGCTACTTACCTTGATACTCAACAGGCACATACACATTGGAGAGGAGAATACATTCTCCTGTCACAAAGTATGAGGCCACCAATGAAATAGCCGACCTAGAAGACATCCATCAAAGAGGGAAAATCCTTTGTGGGTTCCATAAGCAAGCCACCCCCCGGACGCAACATGAGCCCTAAAACACTGACACTCACCATACTTCCACAACTTAGGTACCATATTCACCATACTTTCCACAGAAAGCTTAGTTTCCTAAAGAAAAAGAACATCTAGAGATTGATTCCTAACCAAATCATGAACAATTTTTTGTCGAGGGCCACTGATCAAGCCCCTTACATTCCAAGATAAAACAATCATTTCTAGGTACACAAGAAGTGAGAATCCAGGGTCTTAACTACCCTCGACTCCACCAGAGTCTCCCCAGTTGATTTAATCGTCTCCAAATCCTTTTTCCTACCCAGCTTGGGGTTCTTCTCACCAACCCCTTTCTTTGGATCCTTTTGCTAAATACCCATGTGAGAAGAGGAAATGTAGCTCTTTCCAACTTCCACACCAATCTTTATAGGCAAAGGAGAACCCTCTCCCCCATTTGTCACAGTCCCAATCATAGGATTTGGTCCAGCAAAAACAATCAACTGTTGATTTGTGTCCATCTGCCCAACACCCATGTCCTGCACAACCTGTATAACCTCCGAAGGAGGCCCATTCTTTCCTAAACCCAAAGCTCCTTGATCCAATTTCATCAAACCCAGATTCACTTCCTGATGGCTGAGATCATCCAACACCTCAAACTTGTTAAAAGAAACATCATCCTGCCTCTCCCCTAGAGTCCTCTTCTACCCTTTATTTCTATTGCGAGCTTTGATACGAATATATCCATCCTCCTCAATACCATCACCCAGAATAGGCCCCTTCCCCTTATCAGCCCTAAGTGGATTGCATGGAGTTTGTCTAGATTGGGTCCCTATTGGCTTAGCCCTAGGGTACCTGCACTACAAGTGTCCATACTCATGACAAAATCGACACCGAAAAGGTAGAGTTTCATAGTCTATTTGTTGCACCCATGTATATGATCTTGCACTCACTTCCACAGAATCTGGAAATGGCATGCTTAAATCAATCTCTACATAGATATGGGCAAAAGTCATTACCTTTTTAATCTGCATCTGTTGTGAAGACCCAACTGGTTTACCAAGCATTGAAGCCACCAAATGTAGGACATCCTCACGCCAACATTCGACTGGAAACCATGGCAGATGAACCCACATAGGAACCCTATTTGGGAACTCCTTAGTCAGATTGAAACCTGCATGCCATGGCTTCATAAACAAACCCACTTGGTTATAGAAATAGGGACCCCCCTCAAAAATCCTATTTCAATCAGCCATGCATCAAATGAAACCATAAAGCTATTATTAGCTAAGGGCCTAATCTCCATTTCTCCTTCTGACAGCCAATTCCTCTGAGCCCAAGATTCCAAAAATTGCAACGAGACCCTTAAACTCATAAACTTGCAATAAAAGGAGTGTTTCGAATAATATTCAATATCATCCTCCAATAACTCCATCGGGATAACCAATTTTTGTCTCTCCTTACATCTTTCCAAACATCCATTAATTTTTGTAATTCTAGGTCCTCCAGATGATCCAAAACCATTCATTTCTTAAACTGGCGTAAACAAATTATTATCAAAAACCTTTACACCCTGTGCCGGCAGTTTTGATCCAAAAGCTAATCAGAAATCCATCTTGGGGCTAATCCTAGATGACTCCCCTTGCGACATGATTTAGAACAAAACCCAACTCGAGCATGCAAGCACCCAAGTTGAGAGAATAGAGGAGAACACTCACATGAGGGTTACCACAATACCCTTCTAGCTTCACCCACAACCCTCCAAAACTCACAAGTTTCAGCTTCAAAAAGAACCACCATACCGCCAAGCAGGAAATCACACAACCCACGAAGAATGGCTATGCACCAAACCCCACACAACACCCAACTACCTCCGCCCCCTGCGAGCCTAGTAGATAGAGTGAACCCAACCAAGCGGCAGCACACCAAGATCCACCCGGTCACCACCACACATAGAAAACACAGGCCCAAATCAGCCGACTCAAGCCCAACACCCACCTTTGCATGCCAAGGGAACTAGCAATAGAAGAAAGAAGACAACCACACACCACTTAGAATGCAGGAAAAAACCCCTCCACAGTGCACTAGCAAGAACTCACAAAGAGAAAGCTAGGGCACGGATGCCCTAGCTTGACCAACACAACTCGCCATCCCCATTATTTCTGCTATTTATCAATTTAACATATTTATTATTAATATATATTATAATATATTTAATATTATATAATAATATATAAAAACAACTTAATATAATATCAGACCCATTCAAATTAAAAAACCAACTTAAAAAAATGGATATCCATTCAGGTTTGGTGTTTGCTATGGCACCATGTACTTTCTACCCAAGCTTAGAATAATTGAAAGCAGATTTTCACATTTTTGGGCAAGTTAAAAATGCCCTTTTTTTCACATTTCCACTTTTTGAACCCCATTATCTTGCATAGACCCACTTGCCTTCATTGATGCTCTAACCTGAAGCATCTAAATAGCAATCCAAGACCTTCATCAAATTGACCACTCCATCCACCCTAGCCAAACCCATCAGATTCATATCATCCATAAACATAAGAGGGTATTGGAGGGGTAAATTATTACCCCAACACTAGCCCTCAATAAGACCTAGCTCCACACGAGATGTAATAAATCTCCCAAGCCCCTCAACCATCAAAATAAATATGGGGATAAAGGATCCCCTTGTTGAAGGCCCTTGGATGCCCCAAACTACTCATAAGGCTCCCCATTGAAAAGCATAGAGAAGGAGGAGGAAGTGACCAAGCACTACCAAATCCCATTTAATAGGGTCCTAGGATTTGGCCATGTCCAACTTAATAATCATAGCCTTCTCTATGGAGGAGGCCATGGAATGCACAGTCTCATCCACAATAATAGCACCATCAAGAATTTGTTTTCCAGTCACAAATACCCCTTGCTCCTCAAAAGTCAACCTATGTAACCACAAATTCAAGAATTTTGCAATCAGCTTAGTAATTACTTTATACACCAAATTACAAAGGGAAATAATTCTAAAGAGATCCAAAGAATTGGCACCCTCCTTCTTAGGGATAAGAGCCAGAAAAGTGGCATTCATGGCTCTTAGCATTTGTTTATTCTTTTGTGACTCTTGGATAGACTCAAGCAATTCAAGCTTAATAACCTCCCAAATATCTTGGAAGAACTCAATCGATAAATCCATTAGGACCAGGAGCTTTTCCTTTCTTCATCTAAAATAAAATATCTTCCAGCTCTGTCAAGGAGATTACTATGAGAAGATAATCATTCATTTCACCACTCACTAGAGGAGGGATGTAGGAAAGGATTGAAGTCTCATCCACACTAGTAGTGGGGGAATCTTCAATAAACAAAGTAGAAAAAAACTAGACAAACTCCTTTGAGATCTTAGCAGAAGAATAAATTTGATCCCCCTCCGGGGATCTAAGAGAAGAGATGATATTACCATGCCTTCTTCTTTAACCAAATTGTGAAAAATTGAAGTATTCCTATCTCCTTCTTGAAGCCAATCAATGCAATAATTTTTCTTCTATAAAAATTCCTCACGAAGCTCCCATTCCTCCACATCCTTCACTATTGTAGCTTCTAATTTACTCAATTCATCAAAAATCCCCTGAGCTTGGATGTGTTGAGTAATGGAATCCAAGTTCTCCTGAGTTTCCCTTTTAGCCTAGAAATAATTGCAAAAATGGTTTCTATTTTAGTGTTTCAACATATACTTGATATTTTGTAACCTCTTGCAAAAGGCTTACATAGTGGTGCCAAAAGATAGCTTCATAGAACTCCACCAACGAGGAACAAGATCATGAAGAGATGCATCCTAGAGCCACATGAGTTGAAATTTAAATAACGAATTTTTGGAATGTCTAGAAAAATAAGAAAAGAGTTTGATTAGACAATGATTAGAGCCTCACCAATCCAAAATCTCAGAGCTGGTCATCCATCTGTCACTAACCGAAAAGCTTAACACCAAGAACCTTTCCAACCTTTCTAAAATGACATCACCAATCCTCCTATTATTCTAGGTGAACATCTCATTCAGGGGTTCGATATAACCATGCTTAACAAGGCTGCATTATCCCTAAGGAGATCTAAGGATAAGTCCAGAAGGGTCGTACCACCCCTTTTCTCCTCCAATGAGGAGATAGCATTAAAATCATCTGCCATAATCTAAGGAAGAAAAGGATCCAAAGAACACAAGTATCTAACATGAGACCATAAATGTTTCTTGCCAAGGAAATTAGTAAGAGCATATATGTTAGAGAGAGGGATTCTCTCACTTGACTCCAAACTCAAAGCAATAAGAAAAGGAGTACCTATAGGAGAGCCACAAAATAGGAAAAACTCTATGTGGATCCCATAAACAAGCAAGACCCCTAGAGCTACTCTGCACCACAATACCTTGGCACTAACCTCTGCCCCGAATATTAGAAGCCAAATTCGACATACTTTCAACAGATAGCTTAGTTTCCTAAAGAAAAACCATATTAGGAGAGTGAACATGAATAAACTCACGAATAGCCTTTTATTTAGGGATGTTATTCATACCCCCTAACATTCCAAGAAGCACAATCATCATTGAGATTGAAAGAAGTGACAATCAATAGTCCTCACAAAACTAGACTCCACCAACGTCTCACCAATTAACTTTACTTTTTCTTGATCCTTCCTTCTACTTGCTTTAAGAGCCTTCTTTATCACCCCTTCTTAGGGGGTTTTTGTTGCAAGCTCAAAACAAGAGAAGATGATTTGCTTTTACCTGAATTGTCAACACATTTCTCAATTAAGAGTCCAGAACTAGGGATAAAAAACTAAATAATAACTTCTAGCACTTTATTGATTTCCCTAGGCATAGGAGCTGGTGGAGGGAGATTTGTGTCCATCTGAGATGATTGAACCCTCACCAGAGCTGAGATGGAGATATCAACTATTTGATTCCCAACGTGCTTTTCAACTGTAGATCCATCAACCACCTACATGTCAATGGGGACACCTTCCTCTTCAACCAAGTCCAAGGCATCAAACCTATTTAAATTTTCCACTTCTTGTCTATCTTTAAGGGTCCTCTTTTGATCTCTACTTCTGTTGGGAGGCTTAATTAGCTCAAAACCTTCCTTATCTTCCAAAACCCCCTACATAGGAGCCTTACCTTTGTCCACCTTTAGAGAAAACTTAGATGGAGCCCTACCCAAACCCTCAAAATTAACATCTTTGGGACACTTCCACTGAAGGTTCCCATAGTCATGACATAAGAGACATAGAAAATTCAATGCTAATCCAACTACTAGGTCTAAGAAGCAACACCAATGCTCATTTCAATTGAATGCAGCAATGGATTATTCAAATCCATTTCAAAAAACACTCAAGCAAAGGAAAGAACTCTTTTAGTTGGAGTTTGTTGAGAAGGACCAAAAGGCTTCCCAAGAAAAAGAGCAATCATTTGTAATTTATCGCTTCACCCATTCCAGAGGCAATCAAGGAAGACACACTCAAATCAAAACCATAGAAGGGAGGTCCTTCATAGAGTTGAATCCCACATGCCAAGGTCTGATGAATAGGTCCACTTGATTGTAGAAATATGGCCCACCTTCAAAAGATTAGTTCTTATCAACCACATAGGATAAATCCACAATAAAGAAATTGTTGGTCGCCAACATTATATCGAAATCACGTTTAGGGTTCCAGGTCTTTCAAACCCACAAATAGAGAAATGGAAGCAATATATGCATACCCATAAACTTACAAATTAGCACATGATTATTGTAATATTCTACATCTTAAGCTACGAATTCAGGTTGGATAACCAACATTGAGAATTCTTGTGACCTTCCTAAACACCAACTCACCTTTTGTAGATGAAAACCACCATTCCTTGATAGATCCTCATTAGAGTTAGCCAAGTTTTAAGGAAATGATCTTTCACTAGGTGGAGATGATGCAAAATTTGACCTACCAAGAGATGCAAGCCTTGCCATCCCCCAAAAAATGGAAGCTTACACCCAAGAAACTAGTGCTATATTGAAGAATCCAAGAGAATATAGAATTGTAGATGAAAAAACAAGCAAGAAAAATAAGGGTAATAAGAAACATCACCTCCCAAAATAACTAGCACCCCACCCTTGCGACAAAGAAAAAAACCTCAACCCGATCCTTTTAGCACAAATACCCCCCACATACACTTGGAACCCTACACAAACCCCAATTTGATCACCAAAAATGCATGTAAAAGGCCCTCACAAACATGTAAATTGTGGCCTCTCATAGATCGTAGGATTACAAACAACATTCCAATTCCATCTATTCTAACATGAGCCTATATTAAATGATCTAGCACACAAGAATTAAATAAAATCCAACTAGATAATATAAGTGAGAACTATTGTTTAACTAGAAATATTCTCCCTAATTACTGCTAACTAGAAGGATACCCTCCTAAGACCTAAGTGGGCTTAACAATGTAAATATGACCTAGATAAGACTAGATAAGGAGAACACCTACTTACACCAAAAAACCCAACTGTTATCGTGGTGAAATTATACTCTTTTGTAGGATCATGGTGGTGATTTTGTCACATAATTTTTTAGTCTTACACTTGTGCCTCCTTTCTTGGAGCAATGATGATATAATCTAGTATTGCCAAGGTCTTGTGTGTTATTGTTCTTGACACAATACTTTATGTGTGCATTAACATGTAGTGTGACATGTTAATGGCACATCCTAAATGCTAGTCATTATTGTGTTGTTCTTTCAAATAAAATGTTCATTGGGATAATGTCTTGGATGTGAGGTTGATGGCATCACAGTGTGTTTCTATTTTATAAATTATAGTTATATTTTCTTTTGTGCATTGATTTAGAAAATATAATGATCATTATTCATCTACTATATGCTCCCACCTTGCCCTCACAAAATTTGGATGATCAAAATGAGATCCATAATAATAATATTTTCCACTTTATGCTCCCCATTAAATGATCTTGATAATTTGAAAGTAATAAATATTTTTAAATGAAAAATCACATTATCCCTTTGAAATTTGATATGTGAATTACTTAGTTATTTATTTATCATATACACAATCAAATTTACATATACATATAATTGATTTGCTTTATCATTTTGTAAATTAAATTTTCATATATAAATAATTTAATTAAGGGTAAGGGACCGATGGTGGGTAGGGTGATGTTGAGCAAGGGGTCCACGTCAGCAGCATCCATGTCGATTTTATTTTTTTGACGCGTCCATTAACAGTCCACGTGGCAATCCATAAAAATTTAGTATGGTGAAATTTGAGCATGTTTCCCAAATTTTTCATATCATTTTTCAAAAACCGCTAAATTCAAGCCCAAATTTGGTGTCGATCAATGGTGAAAACATGTTATTCACTTCATGGTTTCTCACCATGCTAGTACTAGTTCACTTAACTCCCATTAAATGTGCATTTAATTACCAACATTCCTCCATCGTTGTCCTTTTCCCTACCACCTTGACATGCATTTCATTTGCTATCTCTTGTGTTAGCTTCACAATTACACCATTCATGGTAACATTCAACACTTTACGCCATTACTTGCAGGACTAGTGTTGGTTAGGCTTGAGGCCAACGGTGTTGAGGGTATGGATGAGTGGTAGTGATATCCACATCACAGTTTTAATTTTTTGAACACCACCATTTAGAAAAGGAAAAAAATGTAACTTTTGTTAAGATAGGTGTGGTTGTGTCCCAACCTCACAATGGGAGAATCTATCCTTTGCAACATTTTTTTAAAATTTACTAGCATTTTTTTCTATAAATAGCTTCTGATACAATTTTTGATATGCTTGAATCTTGAATCTTTCTTGCAACTATATCATGGATACCTGTGTGTAGATATATTTATACACATATATACACACAAAGACGACAAAGAAATGTTATTTGCAACAATATTGCACCTATATTATGGACAACTATGTGTATATGTATGTATACACACACACACATATATGTGTGTGTGTGTGTGTCTATTTATATGGCTTATTATGTGTATACATAAATATATATATGCATATATAAATGTATGTATATATGTATGTATATATATTCATATATATTTGTGTATACACATATATACATATAGTCAATATAATATAGGCTTCTCTTTTCATTTATGTACCTCTACAATTTGTATATGTGTAATGGTAGTATTTTAAGTTATTATACACTTCTTTGTTAAGGGTTTCTTACAGGTATATCATGGCCAACTATTTATATATATATTTAAATACATACATACATACATACATACATACATACATACATACATACATACATATATATATATATATATATATATATATATATATATAAACATACATCTATATATACATACATATGTATATATCTATATGTGTGTGTGTATATCTATACACACAACTAGTCAAAAAATAATATTAAATACATACTCATTTTCTATAAATAATGTATGCAACCAACCCAATTAGCATGATCCCTCAAATCAAATTCATTACCTTTTAGATACCATAATCAATAATTCGAAGTTCTCTTCAAATATTTGAAGGTTCTCTTGACTTCCTTCACTTGGGTTTCTTTAGGATTAGCTTGAAATCTTACAACCAAACACACCACATGTATAATATCAAGTCTTTAAGAAGTTAAACTATACAAAAAAAATCTAATCATTGATTTGTATAGAGTCTACTCATCCAGGGGAGACTCATCATCTTTTGTCAAATGACAACCAGTTACCATAGGAGTACTCACAAGTTTGTAATATTCCATATCAAACTTCTTCAACATCTCCTTGACATACTTTTCTTGAGAAATAAATATACCGTCATCTAGTTAATCAATTTGAAGACCAAGAAAGAAGGATAACTCACCAATCATAGATATTTCAAATTCCTTCTATGCTTCTTTAGTAAGCTTCTTACACATCTCATTATTTACACCAAAGATTATATCATCAATATATAAAAAAACTATCAGAATTCTTTCATCCTCAATCTTGAAGTAAGGATTACTATTTGTGGTACCTTTCTTGAAACCTTGCTGAAGTAAGTACTTATCCAACCTTGCATACCAAGCCCTAGGAGCTTATTTGAGACCATACAATGCCTTTTTGAGTTTGCACACCATGTTTGGTTCTTCTGATAACAAAAATCCTTCAGGATACTCTATGTAAACTTCTTCTATAAGCGGTAGAAGGGGAAAAACAAACTAAACAATGCATCTACGCTTCTAAATAAGATATTGCATCTAAAACTTAATGAATTTAAACTAATTTAAACTAAGAAGCTTCAGAAATCTATCCTATTGCTCTCTAACTCTAAAGATTTCTCTAATTTACTTAGCTCTCAGATTTGTAAGCTAATTAAACTATTAAAATGACACTTAGAGAATGAGAAATGAACTATTCTACTCTAATATGATTTAAATATCCAAATTCTATTCTAATGGCAGCCATGATTGCAAATGTTGGATGCTTGATTGCTACTTGATGGATGTTGGATGAATGCTTGAATGCTTTGGGAACCTGCAGAGTAAGATTGCATAAGTTGGGATCCTTTTCTTGTAGTCCAAGAGCTGTATTTATAGCTTTCACGGCAGCACAATTGCACAGGAAACCGGGATGAGGGGCTGTGATTTCCTCTGGAGAATCCAAAGGCATGGGATGAGAAGAAGGAGCTGATCATGGAGAATGGTTTCTCCCCATGAAAACACCAGGCAAGATAAGAGGGAAGGTGGGTGGAAGGTTGTTGAGAGAATTTCTTGCAGGTTTGTCCCTGAAGCTTTTCCCGTGAATGGCAGTGCCATTAATTTGAATTTTGAGAAATTAATTTTATTGGTGAGTGAATAGTGCATAAATTTAAATAAATTTTAATTTATTTAAATTTAGCAAAAGGAGGAATAAATAATTTAATAAATCAAACTATAGGGTTTGTTTTATTAAATTAAAAGGAGAATGATAATTAAATAAAAGATTTATAGCAATCTTTATTTAATTAAGAAGAAATGTGATTTTAAATAACACAAATTATTTAAATTGTGTATTTAATTTTAAGATAGAAGTAATAATGATAATAATTAAATAAAACAAAGTTTTAAATTTTGTTTATTTAATTAAGAGAGAAATAATATGATGAAAATGATAATAATTAAATAAAACAAAGTTTTTAATTTTGTTTATTTAATTAGGAGAGAAAAATAGAATAATTAATAAATGAACTTAATATAAATAAATATTTCTATTTATTTACTAAGTAGAAGAATTTAAGATTAATTAATCAAATAAGTCGTATTCAATTAATTAGATTCTCCAGGCCAATTTTAGGTGTCTACATTTTCCCCCTCTTTGAAGTGATGTGTTTACATAGTGCTTCAAAGAATGATTTTGCTTCAACTGCCAGTATTGACGAAAGGTTTTAAAGCATGCCCCAGACTTGTCCCAGATGTTGAATTTTGAAATGATAGTGATATATGCCCCCACGGGAGATAAATTGATGAATTTTGGATTTAAAAGAGGAAATTGATGATTTCATAATGATTTGATGAAGAAATGATGAAGAAACAATTTATCTCCCGATAAAGAAATATTGATTCCTCTAGTTGATTAGGATGATGATTGATGATCCAGATAGCTTAGAAGATTATTGATCTCATGATAGGTGAGATTCAATGATTGATTGATGATTGACCTCATGATAGGTGAGGATCAATGATTGATTGATAATTGATTGACCTCATGATAGGCGAGAATCAATGATTGATTGATAATTGACCTCATGATAGGTGAGGATCAATGATAGATTCTCACAAGATTTGATCAAAGTATCATTAGAGCTGATTCAAATTTGATTAGGCAATGTGGTTTGACTTCTTTGATTGATATGATATGCCCCAGTATAGGAGTGATTAATGTACTGAGACTTGATGATGCAAAATGATGAATAAGCTAGGAGATGGGATGAGGAAGAGATAATGGAAGGAGAAGATGAAAAGTAAGTAAGCACAAATGGATTCAAGGATAAGCGTGATGTTGCCACAGTCAAGTTGCAAGCCAAGATTGATTGATGATGATGATAAGAGTGTTGTTGATGAGGGAAGGATACATCCCGAAACAACACAAAATGATAGGGAAGGATACATCCCGATGATGATGATGATGATGATTGGATAAAGGCTTGTAACAAGGTTGGGAACAAAACCAAGGATTCAATTAAATGATTTGTGCTAGACTTAATAGATTAAGATTGGATGGAATTTGAGATGATTGAAATGAAAGAAAATGATTCAGAAAGAGGTGATTAGGAAAACAATTATATATTATCCTAAGAATTATTGAAGAGATTGTGATATGATGAGGAGAGGGCATACATGTAGCTTTTGAGATTGAAATTGGTAGCTTTGAAACAATCTATAAATGCATATGCAAGACTAATATGGATGCAATTATGCAAACCTATTTTACCATGCAAATCTAAGTGTCATTTCAATAATTTTTTTATTTTGCTTTGTATCATCACTGAGCTTTTTAAAAATGTTGAAAGAAAATACAAGCATCAATGATATGAGATAGACCAATGATGACTTGAGTACTTCTTTCATGATTTTTGATATTGCAAGCGAACACAAGCATCAAGGTACAATTAAACCAAGATGACCTGAGCATTTCTTGCGTAAACAGACAAGAATTAATCATTTTCTTAAGTGAATCGGAATGTCATCCATGATACTTGGTAGAGCACTTCCCGCGACAATTCACAAAGTAAGAATGACTAACTCACAAACAGCAAACAAAGAAAAGGTATCATTCTTCTTCCTTACTTCTCTAGTTCAATACATCATTGAGTTGCTCCAAAGAAATGATAGTCAAATGATAAAATGTAAAGCACAATAATTCAAACTCTACTTAATGTATTTTCAAATCATTATTCAAATTAGATCATCAGTGTTGAGATGTGTGTGCTGATGTGTGCATGATACTCCCAAACGTTTAACTAAATGATGTGACCTAAAAGACCTATCCTAGGGGTCTCGGGGACTGATCAAAGATTAGTCTTGCCTACGTTATACACGCAGAGACCACGTAGTTCAACTGACACAAACTCCACTTTTGACTGATGTAAACTCTATTTTTGTGTTTTTGATTTTTTGATGTTTTTGGATTTTGGATTTTCTGATGTTTTTGGATTTTGGATTTTCTAATGTTTTTGGATTTTGGATTTTCTAATGTTTTTGGATTTTGGATTTTTTGATGTTTTTTGGATTTTGGTGGATTTCCACTTGATGTTTGTCATGTTTGACTGCCTTTCCATGTAAGTTGAAAGTCTACTTGTACCAGATAACACTAGGATGTTGCCCCCAAGCCAGGGTAAAACATGGTATCTCCGCTATGATATGTATAGTGATAATGATTATCTCAAATGATAGATGGAAATGATATGAAAGGAAACAATCGTAACAACACTGTACCCAGTAGATAGAGGAGTTTGGTGAAAATCACAAGTAATGCCTATTTTCCAGGTTTTCATCACTTGTTTTTATTGTGTCCTCTTTCCTTTTCTTTTGCATTTTTATTATTTTTTCTCTTTTTTTGTTTATTTTTCTCTTTTCTGTCATCATGACACCTGTTTGCCAGGTTTTCATCAAGACAACTTTATTGACCATGCACTAGATATCCTTAAGTGTAGAATCGCCTGAGATGAATGTTGTTCATGGGTTCCTCCAACATGTCTCCTTCTGGTGTAGACAGTCGGTATGCTCCTGATCCATAGACTGATATGATGACATAAGGTCCTATCCAGTTAGGTTCAAACTTTCCCTTCTTTTCTCTATCTGCTTGATTTCTAGGGTTTTCCTGTAGGACCATGTAGTTGCAAATGGATGTAGCTCCTGTGCTGGTGCATGTATAAGATTGCCATGGATCTGGCATTTTGAACATCTTTTGACAAACTGATAAGATTCTTGCTCCATGTGTGGCCAGTAATACCCCAAACGAAGGAGTTTCTTGGCTAACGATAATCCACTTGAATGTGTACCACAAATTCCTTCATGGACCTCGTGTAAAGCGGAAGTGGATTCATCATGTTCTAAACAACATAAAAGAGTACCATCTAGGCCTCGATGGTAAATGGTGTCAACAATAATGGTATGTTTGGCGGATTGGCATATGAAGTTGTGCTTTTGGTTGCGAGAAAGATCTGGCGGTAAGATATTATCTTTCAGATAAATATAAATGTCTCCATAAATGGAAGATTGGGCACTATCCAAAAGGCTTATAGTTTGGGATTTGGGATTCGCCTATGCAGGATTTGATACTTGTTCTACAATAAATCGATAACGATCTAGCATTTCAGGAATTTGTAGAAGAGATGCTATTGTGGCCATGGCATCTGCTGCTTTGTTCTTTGATCTTGGTATCTGCTCAAATTTGATTTCTATGAAGTATTTTCATAGGTCATCCACCAGCCTCTTGTATAAAATCAGTGTGTCATCCTTAGTTTGGTAATCATTGTTGACTTGGTAGATGATTAACTAGGAGTCTCCATACACCTGTAGTTCTGTGATTTTCCATTCAATAGCCACTTTAATTCCAAGGATCAAAGCTTCATATTCTACCACATTGTTAGTGCAATGGAAGGTAAGCCTGTATGATCACGAGATTGTGTGCCCAAGAGGTGTGACAAATAGAATTCCTGCTCCTGATCCATGTTGTGTGTAGGATCCATCGAAGTAGAGTTGCCATGGTTGTGTTGTAATGTTGAGGATATCTGCATCGGGAAATTCCATAGTCATATGATGACTGTCTAATAATGGAGCTTCTGCTAATTGATCAGTGATGACTTATCCTTTGATAGCTCGCCTTTCAACATACTGAATATCAACCTCACTGAGGAGCATGACCCACTTTTCCAACCTTCCTGTTAAAGTTGCTTTGCTCAGTAAATACTTGAGAGGATCAATTTTTGCAACAAGCTTGATAGTGTGAGTGAGCATATAATGTCGCAATTTTTGTGTTGCAAATACTACTGCTAAGCATGATTTTTCAATGAAGGTGTAGTTTACTTCATGTCCATTGAGTGTCCTGCTGATATAGTATATTGCTTGTTCCTTTCCTTCTTTATCCTCTTGTGCTAGCAAGGCTCCTAAAGAAATATCCGTTGTTGCGATATATAGCAACAATGGCTTGTCTTCACTGGGTGGTACCAAGATTGGTGGTGTCATCAGATAATGCTTGATTTGATTGAAAGTACTCTCACACTGTTCATCCCATTTAAAAGGAACATTTTTATGCAAAAGATGGTTGAATGGATGACACCGATCTGCTAGTTGAGAGATGAATCTTCTGATGGACTGTAGTCAACCTTGTAGAGATTTTAATGTACTGATATTCTTAGGAGGTGGCATTTCTATGATGGCTTTGACTTTTGCTGGATCTACTTCAATTTTGTTTGTAGAAACTATGTATCCTAGGAGTTTTGCTGATGTTACTCCAAAGGCACATTTCTTAGGATTCAATCTGACTTTGAATCTTTCCAACCTGTCAAATATTTTGGCCAATATCTCTAGATGTCCTTCCCTGGTGTAAGACTTGGCTAAGATGTCATCCACATAGTCCTCCATGAAGGTGTGCATCATGTCATGGAAGATTGTTGTCATAGCTCGCTGGTATGTAGCTCCTGCATTCTTTAACCCAAAAGGCATGACGTTCCAGCAAAAGGTGCCCCCATGGACATGTAAATGTTGTCTTCTCTTGGTCTTCAGGAGCTATCTTGATTTGATTGTATCCTGAAAATCCATCCATGAGTGATAGCATTTGATGGCCGGCTGTGAGATCTACAATCATGTCTATGCTTGGTAAAGGAAAATCATCCTTTGGACATGCCTTATTTAAATCCTGAAAATTAGTACATATTCTAATGGTGTTATCTGGCTTTGAAACAGGTACAATGTTGGATATCCATTCTGCATAATCAATAGATCTGATGAATCCAGCATCTAGTAGTTTCTTCAAATCATTTTTTACTAATAATGCAACATGTGGATGCATTTTTCTCAACTTCTGTTTTACTGGTTTAGTGCCAGCTGGTAAGGATAAGTGATGCATAATGAGATCTGTGTCCAAGCCTGGCATGTCAGAGTATGACCAAGCAAAATTGATGCATTGTTCTTCAAAGAATTTGATAAAATCTGGCTTTTCTGTATCTGTCATGGATGCGGCCAGGTGTAGGATTCTTGATTTCTCTGCTGTGCCAATATTAATAGACTATGTGGGTTCTATCAATACTGATGATCTTTCATGGTAATGTTGTGGGAGGATGTCAAACCTTCCATACTTTGGTGCCTCAATGAGGTTTTCGCCATCGGATGCATTTTTTTTTTTACTATTTTAGGATCAAATACTGCCATAGAATGGTTTTCACCATCAGATCCATTTCTTTCTTTCATATTTTTGCAACTGGAAGGCTTGACATCCTCCTGCCTAAAAGCATCGTTAAAAGAAGTATTGGTAGAACAAGTATCGGATTCCTCACAGCAAAGGTAGTTGATAATGGCGGAATCATTGTCAAAAATAGGGAGGTCAATAGGGTGTTGGGGTTCCCATTCGATAAGCTCGGGATGTAGTAAAGGCAACGAATCATTAGATGGGTTGAGGTCAGCGATTGTGAAAGCTCAGACGGAAATGTCGTCTAGGTTGTTTGTGGTTATGTTGAGGCCTACAACGGTATTTTCTTCCACATCATTTATCTCAATCAATGTCCGTTCATCTTCACTTGAGTCATCAAAATTTTGTGTTTCATAGACAATAGGATTAAAGCTTGAGCTTTGACCCTCCTCGTGTTTGGGGGTATACTTTTTGATAATGTCAATCTGAATATCTTCATAGGAAACATCTGATAAGTTGTCCCACTCATACTCATTTGAATCCGTTTCAGAGTTATCTCTTATTTGAAGAATACGCTCCACAGTTTTATTGGTGATTTCTGCTCTTGTTTTTTCTGTGTATCCTAGTCCAGTTTTGCCATTCTGCTGAATTGTGAGGACTTGGATTGGTTCTGTCACACTTTGTTTCCCTCGATCAAGAGATCCTTGTTCTGCTACATATCCTAGTCCTGTTTTATCTTTATGTTGGAGCGTAAGAGGCTGGATTGGTTCTGTTATGCCTTGTTTCCTTAACCCGAGGGGTCCCTGTCCTGAATATCCCATCTTCTCCAGAATAGTTTTTCCTTTCTATATTGATTTGTCTCTATGATGTTACTTGTAGAAGTAGAGGTCTCCTCATCCTTATAAAGCCAATTTAGTATGTCCTTATCTTCTGATTCTTCATCTAAGCTCCCAGCTTTTATAAATCTGCCATCTAATGCTGTTGTAGATTATTCTGAAGTGTGGGTGTTTCTAGATGGCTGTCCATATGTTTGTAAGGAGGGTAACATTTGTGATAGATGAAATGAGTGTCCAAAACCATATTCACTTATTCCTTTGTCACTTATCTGTACTTCCTTGGTGAATTGATGTGAGAGTGGAGCCAATTGTTCTTCAACATTTGAAAGGTTAGATTGTGCCACCCTTATCTCTTGTGATTTTTGTTGTTTTGGAAGCCACTTTGAAATGAAGCTCTGTTGTTGCTCACTATCTGATGTGCCAACTTCTCTATTGTTAGGTATGAATGTATCCTGAGATGTCTTCAATGTATGACAAGCTTGGGTGTCATTGTAGTCTGTTGTGATTGTTACCTCTTGTCCATTGACGGGAAATTTCAGGCATTGATGATAGGTAGAAGGTACTGCTTACATATCATGGATCTAAGGGCATCCCAATAGTATGTTGTATGTTAGTTCTCTATCTAAGACTTGGCAAACAACTTTTGGACAATAGGCCCAACTTGAATGGGTAATATGATCAACCCTTTAGAGGACCTTTCTTCTTCATCATATGCTTTGATTGTGATTTTTCTTCTTGTATCAATGGCTTCATCTGAGTATCCTAGTGCACGAATCAGCTTTAAGGTACAAATATTTAAACCAGCCCCTCCATCTATCAGGACATGCTTTACACGATTTTTATGGATAAGGACTTCAATGTGAAGGGCGGAATTATGCGGATGGGTGAGTGATACATCATCATGTTCAGAAAATGAAAGGCAATGAGGTGCAGATAGATGTCCCACCATAGCTTGGAATTGACACACATCTAGATTGTTAGGTACTGTAGTTGATACAAGAGCTTGTTCAAGAACCTCTTTGTGTGATGGGGAAATCTTCAAAAGTTCCAAGATTGATATTTGTGCCAGTATTTTCTATAATTGATCGATGAGATTATATTGATTGGAGGGAGGATCCACTGATAGGGATGATATTGATGCTCCTTTCAATATAGCTTTGGATTGTGCCCTTGTTGTGGCATTAACCGGTTGGTACTCTTGTTTCCCTTTGAGTGTGACTACATTGATTTGGTTTTCAGATTTGTCCATATGTTGTACCAAATTGGTAGATGTAATGTCATTGTTCTGATTGATTTGGTTGTATAACTCTTCATCCTCCTTGGTAGTAGAAAAACAAAGGATTGTTGCGTCATAAACATAACCAACATTTTTACCTTTGCTGTTTGCGGAAGAAGATTCTCCCTTCTGATAATTGGGTAGAGGATTTTTGAATGTTGTATGATCTTTGTTTGTTTGAGGGCCCTCTACAAATACTTTCTTTTGATCTATGAGATCTTGTACTGCATGTTTTAATTGCCAACAATTTTCAGTCATGTGACCTTTATTTTGATGATAGTGATAGTAATGTAAGTCATTCCACCATGATGGTTTGACTTGAGGGTCCCAATTTCTAGCCTCTTGCACTTGAATGAGTTTTTTGTTTAAAAGTTCTTTGAGGACTGATTCTAATGATTGTCCTAACGGTGTGAATTTTCATTTATTGGAGGGTCGTTGGAATGATTGGGCTTTTGTTTCTCCACTGTTTTGATTATTTCCTTGATCACTACTTTGTTTGACATTAAAACCATTGTTTTGTTTGTTTGTAGTGGTTGGTGTCAAGGTGAATACTGGTTTAGGTGCATGTGTATCGATCATGGTATCAGTATTCTTGTTCTTTTGCCAAAATCTTGGCTTTTCGTTGTTGTTGTTAGAGGAATGGTTATTGTTTGAACCTTCAGTGAAATGTTTGATTGTTCCTCTTTTGATTAGAGCCTCTTCAATTTTGAGCCCCTTTTCGATAACTTGTTCAAATGTGGATGGACATTGTAAGTCCAATCTATAATTCATGTCATCTACTAAGTTATCAATGAACATCTCTATTTTCTCCTCTTTAGGAATAGATCTAGGGTATTTAGCAAATAGCCTTCTCCATCGTTGGAGAAAGGAAAGAAACTTTTCACCCTTTGCTTGTTTGGTGTTGTAGAGTTCTTTTAAGGTTACCCCATGTTGGATGTTGAATGAGAAGTGTGTTATGAACCTATTGATTAGTTCCTCAAAGGATTGAATCCCAGGTTCTAATTTAGAAAACCACTCCATGCAAGTGTTTCCTAAGCTTCTTGGAAATAATCGTAGTAAGTAAGAGTCCTCGTGTGCGAACTCTATGCTCATAGCTCAAATTCCTGTACGTGGTCAAACGGATCAGTTCTCCTCATTCTATTTGTTGTATGTTGGGTACTCACAATACCTTGGAAATGGTATCATGTTAATGCTTGAGTCAAATGGATAAGGGAAAATGTCTTGTAATAGATATCTCTTTGTTGGCCCTTGTTGGATATTTTGGAACTGTAATTGTAACAGTTGGATTTGTTTTGTCAAAGCATCTATTTGATTTGGATTTTCTATACTAGTTGAGTTAGGTGTGGTTGTTTCCTTGAGTTGATTGACATCAAAGTCTTTAGGAAGCTTAGCACCTTTGTCAGCTAATAGTAGAAGGTACTTTTCCATGTCTTGCTCTAGCATCTTTTCCATTAATTTATGGAAATGAGGGTCTTGTTGAACTTTCTTGATTTCCTCTGCAGTTATTTCTTTCTCATGTGAGTTAATAAGAGGACCAGTGTTGCTATATTGTCCCCAAGGGTTTTCTTCAGCCATGGCTACTATTCTTTCATTTTCTTGTTCTTGTTGTTTTTGATATGCTGCTCGTGTGAAAATAGGCATACAAACGTTTAAAGTTTTACTCTAGACTTTGATCTTAGATTTGATTGGATAAGTGTCAAGGTTGTTGATTTAAAATCTGATTTAGTCTTATCTAGTTTCGTGATGGAAGGATGATAAAATCCTTGATAGGGAAACTTTGACAGAAAATCTCAGATTTTGGTGATAATGACACTATGCAAGATGTTGCAAGATCTAGGTGTAGGGGTAAAGCTTTCCTTTTGTGTGACTTAAGTGTTCTGGACTGTGAAAAAAAATGTTCTGGATTGATGAAAACCTTGTTATCGATATGGGTAAACCGACAAATTACCTATTAACTCTCTATTTTTCTGGTTTTATGGCGTGCTAAAACAGAGACCGGGCACGTTGAAACAGAGACCAGGAGTGCTAAAACAAAGACCAGACGCGCTGAAACAGAGACCAGGTGCGCTGAAACAGAGACCAGGTGCACTAAAACAGAGACCAAGCATGCTAAAACAGAGACCAGGAGCGCTAAAACAGAGACCAAGCGCGCTAAAATAGAACCTTAAGGTGTTTAAGACAGGAAAAACTATCTTATTCTATGAAACTCACTTGGTCTGGTATCATATTGGATGGCTGGTTGTGGGATGTATTCTGGACGAATTCTCTAACTGTGATTGTGGTGTTGCCTGAGAGCTCTTCTTTGGAAATATGCTTGTGAATCTAAGGGAGCTACAGTGTAGTCGTCTGTATAACCTCTAGAGAAATCATGATACCTATGAATAAAAGTCCTATGTTGGAGTAGAACTTTCCTGCTTTGATACAGAAATCATTGTTTTCTTAGGATTTATTTGTATGCAAGTGTTTTCTTTGATTTTTGGATTTGTTTGGCAAGAGATTTCTTGACAAACTTAGTGGATACCCAATCTCAAATCATGAGAAATCCACAAGTGCTTTGATTTTAAGGATTTTCTTTTGTGATGATCTTATCTGAGTTTAATGATAGAAAACACAGCAATCAAGAATAGAATGGTTGTCTTTTAAAAATCCTAGAATCTAAACAAATAGTGTATGTTCTCAAGAATCAATGATTCTTCTTGATTTTCACTGGTTTGATAACAAGATAAAACACTTTAGATAGACTCACTCCTAGAGATAAAAGGTCATCGTTATATACTCGAACGGCCCACAGCTTGGAATTGCGTCGACTCACACAGCCATGTCACCCCCTAGAGGGTGCCCGTGTTTTTGTCTTTTCCAGGTGCGTACTCAGAGTGACGGAAGTGGATACCGATCCCCTGAGCAAATAGTCCTTGGCAATTATATGGTGAGTGCTTGAGGGTAGATTCTTCCCCGCCATTGCACCGCCGAGTATTACAATGTTTAGAAACTGACAGCGTGCTTCTATTTCTAGGTTCTTAGATAGGGTTTCCATTCGAGCGGCAAATGGATAAACTCCCTCGAGAGACCTCCCAATCTTTAAAACAAAGATTTTGGGGATGGTTATCCTGCACACTTTCGTTGAAAGAGGGTTTCCCCAAATTCACATAAATTTTTAAGTGGGTTGGAATACCATGGCTTTTGGTTGTCCCCACTCAGGTCGTTCCCGTGGGGTGAGTAGTTTTTCCCACTACGACAGTCCTGTCTAAAGGTTTTAAGAAAGCTTAAAATTGCATAAAGTAAATGGTGAGTCTGGTATTTTGATGCACCCAGTTAAGGGGAGAGCATAAACCTATCACCCAATCATAGCAAAAATGTTGTTCTTTTTAAAACCCAAAAGACAAGTGATTTACTCTATAGGGAGATGTTGCTCCATAATAAGCATGATGTTCAATTTTTAAACCACAAAATAAATGTGACGTTTCTATCCTAGGATTGATCAATTTTTATCCATTTCTATCATAGGATTGGTAAATTTTAACCATTTCTATCCTAGGATTGGTAAATTTTAACTGTTTCTATCCTAGGATTAGTAAATTTTAACCAAACAAAAAGACAAAAATAGAATCTGGCCGCGGACGCGTTGGATCCAGATAAAAGAAATAACTTTAAAGATAAAAAGGTGGCGTGCTGGAACAGGAACCCGGCATGCTGGAACAATAACCGGACATGCTGGAACAGTAACTAGGTGCACTGGAACAGTAACCTGGCACGCTGGAATAGGAACCTGACACAATGAAACAGACCACCGGCGTGCTGCAAAAACTCACGATTCTGCGAAAACTTTCACGCCAATACCTGTAGGACACAATTTTCAAAATTTCAGTAAAATATCGGGTAAAGCCCCACGGTGGGAGCCAATTTGTAAGCGGTAGAAGGGGAAAAACAAACTAAACAATGCATCTACGCTTCTAAATAAGATATTGCATCTAAAACTTAATGAATTTAAACTAATTTAAACTAAGAAGCTTCATAAATCTATCCTATTTCTCTCTAACTCTAAAGATTTCTCTAATTTACTTAGCTCTCAGATTTGTAAGCTAATTAAACTATTAAAATGACACTTAGAGAATGAGAAATGAACTATTCTACTCTAATATGATTTAAATATGCAAATTATATTCTAATGGCAGCCATGACAGCAAATGCTGGATGCTTGATTGCTGCTTGATGGATGCTGGATGAATGCTTGAATGCTTGATTGCTTGGATGCTTGAATGCTTTGGGAACCTGCAGAGTAAGATTGCATAAGTTGGGATCCTTTTCTTGTAGCCCAAGAGTTGTATTTATAGCTTTCACGGCAGCACAATTACACAGGAAACCAGGATGAGGGGCTGTGATTTCCTCTAGAGAATCCAAAGGCATGGGATGAGAAGAAGGAGCTGATCATGGAAAATGGTTTCTCCCCATGAAAACACCAAGCAAGATAAGAGGGAAGCTGGGTGGAAGGTTGTTGAGAGAATTTCTTGCAGGTTTGTCCCTGAAGCTTTTCCCGTGAATGGCAGTGCCATTAATTTGAATTTTGAGAAATTAATTTTATTGGTGAGTGAATAGTGCATAAATTTTATGCATAAATTTAAATATTTTTAATTTATTTAAATTTAGCAAAAGGAGGAATAAATAATTTAATAAATCAAACTATAGGGTTTGTTTTATTAAATTAAAAGGAGAATGATAATTAAATAAAATATTTATAGCAATCTTTATTTAATTAAGAAGAAATGTGATTTTAAATAACACAAATTATTTAAATTGTGTATTTAATTTTAAGATAGAAGTAATAATGATAATAATTAAATAAAACAAAGTTTTCAATTTTGTTTATTTAATTAAGAGAGAAATAATATGATGAAAATGATAATAATTAAATAAAACAAAGTTTTTAATTTTGTTTGGAAGAATTAATAAATGAACTTAATATAAATAAATATTTCTATTTATTTACTAAGTAGAAGAATTTAAGATTAATTAATCAAATAAGTCGTATTCAATTAATTAGATTCTCCAGACCAATTTTAGGTGTCTACATCTTCCAAATATAAATTCAGGAAAGTTGATTTGACATCCATTTGATCAATATACCTTGAAGTCCTTGTGGGCATAAAATCCAAGAAACACTAATTGCTTCAATTCTTGCTAATAGATAAAAAGTATCCTCAAAATCAATTACTTCTACTTTTGAATAGCCTTTGCAATCCAATATTTCCTTGTTTCTTACAATTTCTCCATCTTCATTCAATTTATTCCTAAAATCCCCCTTTGTTCCTATCAATTTTTTTCTGCAAGCCTTGGAACTAGTTCCTCTTGATCTGATTTAGTTCTTATTCCATTGCTTGTATCCATCCTTCATCCTTTCTAGCATCAACAAAATATTTTGGATATATCTTTAATTAAAAATAAAAGTTTAGTTGTTCATTTATCTTTGCAAGCCCTCTTCTTCTCATCACTCCATTCGTATCTCCCATAATTTTACCTTCTAAATTATTCCTTTGAACATATTTTCTAGGAGTCTTACTATGCTTTTCTATTATTTCTTCTTTCTCTTTAACTTCATCTTCTTCTTCTTCTTTTGAGAAGGGAGGTGCATCAAATCTATTGTCCTTAATTTCATACATATTCTAATGTAGATCTTCATCAACCTTGACATTTATACTTTCAACTTTTCTTCCCAATCTTTTGTTGTAACACTTGTATGCTTTACTCTAATATGAATATCCCATAAATATACCTTCATCAACTCTTGAATAAAACTTTACCATCACATCTTCATCTCTTCTGATCTAGCATTTTCTTCCAAAGAATCTAAAATACTTGGCAGTTGTAGGTCTTCCATACCAACAATACCAACACCCATATGGGATCTTAGTGTTGTTCAAACTTAAGAACCCTCTGTTAAGAATATAGACTACAATATGAACTATTTCTCTCCAATAAACTTTAGGCAGATTTGATTCCATCAACATGGTCCTTTCCATCTCTTGACCAGTCATATTTTTCCTTTCCACTACCCCATTTTGCTAAGGAGTTCTAGCAACAGAAAGATACCTCTTTATTTCATTTTAAAAAAAAAAGAATCATTGAAATTGTTTGAAGTGAACTCGCCTGCTTTATCAAACCTCAAAAATTTGATTTTAGCATTCATTTCATTCTCAACCATTGATTTAAAAATCTTGAATCTAGATTAGAAGCATTAGATTTATCTTTCAAGAATGTAACCCATTTCATCCTAGAGAAATCATCAATAAAAACATGGGATACCTTTCTCCTTTTATACTTTTTGTTATGGTAGCTCTGCATAAATTAGTATGTAGTAGTTATAATGGTCTAGAGGAAGAATACTCTTTGAACTTGAAACTTGTCCTTTTTTGTTTTCCAATCTAACATTCCCCGCACATAGTACTTATAAGCTTGATTATCTCAGGTATATATCTTACCACATGTAATGAGATTATCTTATGAATATTTTCAAATTTAATGTGCCCCATTCTCCTATGCCAAAGCCAACATTCATTTTCTTGTCCCAAAGGACAAGTTCTCCTATGGAAATACTTTAGACTATACATATGTCACCACTTGTCCTAGATCCTTCTACAACTAATTTTCCAGACTTTTCTTTTATGATTTCACATCCTCTTTAATTGAGTATGAGATTATATTGATTTCTACACATCTGACTCACACTACAAAGATTGTGTTGAAACCTTTAACATAAATAACATCTTATTTAATGTGATTTCCATCAATACTTATTGTATCTTTTCATAGATCTACACTAAAGTATCATCTCCAAACTTGACTATGTTTCCATTCCACTTCACAAGTTTGATAAACTTGATCTTATCTCCTATCATGAGGTGACAAAACCCACTATCAATCACCCATGAGCTTGCCTCATCTTTTGCATGAAAATCAGTACATACAACACTTGAATTTTTAGCTTCATCTTCAGTATTCTTAGTAGCCAAAAAAAAATTATCCTCATTGTTTGGACCACTAAAATGATTTTCCTTTGAAGATCTTGAATCTTCCTTAGAATAGAGACTCTTCTTGAACTTATTTCATGTACTCTATTCATTTCTATTTTCTAAATATTTTAAGGGACATTTAGAGGTTTAATGCCCAGCTTCTCAACACTTAAAACATTTGAAAGGTATATTACCTTTGTACTTGTTGATACCCCTCCTCAGATTTCTTACAAAGTTTGCTTCTTCTTCATTAGTGTCACTATATAGATCAAATGCTTCATACATTCCTTCTTATTGGCTTTGAAAGCTACTTCCTTCTTTGGATCTTCTTTGTCAAACTCTCTCATTTTAAATGCAACAATGGAACCATTTAATTGATCCATTGATAATCTATCTAAATATCTAGCTTCCTCAATAGAAGATAATTTAGGACTATAAGCTTTAGGAAGATATCTCAATACCTTTTTGACCACCACTGATTCTTCTAGTTCTTCAAAAAATCCTCTAATTTCATTGACCACTTCTTCAACCTGAAGAAAATATCTTGCAACATATTCATCCCCTAAGATTTTCAAGTTCTCAAAATTACCTCTATAGATCTACAAATTGACTTGTTTTACTTTGATGTCTCCTTCATAGATGCCACTAAACTTTAACTAGACCTCATTTCTTGTCTTATAGTACATTACTTTTACAAGATAAGAATCTACTAGCCCACTCAAGATAGCATTCTTATCCTTTCCATTATTCTCATAATCCCTAATCTTTATCGGATAAGTTGGAGTAGCAGGAATAGTATAACCATCCTTGAATTATTACCAAACACCAAAACCTAAAGAGGACATATAGGATTCCATCCTCAATCACCAATTTTATTTTATTTTCCATTTAACCTAATTGCCTTGTGAGACCCTTCTTGTGCAATCCTGGATCTTTCTCAAGTTGTTAGACTTCTTCTAGGGAACCAAGCTCTTATAACATTTTTTGAACATACACCACAATACAAAGAGGGGGGTGAATTAGAATTTTATTAGATCTCAAAATTTCCAAAACAAAAGAAACTTCAAACTCTACCACATGAGGAAGAACATGAAAGATAGAAACAATGAAGAACACAACACAACACCAGATGTACATGGAAAAACCTCGAGGAGAAAAACCATAGTGATAAATGTTGCTAGGAGCTATTGTCCTAATCCAGCCTCACAAATGAATAACAGTTACAACTTTATTTAAGGGAGCTACAACCCAAGGAAGCTACTAATACCTAAAAGAGGTTTTAGGGTCACTCCCAAGGAATCTACAACTTCACTTAGACTTTTCTTTAGTACTACAACCCAAGGAAGCTACAATTCCTTGATCTGAGAAAACACTCAGGAATGATTATAGAATGAAAATAATTCCATTGTTTGAAACTAAAAATTAATTTCAATCCTTTTTATTATTGTAATTTTTCTTTTTCACTTCAAATGTCTTCAAATGCCTTCTCACCAACTTATTGGTTCACTGCTTTTATCCTTTAAGAAAATTTTCCTTTGGCTCACTATCTCCAACAAATAATTTAGCACCTTGTTGACTTCCCTTCTGTCACAAAAAAATATTCAAGATGTAATTAGATGGGAACTTACACTTATGTTATTTCACTTTCAGTCACATGCAATTTTCATCATGTCTCATACATCTATCAACCTAGATGAACTAGGTTTACAATTTATACATGATATTACATTGATTACAATTCACATGTTTTCCTACAACAAAAAAATATTACAATTACAAGTCATCCAAAGGTAAAATAGACAATATAAAACTTGTAAAGGGCAAGACCCAAAAGACTACACACAACAATAGGAAGAGGAATATGCCTTGCTAATTCCAATACATGCTTAACCTGGTCCTAAACACTCTTCACACCTTCAATATTCAATGAACATCAACCACACATGTCAAAAATTCAAATTAGGTCAACCTTAAGTAGATAACATGAAACTTGTAGCATTTCGGCCATCAAAAAATTGATGCTACACATGAATGATAAAGCATTACTTATGATTCTCTTAGATACGTTGGTATGAACCATACAACACATTCAAACAATCCTTAAACTCTGCACAATCTTGAGCTTGTGGTGCACACCCTCAACATACCTTAGTTGACCAGGAAAAGGCATAACTCAACAAAAAATCCATTCTAGACCACAACATGTTCTAGAGAAATTAGAAAACACTTTATAGAGCAACATAAAACACCACATGGGTGTGGGGGAGTGATAAGGGATGATAATGATATTTTTATTTCACTGGTGGCACTCCCCTTGGGCACCCAGACCAACTATCTCACTGAAGCCATAGGGGCATACCAAGCTTTATATCTTGCTCGTTAATTGAACTACAAAAATGTGTGGCTTGAAGGGGGCTTTAATAATATAATACAATGTATTAAAGGTCTTCAAAAGCCATCATGGACTATAGAAAGTTGGATTAATCTTTCTAAAAACATTATAAGCACCTTTCAAAATTGCTATATTTCCCATGCTTACCGGGAAATCAACACGGTGGCAAAATTTTTTGCTAATAAGGGTGTTCAGGAAAATGAGAAAATTAAGTGGCAATGTGGTGAAACTCTAGAGGAAAAATTGTTAGCCTTATTAAGGCTTGATACAATTCACGAGAGGATATCTTACGCCCCTATCAATTAATGATTATGTATGAGAAGGGTCTTGTCACGCAACTCTGGAATTGTTGCCTAATTATTCCTCTTTGTAGGCTAGCGTACTCTAGGATTTATGATTTTTTGTGCCTCGCATGCTTTCTAGGTCTTGTGGAGAGTCTTTTTTGGGCACTTTTCAATCAAGCTTATTACTCTACAAATATGGGTGGAGATCATTGTCATGTTGAGTCTACTGAATGTGAGGGGCTGAGGAACAATGATAAAGTGTGGCCTTTGTTGGAAAAAGGAGGGCTCACATCCTATATTGAAAAACTTCATGGTTGGGACCTAGATGTCACCAAATTATTTGCTAAGGAATGGAAGAATGATAAAATTAAACTTTGTGGCAATAAAATCACCATTGATGAGAAGCTCATCTTTGAGGTGACCGATCTTCCCATGGAGGGTCTAAAATTTTACAGGGACAGAAAACTCTCAGACATGGAGGTGAAGAAATTCCCGAAGATGAAAAAGGAAGAAGAAAATTTGCATAGGGCTTGCAAAAGTAGCTACGATATCAGGAATATTAAGAAGGTTTGGCAGAAGGTGTTGAAAGTGATCATGGAGTAGATTACTTTGGATGGGAGATACACCAGGGTCTTTGGCTACCATTTTGTGCTCCTTAATCACTTCCAACATTAGGTAAGGGTCTCTATCCTCAATCTTGTAATGGTCACATTTGTAAGTAAATATAGATTCTTCTAATAACCTTTACTACCTTTCAACATATGGCCAATTGATATGGAAGTGGCTCAAGCATATCTGTGATCTCTCTCAAATTTCATGCCATTTTCTAATGATAATATTTGTATTGTGGTCTCTAGTTTTTTCTACATTATCAAAGCTTGCAATCATTAAACTATATTAAATTAACACTTATGCTTGTTGTTTTTTCAAATAGCTTGTGTGTTTTTCATATGCTTTCACAATATACATACATATTTACTAGAGCATCTCCAACTGGAATTGGGTTTTGACTAGAAATACATGAGATAATCTACATTGACCAATTAGAATTCAATGAATGGGATAATTAGACAACATATGAGGACCATTGATCATGAGAAAAGCTTGAAAATGGTCAAGTTAAAATGTGGGAAACAAAAATATATCTCTTTGTTACCACGTGTTTAGGAAACTAGGGTGGGATTTCCCATGTCAAGTTGAATTTGTAAGGGTCAAAGAAAAGAATTTGAGACAATCCATGTACCTACAAGTAAATCATTCATTTTTCCACCATTCACATCATAAAGCAAAATAAAAAAATTTACATTCAAGTGAGTAGCCAAGTACCCTATCGATAGAGCTATGGTGGCTAGCTTCTCAACTACAACATTTGTCTCAATTATTTTTCTATTGTATGCCCTTTTGAAATCTACATGTGAACACATGCCCTTAGAAAAAATAATGCTATTGTGGCAAGATAAGTCCATTTTTAGTCATTTATGGCATCCTTGAGAAAATAGGGGTGTAGGAAAGGTATTTGAAGATTTAATAGAAATCCAAGTTTGAAGTGGAAATTGAGCAATGGAAATGTAGAAATCACTTAACAACATTAAGACAAAAATTAATGGATTACATAGTAGGAATTCCTAGATAGGTTATCACTGATGGGTTTAAGAAGACTGGAACATAAATAGAAATATGAATTAGATAAATTTTATAATTTTGATGCATGTGAGAATGGATCCTAGTAGTTATAATTATAGTAATTCAAACACAAATTTTTTAAATATCATCAGTACAAAAAATGTTACAATATTGTATTAAGATGAGATACAAAAAAATCCTTACAAAAAGCCTCTAAATCATAATTCAAGTGACAGGGGATTGGAGTAAATACATTGAACACTAAGAATTTTCTTCTAATTAAGTTTTAACTTGTAATACTTATACCAACAATTTGAATAATAGCACTTATATAAAAACATAAGCATATCAATTCCTTATAACATAATGATAATCTACAATGGCATCAAAGTCTCATGTCATTATTTTGTAGATAAAAACTCATTAACTTAAATTTGACAACTATTTACATGTCAAATTATAATATACATTCATTTATGTATGTATTGAATAAAGTAATTTCGAAGTAAAAAAATAGCTATTAAATAAACTAAATAGCTTTAAGATTTTGAGGTGCAAGGTCTAGCTCGATTGGCTAAAGCATCTTGTTGCAAGTAGGAGGTCATGAGGTCTAGTCTACCCCCATCCGTGTGGTACTAGAGGGCATGTCATGGAAATTTCACTCATCACATGAAAAAGTTTAATAGTTTAATAGGTGCATTGCAATTTATAGGGGGCTACCTAATTCCTGCAATCTAAAAAAAAAACATTTTTATCTTTGCATTTTTTATTTATTTTATTTTATTTTTAGAAATACATTCAAGATATCTATACTAGTGCACATAAATTCTAATTATATGATTGTCCTCTCTCATGATTTTGTATATATATATACTTCTTTATGGATTGAACCATTTGTATAATTACTCTAACTCTATATCTATGTTTTTTATAATATTATAATTTATTATTTTAAACACAATTATACATATCCTACCTATTATTATTTATTTATTATTCATTTTAGACACATATTTAAGATCTAGTGTATAAACTGGTAAGGAAATGGTTGAGGGTAATTATTTTGTAGATTATGATCTAATTAAGTACTTGTCTTCTTACATGTCATCATAGAAGTAGGGCAAGCCATTGTCTCAAAGGAGTATATGATTTTGGGTTTGACTCCTATAACCCATATCCTTAGGATGTCTTTTAATAATAAGAGGTCACCTACACTTTACCATCCTATGATATTAAGAATGTATACTATCATACAACTATGATATTAAGAATGCTTACTAACAAGCACACTTATTATGTAGAGGAGAACTAATAGATATACATAATTCCCATATCTATATAGCTATTTTTGTAGAGAGAGAAAAAGAGGTCAACCCTATGTATAAGTATGTCCATACCATACCAATCATAGAGAATGATCCAAAAGTAGGGTTGGCCACTAATGGATCATGGTTCATGATTTGGTTTTGTAGACACCTAAAAATGACCTAGGCCTGCAAGCTTCATTTTTATCACTTTCGTCCTAGCATAATTAAGACATTTAATTATGTCCTTGGTCCACATTCGACTATTGATTAAATAATTCATAATTATTTAATTAATGCATGTCATTTATTCTTTATGATTATTAAATAAATAAATTTTATTTATTTATTAAATACGTCATTAATCGTCTAAGTCTTCCCTTAATTAAATAAATTTCCTAATTTATTTAATTCCTCTTCGTCTTTTATTTCTTCTTGATTATTAAATAAATAAATTTTATTTATTTATTTAATACGTCACTGACTGTCTTAATTAAATAAATTGATTAATTTATTTAATTAATTGATCTTATCTACTAAATTAAATAATTAAATTTAATTATTTAATTGCCAATTAATATTCTTCTCATTTTAAATAAATTAAATTATTTAAGATGTCATGTCAATATTAACCGACAGTCCTTTTTTTGATAAATAATCTAAAAAAGATTATTTATTATCTCATAAAATCCATAATTTGAAATAATTTAATTCAAATTAGTAATTAATCTTCTAAAAATCAAGCAATCGGGCAAATTCTTGATTTTCCAAATTTGATCTTCAGTCCACATCTTATCTCTTTGATTTTTTGAATCTGGCAAATCAGGCAATCTTATCTTCTTGATTTTTTGAAAATCTTTATTTCTTTAATTAATTTCCTCATTTATTCTCCACCGTCGATCTGATTTTGTTCTGACCGTTCAATTAAGGATTTTTCCCTAACCCTAATTAGGGATTCTCAGACTTAATCTAGACCACTCATTTTAGGTTCTTGTCATCAATTTATCTCTTCCATCCATTTGAAATGGCCTTTTCTATAAAATGCCATTTTCCTCTCACTTTTGGATAACACACGCACATGCTGACATTTTGCATAGTTATTATAGGCATTTACTTTCACACTTTATTGTAATAGGAAATTTTGGTATTTAATATAGTCATTTGATCAATTTTGGCATTTGTTTTAGACATAGGGATTGGCAATAGACATAGGCATTTAGACATAGAAAATCCTTCAAAGCCTGTTGTAGGACTTAGACAATTTTTAGATTTTGCTCGCACAATAAATCTGAGGGCCACATTATCCAGCAAGTAAGAAGGTGCTACAAAAATGAATCATGGAGACTTCGGCGATCAGGTATAATCGTTCTTTAATGTATTTCCATTGTGTTTTGTAGCTACTTTGGGTTTTATCATTTTGCTCTCAATTTAATTGATCTAATCTAATGCCTAGAAATTACCCTCAGTTAGATTGGTGAACCCAACTCCGTTTTCTAGTTTTCCATACATTTTTTTTCTTGTTTTCTGCTGTTTTGCAGGTATAGGTATGGATTGACGCAAGTGTTTTTGAAAAAAACATTGCGATGCATTTGATGCGTCGTGACGCATCTGCTGAAAAAAGCGCCGCAATCACCCTGACAAGCCACAACTGACAACTGGAACGACACATCTGATTTGTCACCCCGCATTTGAAGACTCGAACGATGCATCTGCCATGTCGAGCCACATCTACCTGGTAAAATTTTTCTTTCAGTTTTGATGTTCTGATTTTTGGATTTCAGGTTGTTTCGGGTTTCTGGTTTTCTGTTTTTCTATTTTTCTGTGTTTTTTTCTGGCATGTTGGCTAGATTAGATTTTTTGTGTTACTAATCTTCTCTTGTAGTGTGTGGTGATCCCCATTCGTGTGTTGAAGACTACTACTTCAAGAGATTACTAATTCATTGTTTGCAGATTCAAATGTCAAAGAAGGAATAAACAAACCTTGTGCTTATTTTTCATAGATTAGCAAACATTTGATTTTGGTGCATATAAAAAGAAATCATGTCTTCTATGATTGAATGTGTTTGCAGAATGGTAGGTGAGTATGCTCTCACTTGGTGAAAACCTTGTGATCAGAAAACTAGACCCATTCTAATATGTTATTACCCTTGGTATATTGGAGTATCCTCTCCCCTCGCACTTTCGAGCGATCTTGGGTGTAAGCGAAACAGCTACCAACTCTAAAAATTGGGTCTGTCTGGGGATTTCATCACCACAACACGACTCAAACTAGCAACAGAGCTAAAGCCAAGCTACCCCCAACCAGTATATAAATGTAAACCTTAAGGGAAAACCTAAGGTTGTGAGTCTGGATGTGTCATACAGACGAAATTGTACTCCCTTAAACCCTGTTGAGCTTAACCTCTTTAGGTTGGAGTGCCACCTTAATGGTGATTAATCTCTTGCCCCATGTATGGCCACTCGAACGAGGGTCCCAAACTAAAAAATCTTATATAGAAAGCCAAAATCCTTCTATTTGCTAGTGCAGCACTGGTCGGTGTGAAGGAATCCACACTTTCGCAGTTTGTAGTAGAGGTGATCAGCTCGCCATGGGAGTTTCATGAGGGTTGGAAGCTTGGTTGGCTTGAGAAGAGAGTGCACTATAAGGGGGAGCTCGTGCAGCCAAGCTTCTGAATTCACACGCTACATATATGCGTTTGAGGAAACCTGCGTGGAATCTAGCGAATATTGTCATGGCCTAACCTAGGATCGTGCTTATTTGATGTATGTTTGGTTAATTTTAAAACGCTATGTTTTTCAAGTGTATTCTATTTCTATCATAGTTCAAACAAAACACTCACCAAACAAATCAAAATTTCCATCAAAACAACAAGAAAATCATTTTGAAACAAAATTGTGTCGCATCTGTCGAACCACAACTAATTTTCTACAATGTAACCGATCTGTTAAACCACATTTGACACTTATAACGCCACAACTATAGGTTTTGCGACGCATCTAACAATTGAAAAGCTGCATATGATAAACTGAGTCGCATTTGACAGTCAAAAAGCCCCCAATTGCTAAACTGAACAACATTTGATAAACTGCGACACATTTGTATTTTCAAGCGACGCATCTACCTATCAAAAGTTTAAACTTCACATCCAAAACTTGAGGTCCTCAATTTGTCCACCATTTGTCAAGCACTGTCACCAAGAAGACTCTGTCAGAAACCAAACTTGAAATTTCCCAAAGTCTTGACCATTAGTTTGCATTAGTCACCATAGGTTTCATACCTCATTCCTTTTAGTTGCATACATTCAACATTACGTTGTCCCTAGGTTTAGATTTTTGCAACTTAGGATTAGGAAAATCTTAAGCACACTTTGAAAATTAATTGTTTTTGAAATTAGGCTCTATTAGACCAAGTTATCAAACACCCTTTTAGTCATTGTCCTCTTTTGTGAGATTTCTTCCAACTCAAAAGTCTAGTTAGGAAGACTCACTAGTCATTTAGACCTTGTTAACTTGTCATTTCCAACAAAGTCCTTTAGCAGTCAAAATTGAAAACTAAGTTTGAGCTTAGAAGTGCTTAGATAACCTTGTCTTACATAGGTACATATTGCATATCCTATTCACAAAAATCCAAAAACATTACTCATTCTAGTCATCATCTTGAATTTAGACTTCACATAGTGTCATACTTGCATTTAGTTGTCATTCCCATTTGAGCAATCTCATTTATGGTTGAAACCAGACTTCAAAAACAAAAGAGACAAATGGAAAACTTTAGGCAAGACCCCCTGTTTACTGACAAAAATCCTCCACATGACCCAAACTGGACCTTTTATGATCCATTTTTAGACAATCAACCTCCAGTGACAACACAATCGTCATCAAGCAGCCCATTCAAACAATTCTTGCAAAAAGATGAAAATGGTCAACTACTTCAAGAAAACATAAAGGCATTGACACAAGACCCTGAGGCCTATCAGTTTGCTGAGGCAATGGTCCGTCAAGACATAGACAGATTCTTAGCTATGCTCTTGAGTGAAGGAGCTAAGTTACCACAAGGATTTGACGCTACAACACTAAATTTGACACTTCACGACCCTAATGCCAACAATGCACATAACATGTCACATAGTGGTCAACTTCTATATAATACGAGCAATACTTCCTTTGGGACCAAAATGACAGTGCATACCACTCCCAATGTTCCAAAGACCACCAACATCCCCAACCCCACAAATATCACAACAGTCAATGCCATGGGGGCATCATCAAGTCACAACAATCCCCCCTTAACAACTTCATCTAATACCATGAACACAACTTCGACATATTTTTCTAGCGGTATTTCACAAAATCCTTTGGGAGGAGCCATAGGACGTATCTTTATCCAAGGACAACAAAAAAATGTTAACACGACAACACAGTCAAATGTCATTTCCTCCCAAGGTACAAACACAAATGTCCCCCTTGTACAAAATCAACAACTGACACAAGGTGGCCAAATAACACAACCCATGACATCATTGACATACCATAACATGCATGGTCACAACATCCCCCAAATAATGACACACATGGCTGGGGGACATATCCCAACATACTCATCTAACATTCATACTCATCAACATGCACCCAATCATAACTTCCAATACCAACAACATATCAATCCACACACGTCATACGTACCACAACAATCCATACAACCACAATACACCAATATTCACGCACAATAAACAGGAACACATGGTGTACTAGGCAATTCAACATACGGAAACATAAATGACCCTACCATGGACGACCTCAAAGCACGAGTGAGGGACATGGAGAAAACTATCCAAAACATGTACATTTCAGGCAAGAAATCAGAAATATCCTATGACCTGAATGTATACCCATTTGACACGAGCTTATACATGCCTGCATTTCCACCAGGATACGTGTCACCCAACTTCACAAAATATAGAGGTAAGACAAATCCCATTGAACATGTTCACGAATTCGCAACTAATTGTATGGATATCACCTACAAACAAACATACTTGATGAGACTCTTTTCCAAAAGTCTGGAGGTCAGGCCCTTGAATGGTTTTCAACGCAAAAGGATATCAAGACATGGGATGAGCTTAAACACAAATTCATAAGAAATTACACGTACAACATTGACATGGATACCTCTATCACTAGCTTGTGCAATCTCACACAAGAAGATTCGGGTGAGACATTTATCCCATTCTTTCAAAAATGGAGAAGCCTCACTAGTCGATGTCACATTGACATCCCCGAAAGGGAAAAAGTCGACATGTTTGTCCAAACACTTCTAGGACCCCTAAAATTTGCAATGCAAATACATTGTTGCACAAACTTCATAGAATTGGTCAAAAAGGGGGTCCAGATTGAGAAATCCCTTATCGCAAAGGGAGAACTGAAACATGGTTTCAAAAACATGAACGTCAATCCACTCGCTGACAAAAACAAATATTGGGTTAAAAATAAGCATGTTACAAATGACGGTGTTGTGGATGCCAAGACTGCAAACACTGTAGGTCCTGTATTGGTCCTGAAGGGGGTTCAACAACAAAATAGACCAACCACAACATGGACACCTCCTCCCAATAATTCTTCAAACAACCAAAGTGGTCAAAATAATCAGGGACAATACCGTCAGATGAGACAATTTCCTAGGGGTCGCACATACACCCATTTGGGTGAACCCATTTAAGAGGTCCTTAAGAAATGCATCCAACATGGGGTCATCATACTTCCAAAAATAAAACCATATGACCCAAGACAATTCAAACCAGCATGGTTGAATGACAATGCACTTTGCGAATACCATTGAGCAAAAGGGCATACAACCTCTAACTGTCAACAATTGAAAAACCTAATTCAAGATCTTATCAAAAATCGCACAATCAAAGTAGGTGGATCACAATTCACCTCCAATGCAGATCATACTATCCACAAAAATCCATTGCATGGTTTCCATAATGCTTCCACTTCAGGTCCACAGAATCAAGCTAACTTCACCCGAGCCAAGTACGATTATTATAGTGGACCAATTATAAATAATGTCTAAACTGACGATGAGTACATCAATACCATTATGGTCAAGAGAGAACCCCAATGTAATGCTACTACTCGTAGTGGCAAGGTCACTATAGCTGGTCCACCTCCCGCTAGACAAGCCAAAATTACTATACTGGGCCCATCGACTAAACAATCACAACCTGCTTCATCTGCTAAACAGCCAAAACCTATCCCAACCCCACAACAGTGGAAACCCAAAAGTCAGTTCAACCTCATTGACCAACTAGGAAAGACTCTCACACAAATATCTATACTTGAGCTGCTACGTATCTCCCCCGCACACAAAGAAATCCTAGATAAAACTCTCCTAGAGTCGTCGGTCCCCAAGGATATCGATGTAAATCAGTTTGAAACCATCATGGGATATCTCACCACACCACACCATGTCACCTTCTTGGATCAAGACTACTCATCACATAAAACCAACCACAATGAAGCATTACACATAGAAACTTTTGTCCACAAGCACAAAGTCAGACGGGTTTTAGTAAATGGCGGAGCAGGGTTGAACATATGCTCCCTCAAATTGGTTAAATCTCTAGGGTTCTCTAATGCATGTGTAGACCCAACAAAAAGTATAGTGATCAAAGCATATGATGACGAGGAACGCTCTTCACAGGGTGTTATCTCTCTCCCCATCAGAGTGGGACTGGTCATTGTAGACAACCTGTCAGGTCCTAGATTTGGAACTACCATATAACATCTTACTTGGCTGTCCATCGATCCACGCTTTAAAAGCCGTTGTGTCTACATACCACCAATGCCTCAAGTTTGCATTTGATGGCACAGAAGTAACCATATACGGAGACCCCGACCCTTTCCAATATTGTACCAACTTAAGGGGTATCTTCGAAAACTGAGTACCTATTAACCGAGAAGCACCTGGCTGCTCATCATCCAAGTGTATCGACCCTTCCACACTCACATCATCTTCCACATCTGCTCTATCCATGTCTTCCGCCGTACCACCACCTTCCACCATCCCTAAGACTGAATCAATTGTCAAAATCTAGGACCTTGGCTATGGAGAGTTCAAACTAAATACAACATACAACATAACTACAATACCCACGCCTCCAAAGATATATGGTCGGCCATGTTTCAGAATGGAACCTCAAGAGACCTTCAAAGTTCCACCGAATATAGTTTTTATCAAGTGGGGAGACATGAGTGATGAAGACCTTGCTGACATCATAGGATGGATCTATGAGGACACTGTCACATTACCTCCGTTACCAGTTCACAAATATGGCAAAGGTTACAACATCATGAAGGCTAAAGGCTACGATGGTACTAGTGGTCTTGGAAAAAATAAAACTCGTCGAAGGGAACCCATAGAAACTTTTCACACTCTGAAGTATCTTGGATTAGGGTTTGGATCACTTGACAGTGACGATCGACATACATGCTTCTGAAAGTGTCGAGACTACTAGGGAAACCCTCACCAAAATTGACTCCCATGCGTGGGAATTTGGCTCACAATGATCCCTAAGTGACTACTGTCTTGATGATTTTTTTGTCGAACCAGGGGAACTGACCTCTGAACAACGATTTTGGAAAACATTCAAAATTGAACAAACACCAAATGGTCAAAGTCTCACTTCCACTTCCCATGACATACAACACCCATTGCCTGAACCCTCTCAACCCAATCAATCTGAAGTGTCAGACGACATTGATAACCAGGGCTCTAAAACCTTTACTCCTTACTTTGATAACGAATATGACGCTAGTGAAGGAGAATATTGGATAGAGTCTGATGTCGAGTTGGATGATGATAACCTCATTTACAACATCATCGAATCCATCTGCATGTTGTCCGCATCCTCACCCCAATTCACTAGCCTTGATGATGGCATCTCCTTAGTTTACCCTGAATTAGTCGATTGCGACCAACAAGGACCGCCAGTTCTGGACACATTTTAGAATGATGAGTCAATTGCCGAATTCATGGGATTATGAGAAGGCATACCGAGTGGGGACCACAAATCTAGATTTTCCATTGATTTAGACTGCACGACATACTTCAGAGAGACTGTTCAGTCCTCTAGTCGCAAAAGTAAAAATAAAGTGAAAAATGAAACGTCTCTAGGTGAAAATTGAAAGGCACCTCTTGATTATGAAATAGTAAAAATACAGGATGAAACTGCAGGTGAAAACCTCTCTGAGGTGCCCAAAGATGGAGTACTAGACTTTCTCCCCATGCAATAGGAGAAATTGGCCATGCTTATTGAGGACACAATAGAGGATAATATTTCAACTATAGAAGACCCCAAGATGGTCCTATTTGCGGCATCACTAATTGATGAAGAGAAACCAGAATTTCATATATTCTTTGCAGAACAGAAAATTAACTTTGCATAGTCCTACACAGACATGCTAGGATTGGACCCCAAACTGGTTCTGCATCATCTACCACTATTACACAATGCTAAACTAGTCAAGCAGAAGTTGCGCAAAATGCACCCTCAAGTTGCTCTATTGGTCAAGGCTGAGTTAAAAAAATTACTGGATGTCGAATTCATAAGGTCTATAGATTATGCTGAATGGATTTCCAACCTAGTGTCGGTGACAAAGCCAAATGGGCTGATTCAGGTATGTACAGACTTTCAGGATCTAAATAAGGCATGTCCAAAGGATGACTTTCCTTTGCCCAACATTGACATCATAGTTGACCTAACTGCAGGACATGAGATGCTATCCCTCATGGACGGTTTCTCTGGCTATAATCAAATCCGCATTGCTCCTGAGGATCAGCAAAAAATAGCATTTACTTGCCTATGGGGCACATACTGTTGGAACGTCATGCCCTTCGGTCTCAAAAACGTAGGTGCCACATATCAAAGGGCTATGACCACGATCTTCCATGACATGATGCACAATATAATGGAAGATTATGTAGACAACCTATTGGCGATATTAGCAACTAGGAAAGATCATTTGAAGGTACTCGACAAAATTTTCAAGAGACTTGAAGAGTATAAAGTTCAGCTAAACCCTAAGAAGTGTGTTTTTGGGGTCATGTCAGGTAAACTATTAGGGTACATAGTTTCTCGAAGAGGCATAGAGGTTGATCTAGAAAAGGTCAAAGCAATCATAGACATGCCTCCACCCAGAGGGATCAGTGAACTTAGAACTCTACAAGGCAAAGTACAATCTATTCACCGTTTCATAGCCCAATTGGCAAATAAGTGCCACCCATTCCAGTTTCTGTTGTGTAAAGGTGTCCCCTTTGTATGGATGGATAAATTTCAAGAGGCCTTCCAACAAATCAAAGATTACCTGCTCTCAACACCAGTCCTAATTCCACCCATTCATGGAAAGCCATTGATTCTATACATCTCGACTACTAGTTCAGCATTGGGGGCATTGTTGGCCCAAAATGATCATGAAGGAAAAGAAATAGCAATTTATTACATCAGTCGCACACTGATAGGCTATGAGTTGAACTACACATACATTGAACGTGCATGCCTCGCTATTGTCTTTGCATCCCAAAAACTAAAACACTATATGCTCAGTTATCAGACACGACAAGATTGATCCACTGAAATATCTACTAAGTTGAGTGGCATTAACAGGCCGGTTAGCAAAATGGGTCATGATACTAAGTGAGTATGACATACAATATGTTGAGCGCAAGGCAATAAAAGGGAAAGTAATAGTAGATCAACTAGTAGATGCACCCATCCAAGTCACCCATCCATTAGTAACTGATTTTCCCGATGAGTCCATTTTTCATGCGGAACTGGTAACACCATGGAAGCTATATTTTGATGGGTCTCATACTGGTCATGGCTCAAGTGCTAGAATCTTGTTTATCACACCATAGGGGGATTCAATTCCTAATTCATTCAGGATCTCTTTCCCTTGTACAAATAACATTGCCAAATATGAAGCACTAGTCACAGGTCTCAAGTTGGCAATCAAATGGAAAATTCAGACATTGCTTATATTCGGGGATTCCTAGCTAGTAATCAACCAAGTGAATGATGACTATGAAACAAAAGATGAGAAGTTGCTTCCCTACAAGAGGATGGTGGACAGTTTCTTAACATACTTTCAATTGATTTTTTTTGAACAAATCCCCAGGGCATAGAATAAGGCAGTTGATGCAATGGCTACTATTATTTCTCTCTTGGACATCCCTAAAAATGTGTCACAATTTGAATTCTTAGTAGAGCAACTTTTGATACCAGCATATGATATCCCAGAATCAAAAATGGTTTGCGAACTTGTTGGTCCCAACTCTCCTTGGTATCAGGACATTTACGAATACCCAAAATCTCAAACCCTTCCACCGAACCTGTCTAATAACCAAAGGAAGTCCTTCATTAGAAAATTTGCAAGATATGCCATTGTCAGTGACACCCTATACCACCATAGTTTTGACATTACCCTCCTTAGATGTCTTGACACCGATGAAGCATGTATGACCTTATGAGAAGTGCATGACAGTATATGCAGATCTCATTCAAGTGGTCCTACTCTGGCTAAGAAACTAACGAGACTTGGGTATTATTGGCCGACCATAGAAAAAAATGCAATTGAATATGTCAGAACTTGTCACAAATGTTAAATACACAGTGACCTGGTCCATGCTCCAGCATAGGAACTCTAGCTGATCACTTCTCCTTGGCCCTTCACTCAATGGGGACTCAACCTCGTGGGTAAGATTCATCCAACCTCATCCAACGACCACAAATTCATTATTACTGCCACTGAATATTTCACAAAATGGATTGAAGCCATCCCATTGACATACATTACTGGCAAACAAATATCAAAGTTCATCCTGAACTACATCATTTTCTAGTATGGCCTTCCGCGGTCAATCATCACTGACAATGGTCATCCATTCAAAAACCAAGACATATATGAGTTATGTGAGCGATTCCATATCCAACACCACTTTTCATCTCCATATTAACCCCAAGGAAATGGCCAAGCTGAGGCGTTGAATAAAACCATTGTCAAAATTCTAAAAAAGACTGTCAATGATGTTGGTCGCGACTGGCACATACAACTTAACCCTGCTCTATGGGCTTACCGAACTAGCATTCATACACCTAGAGGAGCCACCCCATTTGCCCTAGTCTTTAGCGCTGAAGCCATCTTAGCCGTTGAAGTCAAAATTCCTTTGCTAGGAGTCTCCTTGAAGGGTCTAACTAATGAAGAGGAGTACCAACAATCACACTTGCATGAGCTGGAAATGATGGAAGAAAGAAGAAAAAACTCACTGAATCATCTCCAAGGATACCAGAACCATCTTTGTCGCAGCTACAATAAAAAGGTTATGGTTAGAAAGTTTGACATTGGTGACCTAGTTCTCATGCAGAACCCCAAGAATCAAGCAGACAGAGAAAAGCCAGGAAAGTTTGAACCAAAATGGTTGGGTCCCTATATTATCATATCTTCCTTTGGTTCTGGGGCATATCAATTGGCAACTCCAGATGGGGAATAGTTGACTAAGCCCATCAACAGTTTACATCTTTGAAAGTTCTACGCATAGCATCAAAGGATGGAGCTGAAAGCCATAAAATACAAAAAAATTGAAAAATGATAAAAATCGTCACCCTGATGAAAACCTGGGAATAGGTGTCTTGGTGACACCAAAAAAATAAAAAAATTTATGAAAATAGTAAAGAGAAAAATGATTCATTCAATAGTGAAAACCTGGTAAACAGGCGCTTTGGACAAGTACCATGGTGAAAACCTGGCAAATAGGTGCCATGCATAATCAATCATTGCTCTGCCATCTACTATCACTTTGTTTAAACTTGGGCTAGGATGAAAGATATGTTTGCCATTATTCTGCAAATCACCACCACATCTTACCCTACCTGCCCTAGTGGATAAACGATTGACATCAAGTCCTGACGACTGTCCGTCTAGCAATTCAACAGCATCTCGACCATATTCCTTGCAAATGGTTAAGTCTTAGACCTGATTGGGGGCAAAATGTTTATCATGTAACTCTAGTGGATGTCACATATGATCACAAAAACATTGGCAAAAAGTCCTGAAAAAAGACAAAAACATTGGCAAAATGTCTTGAACAAAGACCAAAAACATCATAAAAAGTCCTAAACAAAGATCAAAAACATCATAAAAAGTCCTGAAAAAAGACCAAAAACATCATAAAAAGTCCTGAACAAAGACCAAATAACATCACAAAATGTCCTGAAAAAAAAAACCTAAAAATCATAAAACATCCCGAAGAAAACCAAACAAAACATCACACTGCTCGAAGCACATAAGCGCACTGTCATCTCTTTTCAAAAGTCAATCAAGTCAATTAGTCCTTGTCATCTGTCTGAACTACATTGTCTCTACGCATTTGCTATGTAGGCAAGACTCATATTTGAGTCCCTGAGACATTAGGTCAATCTTGTTAGGTTTGTCAAAATAAAATCATGGTGCAATCTTTGCTCATCAAGACAAAGTCATTGGTCGTGTCAAACTACGAGGTCTTTGAGTGTATAACATAGGCAAAGCTATCTATCGATGAGCCCCTAAAGCTGCACTAAGTTAGTCCATTAGGGTTCATAGCACTACATTGGCACACACATCAAAAATCTTCAATCAATTTCCATATGGGAAAGCTCCTGAAACAAAATAAAACAATTATTTATTCGGCATGAAAATCTCATCAGTACATCACTCATACCATCAAGGCAATATCGGCATATAGTCAAACACAAGTCAAATTCGGTCAAAGAAAGTCAAATCATCATAAACCGGTCAAACTGTCAAATTTTGGTTAATCTTCAGATGAGTCCTTTTGAACGATAACCTCTGTCATTTACGCCTTAGGATGTGTCCTCCCTAGGCATCATCATCATCATTTTGAATTTTGAGTGATCTTGAAATCTAAAGATCACTCTTCCTGACATTAGTATTCTTTAGATGTGTCCTTCTGAAGAACCACCTATGTCATTTATGCCTTAAGACGTGTCCTTCCTATGCATCGTCATTATTTTTGAGGGACCCCTTACGACCATTAGGGATCAAATCCTCTTGACATCGGCATTATTTAGGATGTGTCCTTCCCGAATTCACCAAGTCTTGACATTTACCAAGGTCATTAAAACTTTAAAAATTTTGACATCTCGACATTATCAAACATGACATCTTGACATCAGAACAATGGATATCCAGATGCACTTGGCATACACTTGACAATTGTCTTTTGATCTTTTATCATGTTATTAGTTTTTTAGCGAGATCCCACTAAGCAGGATTTAGAGAAGCAGCAATGTAGCATGACAATTGACACACATGACTACTAGCTTCTTAGCGAGGTCCTGATTCTGGGATTTAGAAAAACAACGACGTTTCATGATGTTTCCTTGTCTTTTTCTGTTGGTGGTTGATTATGACAAAAGGACTGGGGCAGTCACGCTCCTCGTATGAGTCATGATCATCCTTTACTGTGACTTTTTGTCTTACGTAATGGTACGACCTTGCACACCTTGATCTATGTCATGTCATGGTGTTTCTTTGCCATTACAATAGTCTGCCCAATGATGATTAAAGAGCAATAAATATTAAAAGTCCTAAAGTAAAGTTTTGAAGGATTTGGTCTAGGAATTAACATACATTTGCATAGGTCTCATGTCTTCTCCTCCTTGGTCTAATCGTCTTGTCTCATCAATCTCGTCATTTTCTCTCGTCCATCCCATGATGATATCCTGTGACATCCAAAAATATAAGTGCATACATGATTATATACATTGCATTAGGTCCATACATACATCACCCATGACATTAAATCATATACATTGTATTAGGTCCATACATACATCATCCATGGCATTAAATCATATACATAAGCACAAGCATTGCATCAACATAATCATCAACATTGCATCTTTTAAATAAATACATCATGCACATCATTAACATAATCATATAAATAAGCATTGCATCATCATGGCATCAAAATCACAAATAGGCATCATAGGACATACATGATACATCACAAATTATATATCATACATATCATAATACATAAAGCAAAGAGCATCACATAACACATGTTGGTCACATCAAAACTGCATCATCATATAATATCATCTCAAAAAGGTACAATGTCAAAGGATAGAGTCAATGGATATCCCAAAAATGGAGTTCGCAGGCTCAGTCATATACATAGTGTGTCATAATACAAGTATGCCCCTAGGGTAGGCTGTCATCATCCCCTCGAGGCGAAGAATGTGGTGGCTAAGGTACTGTCACTAGCTCTGAGGCAATAGGTGGTCCTGTGGCAGCCTCTGTCTGTGATACTGATGGAACCGCGAGTGACAGTATCATCCTAACAGTAGTAAACATCTATGAAGTCACTGCTGCTAGACTCTGAGAGGTAGAAGGAGTTGTCACTGGTGGCTATACCTGTCCTAATCTCTGCACTGAACCGATCGACCCATGACTATGCCCTGAATGGTGGCTCGGAGTGTGCCTACGGGAATGAGGGGACCTATGCCCTGAAGTGTGTCTTGTCGAGGTAGACCCTCCGACACTAGTATGGCTCCTTATACCACTACCACTACCTGACCTGTGCCCACTGCCTATCCTTGACTGTGACTAGGACAAGGTAGGATCCCACCACTCTGGTGGCACTACCTGCTCATATAGAGTCCAGTACTACCCCAGTCTCGTGCTAACTCTGGCCAACTCCCGAGCCATATCTCCCATAGGCCCTATGCATAAAGCTGCGAACTTTGTACACCACTGAGTTGCATCCTGTTGGCGGATCACCGCCTGATCCCGCTCTACATGGGCTACCTCCAGTACTAACTGTAATGACCTGACTTGTGCCAAGCTGGCATCCAATCTCTACTGAAGGTCTAACACCCTCTGATCTGCTGCAGCATCTGGCGGCAACCCTGAAGTGGATGGTATCTCCTCCTCTCCCTCCACCATCTGCCATTAGAGTAGTCTCTCAGCCTCATCTATGGCATCGTCCTCCTCATCATCATCATCAACCTCTATCTCCTCTTGGCCTGCCACCTCCACCTCCTCCTCCTCTCCCGCCACCTCCACCTCCTCATCCTGCCCTCCCATGTCCACCTCCTCCTCCTATCCTCTAATCTTCGCCTCCTCCTATCCTCTAACCTCTGCCTCCTCCTATCCTCTAACCTCCATCTCCATCCCTGCCTCTGCCTCTCCCTCTGCCTCCGTCTCTTCCCCTACCTCCTCGCCTGGCTCATGGCACCCGCGGAATAATGGTTCATCTGTCAATGGAACGGGTCTACGTGCCTGCCACCATAAATCATACGCTGGCATCGTACCAGGATCTACTGCTCCTCCTCTCCAACCCCAGGTCTGGGCTATGAGCCCGTCTATCTACTACTCATCGAATGCCACTGGGATGGCTGACCCCCACGCATACTCTCTGGAAGATCTGGCATACTCTGTCATCCCCACAGGTACATCCTATTGCTCCCCAAACTACCTAAGGAAATGTTGTGAGAGGTACATCTCGATAATCAAGGACATCTACACTATCCTACCAATAAGATACCTATATTGCCTGTAGAAGCTGAGGTGCTCGTCCTCATCATCCAATGCCTCACAATCTCTGTACGGCCTCCAAATGAATGTCACCATGGTGTCAATCCTGTGTCACCACCACCCTGTCTCACCCATATGGGTCTGCTATAGTGCACTGGCATAGTAGTAATAGTAGGGCATCCCCTCGACTAGCTGTGGTCTGTCAATGGGAGGGTGGAAGATGGCAATGTGCTCCCATGCCTAGATCATCATTAAATTGGTCTCGCAGGAGATACTCTCTCCTCTCCTGTATGCGACGTCATGAAGCTGATGGTAAAGCATCCCTAGAAAATAGGGACCCCACACATAAACTATCCTATCCCATCTCATGCCAACTAGGACATCTCCCCAACCAATAAGAAATCCATGTCCTCGCCGGTCAGGAATCAAGATACCTGCGATCATAGTCGCCAGGAATGCATCGAACCGCCCGTAGTGCTCTGCCAGGAACTCCCATTGGATCTCATACCCCTGAATACCCAGTCCAGCACCTTGATCTCGATAATAGGCATGGAAGGTCTGCTTGGCATGCCACAGATCATAGACAATCCGCTCCCCTTAAATAGGTACTCAGAGAATCTGATAGAATTCCTCCAAGGTAATGGTGGCCTCACCTATCGGTAGGTGGAAGGAACAGGTTCAAAATGCCACCGCTCACACAACACTGTCAGCAAACCCTTGTTTTCCCTAATGGTGGACATGAACGCAACATAGAATAAACCCAAACGCATCAATCATTGCTACTCTCGCGGACCCAACTGATTGGCGAACCGAAAGGTGGTCGGTCTACTCTCTTGTATAAATAGGGGTAAACTACCTTTGCAAAAAGATGAACACTCCATTAGCACTTTTTGGACAATTGTCAAACATCATGAAAAGCAACTAAAGTCACACAAATATCAAAACAAGTTTTATTAAAGAAACAGGCAAGTGCGTCGCAACCAAGCAATTGCGTTGCAAAAAGACAACTACGTCGTTCAAAACATCAAATGCGTCTCAATATGTCAATTACGTCTCGATATGACATTTGCATCATGAAATTTTGTGAATGCGTTGCAACATGGCGAATGCGACATGATCTTGCAATTACGACATTCAACATAGCAATTGCGTCGCAAAATAACGATTGCGGCATTCTAGCCATCACATGCGACTCAATAAGTCACTTGTGTCGCACGAAATGTCAAATGCGGTTCAAAACACCGGTGCAATTAATTTGGTCTTTGTGCTTGCGTCGCGACGCATCAAATGCGTCAAACGTGAAGGCAATTGCGACTTACGCGAACGCATATGCGTCATGGCGGAAATGTTGACTATCCTAGAAAGCATCAAATGACACGCAAAATGATGAAATGACAAAGTAAGTTAACTGTACATACCATCGGCTCTGAGCTCTCTGGCCATCTGAAAGTCCTCACGATCTCCCCACAGTGCTCTGACACTAGAATAACCATCCTCACTACTGCGCATTTCGCTCTAAGCTCTCAAGTTTTGCAAGGTAAATAGTAAAAGTGAATTGAATTTAACCCCTTTGTCAACCTATTTATAAGGTCAAAATGACATTTTTCAAACAAGGTCAATACTGGAGGCTCATTTGAACACCTTTGACTTCCTCGTAAGTTGCTTTAAACATGTCAGAATCCAAAACCTATTGCGTCATTGTTTTTCTGGTCATCAAATTAATTTATCGGGACCCTTTGCAAATTTTTCTGTCGCCAACCCAAAATTTGAAAATTTCCCGAGGAGGCAATGATACTCCGTACCTTCGCTAGGGCATATTTCTGGCTTATTTTCTTTGTCACAATGTGACAAGCGACATTATGACAAAGAGGGGCAAAATGTAGACACCTAAAAATTACCTAGGCTTGCAAGCTTCATTTTTATCACTTTTTTCCTAGCATAATTAAGAAATTTAATTATGTCCTTGGTCCACATTCGACTATTGATTAAATAATTCATAATTATTTAATTAACTCATGTCATTTATTCTTTATGATTATTAAATAAATAAATTTTATTTATTTATTAAATACGTCATTAATCGTCTAAGTCTTCCCTTAATTAAATAAATTTCCTAATTTATTTAATTCCTCTTCGTCATTTATTTCTTCTTGATTATTAAATAAATAAATTTAATTTATTTATTTAACACGTCATTGACTGTCTTAATTAAATAAATTGATTAATTTATTTAATTAATTGATCTTATCTCCTAAATTAAATAATTAAATTTAATTATTTAATTGTCAATTAATATTCTTCTCATTTTAAATAAATTAAATTATTTAAGATGTCATGTCAATCTTAACTGTCAGTCCTTTTTTTGATAAATAATCTGAAAAAGATTATTTATTATCTCATAAAATCCATAATTTGAAATAATTTAATTCAAATTAGTAATTAATCTTCTAAAAATCAAGCAATCGGGTACATTCTTGATTTTCCAAATTTGATCTTAGGTCCACATCTTATCTCTTTGAGTTTTCGAATCTAACAAATCAGGCAATCTTATCTTCTTGATTTTTTGAAAATATTTATTTCTTTAATTAATTTCCTCATTTATTCTCCACCGTCGATCCGATTTTGTTATGACCTTTCGATTAAGGATTTTTCCCTAACCCTAATTAGGGATTCTCATACTTAATCTAGACCGCTCATTTTAGGTTCTAGTCATCAATTTATCTCGTCCGTCCATTCGAAATGGCCTTTTCTATAAAATGCCATTTTCCTCTCACTTTTGGATAACACACGCACATACTGACATTTTGCATACCTATTATAGGCATTTACTTTCACACTTTATTGTCATAGGCAATTTTGGTATTTAATATAGTCATTTGATCAATTTTGGCATTTGTTTTAGACATAGGCATTGGCAATGGACATAGGCATTTAGACATAGAAAATCCTTCAAAGCTTGTTGTAGGACTTAGACAATTTTCAGATTTTGCTCTCACAACAAATCTAAGGGCCACATTATCCAACAAGTAAGAAGGTTCTACAAAAATGAATCATGGAGATTTTGACGATCAGGTATAATCATTCTTTCATGTATTTCCATTGTGTTTTGTAGCTACTTTGCATTTTTATCATTTTGCTCTCAATTGAATTGATCTAATCTAATGCCTAGAAATTACCCTCAGTTATAGGTTTAATGTATGAACAATGAATCAAAACTTTTCAAGTTGACCAACATCTTGCTAATGGGTGATTTGAATCTAAGCTAAATTAGACATTATAAATGAGACAATATGAAAAAGCCTACAAACAAAGGTGAATGTTGAGCATTTAAAATTTAGTGTGTTTGTGTTTTGAGAGGCTTGCGCTTCCTTATAAAGCTTTCTTGTGTCCCTTGAGCTATATAGCACCCAATAAGTTATTGAAAGGTGAGTATTTGCAACTATAAACAAGACATTGAATTTATTCTTTGCAAAATGTCCAAATCTGAAAACTATACTTGTACTCCGAATAGTGTTTCTAGCTAGCTTGAATCAAGACACTGCTGGAACAGGAATGGTCCCTAATTCAATCCTTAACCCCACATAAACATTTAACACACCAATTTCTCTGTCCAACGTTACAAAGGAGATGATTGATTACCCAAAGCCTATAACTCCTTTCTCAATTGCCCAGTTACTTGGGTTCCTTTCTCTCTACGTCTAATATCTTCACCGTATCAGCATGCTTTATACTTGAAATTGTGTAATCTTGTAGTACATAAAATGAAGAAATCATAGTTTCTCAAGTAGTACAATCAATTCACATGCCGTCAATTCTTTGGTACTTGTAAGTTGCAGGTATAGGAGGGCCATGTGAAGGGCAGTACAAACATTGCTATAGTAGCTGCTTGATTTAAAATACAACTTGCTTTGAAAACCTTCTTTCTCCTTCCGAGTATGGTTGCCTTGTACCTTGCATAGCCTTCCAACCTTCGATCTTCCTCTGTCCCATCTGAAAAACTATCTGATACTATTCTTGGTTTCGGCATGTGCCGCTTAGATTGGTTTTGATAATCTGCTACTTGAAAAATGTTGTGCAATGCCTATTTCCATCCAAGGAAGATCAACTTCAATTTATTTTCTATGAAGTATCATTTGTTAACATATGCTCATGCCTATTAATGCATTCATGTGTTATTAATGTTTATGCTATAGTTTTTGGGATTATTTTATTAATAGGAAATTTTAGGGCTTTTTTTTCACAATTTTCTCATTGGTTGTTGGTATTTTCCTTGTGGTTTTGTATTTTTCTAATTGCAAATTATTTTCAGGACAAAAAAGAGAAAAAATTAATCAATTCCTAATGTTTTGCTGTTATTGGAAATACTTCATGACTTTGTAATGTTCTTTGATATAGTTGTGTCTACACACCCAGTTTTGTCAACTATGATGTTTTAATGAGGACATTGTACATTTATTAGTCCCTAATTTTCATTTATTGTGAATAGATTGAAGTGCAGGCATCATTAATGGTTTATGCTGTGAAGTTTAAAGTCTGTTGAGCAAAGGATTATTTGTGTTTGATGAGGGTGAAATTTGTGTCTGTTGAGATGGTTTTATATCTATCGTATTGGAAGTGAAAACAAAGGCATTTGTAAGTTCTTATATCTTTTACACTTTCATTTTTAGTAGAAATCTTCATAGCAATAGAGATAACAATGAAGAACAAAATTTTCATTGTTAAGGTTATGTAATATTATTCTTGCAAACTCTGCCCATTTTTTCTCATCGACATTGTTGACTGCACCAAACAATCTGTACTATACAATTTGCATATAATCTTGGGGTAAGTCACTTGCCATTGTTTCAACGAGTTTTTTTCATAAATTTGTACATAGCCAACTAATTTTTGGTTGTGTTCTATTTCATTCTTAAATATTTTTTTTTTTCAGATTCATCGCTCATATTTTTACTAGGGTTTTTTATTTTTCAATTTAAAATTAGGTCAAATCTGTCCTTGAAACACGAAGGATTCATGTGAGTCTTGTAGGCAATGCACAACTGTCGTATAGAGAGAGCTTTGGAACCAATGAGCTGTTATCAAGGATAGAGGAATACTGTTAAATACTTTGGTTATTGTCATCATAGGCAGACATGGAAAATATGGAAACATATAGAAAGCAAGTTAACTCTTCAATAATCCCATGAAACATAGAACTACACCTCACAAGGCTACATTTGTTTTTGAAAGTTAAAGATCCACCTACCAATGGCATAGTTTACATAATACGCCTATCAAAGTTCATGGGAATTTAATGATCTAACTACTTTGTGTCTGCTATTCAAAACAGTGTCAAAAGTAAATACGCGCCCTCTATACCTGTTACATCTTAGTGCTCAGATTCATGCTTTTTCTTTATGACTATGCACTGTGGCAATAAATCGTTCGATTTGTTTTGTGATCATGCTCTTAAAACGATGGTACACTAGAGGAGTTAACGTGTATATTTTTTTAAGTCTAAACCTCTAGCTGCATAATACAAGTCAAAAGGGGAGAAATTCAAAACTGCCTATGGCGCCTAGCTTGTTTGTGTCCATTTGATAGGTTCACCACTATTTCATTCTCATCATGCTAAAAGTTCTATCTTAACCATTGGTACTAGCCACCGATCAATACATAGAAAAGGTGAAGTTATGTTTACTGCGCTATCCTTGGGAGGACAAAGATTAAAAAAAAAAAATAGTAATAAGTTCTTATGGGCTACGCTTTTGAGAGTCAAGTTGACTTGTCTGATTCTTATAGTAATGAAACTATCTTTAGCATTATATAGACCCCTCTCCAATGCATAGCCGTTATTTCTTCTTTTATTTTTTTTGCATATGGGCAGCTACATTAAGTTGAAATTTGTACCATGTGGTTAATGGTTATAACCATTCTAAACATTTGTGGTTGGGGCTTAGAACTAAAATTTTCTTTGATCCATTGATTATTCTTCTTTATAAATTGATATTTTGGTTGCTTTGTAGTATAGTAGGATACCTTTTATGATATCTTTCATTATTTAATAGGTGAAGTAAATTTTGTCAATTTTTAAAAATCAATGGTCTTGTATCATGGGATTATTTTCATCATAAAGGACTCATGTGGCTAGCCAATTTTATAGTGGACATGTCTTGTGTTAGTTTTTATTGTTTTGTAATACATGTGTAGCTCTTACTTGTGATGTTTCTAGGAAAAAGGTGAAGGTTGACATAGGAATTGAGTGGTGGAATCAAACAAAAGCAAGTAAGGGTGGAGTTGAAGAATTAGGCATTGAAACTTGACACATAAAACCATTTTTTAATGCTTGGAGATTCCACCGTATGCCTTCATTTTTCTGTTTTAGGCTAGCTTATTTCTTTGCTTCTGTCAAGGCTCTACATAGATAATCAAGATCAACTAGGATGTATTTTCCTTCAACCAAAGTCCTGAGAGTGACATTTCAATTTAGAACTTTGTCAGATAGAAAAAGAGCATAGTAGATAGGTGTGAACTTAATCTTTATTAGGCCTCTACACTGCCCATATTATTCAATCATTTCTCCTTTCTCCTTATGTAATGCAAGATATTATTTATGTAGCTTTGTTAAACCGTACCAAGTTTGATCATCCAGATCTAGAGCTCGATTAAAGTTATTGGAAGCATATTTTATTTGTGTCTCAATTGTGTCCTCAACATCTTTGAATCTTTGAATTGAATTAGGCATGTCCAACAAAATGAGAATAGATTTCTGGCTTCTTTATCACTCTTGAACTTCTTTAAGTTTCTCAAGTGAATTTCTATGTGTAGAATTGCATCTATCTTCAATTTCCAACAAGCCTTTTTCTTTGACCCAAGTAACCATTTCACTTATTGCTCGACTTTTCAGTTCTTTGAATGAGTTAGTCAAAGTATTTGTGCTTTCCCTAATTGAATATGAAGAATTCGTGATTGCACTAGGAACTATCTAAAGATTTACCATTCTCCTAGATAGCTACTTGAGTCTCCTTGGAGCAGGCCTAGTTTGAGAGATAAATGCATGGATCTCATTATTTTTTTTCTTTTCTCTAGAGGTAGTAATTGACTTACCAAAGATCCCTTCTCATTTTTCAAGAATTTCTAGAGCCACTTCAGTATAAGTTTTGAATCTTGGTCTGTTGGGATTTTGAGGGTTGTTAATTAATATTTCAATATAGCCAATAGCATAATCCTTTTAAATCTCATAGTGCAACTCAGGAATCCATATGTTTCTCGATTCAACCACCTTGATAATGCAATAATCAATGGATAGCAAAAATGTTAAGTCATCTTTATATTTCATGACTAGTTCTCTTAGAATTATTTGTCTTCTATTCATTATTCTCTATAATTTTCCAAAGAATGTGGTAAGGGAATCACCTTATGCATCCAAATATCCATTTCTCATTAATTCTCTAATTTGATGTGCAAAAACTTTGGTATTTACCCAAAAAACTTCTCCTATACTAGTAAATTCCCTCATAAAGTAGAAGGTTAGACATAATACCAATGTTCCATACCTAAATGTGCATTTCTTCTTCTTAATATCATTAAATTTTTCCAACCAAAGCAACTCAGAAAGATCATATTCCATCCATTTCTCAACTATTTTTAAAGATAAGTCAATTGCAATGGTAGATACATCATTGTCACCAAAAATCATGTGTGAAATAACCAAGCTTGTATATTAAACCACTGGGTTATTGATTTCATTACTTGTGTTCTTTATCAATCCCTTTCCTTTGTCAAAATTGCATACAGGAGTAAGTCTGGAGGATGATAGACTAGTATCATCTCTAATTATTTCTTTGTATATCATATATAAATTTCCAAGCCACACAAACTAATCATTAAATTTTCTAAGTCCCAATTTAATGCATCTTTCTCCATTGCTAAAGTCTGAAAATCAATCTCATATTTAATTTCATATCTTTCAACACATTGTGTTCCAGTTTTAGGGTGTAGTCATTTCCAAGCAACTCTTCAAACCACAATATACATGCTTTTCAATAATTAGGCTCTTGCAACTTCTTATGAATGTATATTCCAATGTCTTCAGTTAGGATGACACCAAGGGAAACTTCCAAAAAATGCACCCAAGGGGTTTAGTTCTAAGGTTTTAGTAGGATACTTCTTAAATTGTGGTTTTGATCTCTCTGAATTATCTGACTTAAGGTGTACCCATTACATTCAACAGAGTTCAATGAATAATTCAGAGTGAATAATGTAGAGCAATAGTAACTTACCTTTTTCTTGCACACCAAATTCAAACACTAAAATTCTACAGTATGGAAATTCTCTGGACTCTTCAAGCTTTCTCTACACACTTCTTCTCTTCTGCAAATTCCTTTCATCAAACTAATTTTACTTAACACACTTAAATTTATTTCTTTGATCCCATTTGCTTCACCAATAAATGCTTTAGATCAAAAGTAGATGTCCTCAGAATTTGTGTGTACTTCCATCTTATCAAGTTTTACAAAATTCCTTCTTTGCACATGTGCACTTGATATTCCTTTCACATGAAATTTTGAATTCATCACCTTCAATAAATGCATTTTTGTCAGAACATGACACCATATATCAGTAGGGGTAATTAAATTTTTTGATAGAGCTTACCCTAAACCACTGTCTAGTTTAAATTTTTGACGAGATTATCTCCACTAGTGGATGGCATAGATGAAGTTGATACTTTTGATTCTCCTTGCTTTCAAGATTCTCCTTCCTTCTTCCAGATCCTTTCCATTTCCTTCTTAACTTTTTCTAGATCAACCTTTGTGATTGGTTCATATCTCTTTACCAGATAGTTTTGTTTCATATTTCTACTTTTGCAATTTATAGCAAAGTGTCTTAGCTTGCTATAATTATGAAAAACAACATTATTACATCCAAATTGTCCTTTATTCAATCTATATCTACACTGGTTAGCCTTGTTTCCAAATAAATCTCATTATAACATCAACCTTTGAATGGATAGATCATCTTGTTCAACATTTGACTTCTACATTCTATAGCTTTATGTCTAATTCTTTTGCATTTGAAACATTGATCACTGAATGGTAAAGCATTTTGATTCATTCTATTATTCTATTTTATTTTATTTTCATAATCTTTTCCCTTATGACCAAATCTATTGTAGATATGACAGATACCATTAAAAGATAAGTACCTTCCTTTGAGCATTAGGTTTTCTGATAGGATATTTTCCGATATTGCTTCTTTAATTCTCGATATTCCTACCATTTCCTCGATTCTTCCTTTGATTGTCAACCTTGTTAGGGAGTTGATTTTCTTTTTGAGCTTTGTCCTTAGAAGGTTTTCATCCTGCAATTAGTTCATCGAGCCTTGTATAACTTGTTTTGAATTTTTCCTCATGAGCTCTTGCTTTCTCTAGATCGGACCTAAAAGTTACTAATACTTCTTCAAGCTTTGTACATTCATCAACCTTGATCTAAATTTCAACTTTCTAATAGTCCTTAATTCTTTTCTTTTCTTCCACTTGCTCTCTTAGTCTAGTGATTTCCTAATTTACTTTCTTCAATTGATCACTGAATTCTATGTCTTTCTTTGAATTTCTTGATTTTTTCTTTCAGTTTCTTGATGCACTCATTTGCTTCCTTGAGGATTTCCTTCAAATCTTTATTTTCTCCTTCATTCATGTCAAGATCTTCAAGAGTAATTTCAAGTTCACCATTATTATCTAGGATAAAGTCTTCTTCAATATGTTCAGTATGAATCTCTTCCGGGGGAATAGGAAATCTTTTATCTACCATGTGTTCAAATTTTGATATCTTCCTCAAGTTGTTAGTCTTCTTAAGAGGAACCAAGCTATGATACCATTTTTCAAACACCTAGAACACTAAGAGGGGGTTGAATCAGTATTCCATTAAACAATTTACATAATATCCATCCAAGCAATAACACAACTCTAACTGTAATAACAAGAGAAAGCATGGAATCAAAACAAGATGACAACACATAGAAACACTAGTATTTTTACGTGGAAAACCAAAAATGGGAAAAAGTACAGTGAGGGTTAGCTCACAATATAATTTATCTAGATATAGAATATTACAATGGCTCACTATTAGGGAACATTATCCTTGAAGGCTCGCAACCTATTCAATAATTTACAAAACAAAGTATGACTCACTACCAAGAGGTGAACTAAGATAGAACACACCTTCCTTGTGCTAAATTTTGGTTCCATTGAATCACATATTATGAAACACTTCTCTATACATTATACTCAACAGTTCTCACACCTCACATATAAAATTTCACATATTCACACTATACAACAATCTTTGATCACTCTGACTTTTACCACTTAATTATTTCACTCACACACACCACTTTATCTACATTCCTTCATCCATCCAACCTCTCAAATTTTTTGTTATATATTTATTTGTATACATTCACATACCCTAATTAGGCCGGCCTAATTAGGGTAGCCTTATTTTAAATCAAAACTAACTTTGTTGACTTTATCCTCAAAACATATTCATCTTTGCGTGCAACACAAGCATGTAATATATGGTATTAGTTAGCAAAGAACTAAAATAGACCCATTTAGAATTCACAATTCATATTTAAACTACTTAACACCAATTCATAATTAGGTCGGCCAAAGTTAGACCTAAAAAATCAAGGACTTCAAATGTGTATGCACTTCGCTAAACATGTAACTCCAAAATTTGTTAACACATCAAATTCTCCTTTAGATGACATCAAATTAATTATCTTCAACTATGTGAGGTAAAATAATTAAATATGAGAATATGTAGAATCTCCCACATCCATGCACTATATAGAGTTTTATTGTAATCCTCAAAATAAAACACTATTATTCATATCCTCCATATGCATACATATATCATCATAAAAATTTGAGATAAGATGAATGTCATAGACATGAATCTATGTACAAAATCTAGTATTGATATCATTCTTTGTGATTTAATCTAGACCAAAAATCCAACACATTGAACCTATATATAAACAAAGCACTGTGTACCGACCTACTGTTAACTATATCTTTCCAACCATATAACCAAGTCAAATAAAATCTTGTCAGTGGATGCAAATGATGTCGAGTTAGAACATATTATTAGCTTCATAATGAATCTTACAAAATAAGATAATTTAGATCAAATATCAAATCGACAAAATTTTGGCATAGCTCATACCATTATTACCAAAGAAACTATTAACATCAATAAAAATATTCCACTTTCCAACGCTGATGTAAATGTTGACATCAATAAAAATCTTACAATTTCCAATAGAACTATTGATCATCAAATATTATGCCTCTCCAATAGCCTTATGGGAAATTCAATCAGTGGGTGACCAATTTGTGCCTCATTGAATGACCTCTGAGATTTTTATAGAAAGTCGACTCTTCTTTGTGTTTTGGGGAAAAGGTAGAAATAAATGTAAATAAAACATAAAAATGGTGATGTGCAAAATATTTGATAACTTTTCAAACCTTAAACTATTTCTTATAATTGATATAATAGACACATATTGATGCAAACCCTTCATTGTTGGGAAGAGAATGAGCAGCAAAGGCTTAGTGAAAGCACAGTGTAGTCTTTCAAATCTCCTTGTGGGAAGAAACCATTAAGGTCCAATCAGACATAAGAAAACTCTAAATATTAACAAAAATATCTAGAAATTCACAAAACCCTTCTCTCTTTATATCATAGTATGAATAATAGCAAACTTTTATAATAAATGGAAAATTTTAGAAGACATAGTCTAATTTTCGAAAGATAGCATTTAACATAAAATCTTAACAACATGAAAATTAGCTTTTCTGAACTATCCAAGTAGAATTGACACAATGTTTTTAACATGAATGAAATATAAACAAGAAACTTGACAAAGGCCATAGCATGATTAATTTCAAAAGATTTCTCCCAAATAGATCAAACTTCAATAATATATGAACTGAAAAAAAGAGGTCGAAAGCCAATTCGATGATAGTTTTGAATTGAAATATAGCATGCTAAACAATAACAATATTATGTAAAACCTTCTACTTCTGAAAATATAAACTCCCTACTAGATCTATATCCTTCAAAAGGATTTTTGAAGAAATTTTTCTAACTTTTTTACTCATGTTGTCATACCCTATTTATAACTAGAAGAAGAGAGCACCACTACAAACACTCCAAAAGAAAAAAACTATCATATGCTAGAACCTGATAGCTCACAATCTGATCCTACATCTTGATTAGATCATAGTGATCTTTTCTCATTAAGTCTCAACAACTTCATTAATGTCTTTAGATATTTAGCGAAGATAATAGTAAAAAAAAAATCAGATTTCAACATAGCCTGGAAAAAATCTGATTGATCAACCAAAGATGTCAATGATGTTGATTTGAAGGTTCCACCCCAAAATTAAGGTCCACCTACCACATTCTGATAAACTCCACCTGAAGAGATCACTCCACAAAAAAGAAAAACTATCTAAAATGAATAGATGGCATGTCAAGTGAGTGGGCAATCTCAAATTTGTGAGAATAGATTTGAAGAAAACCCTCACCAAGCTAAGACATGCCCCTGCTTGCACCCATAAGGAAAATGATATATAAAAGTTATGGAGCCGCCACATGGCACATTGCATGCATTTAGGAGAAATCTTCACTTTTTGAGCATAGATTCATCTCAAAGCCGAAAAGAATAAAGGCCAAAAACCAAAAAGATTAAAGGAGAAATTATTTTATAGTTTTGGTGACTCACAAGGGGCTTTCACTTGTGGAGGAATGAACCTAGAGCTCTAGTAATTTCTAGAGTTTAAGGAAGAAAATGTGCTAGACTTCCTAATCCAAATTAGTAGGCTAGATGAAAGTGTGTAGAATCTCATATGCTTGATCCAATTTGAGGACTTCTTTAAAAGAAACCCCTCCCTACTTAGTTGAAACAACCCCACTGTAGTAATAAAGCCAAGAAAGGGGAAGTATCTCCTCTCGATTTAATCAAGAGTGGGCGATGGGATTAGACCTGCGAATGTTGTGGAAGTCTTGATTTTGATTCTGATTGTATCCATGATGTGCTCAATTGATAGTACCTCTCCATTTGGTGGGAAAAGGGTGGGAAATCTGGAATCAAGCAGAACATTGAACTCCTTGATATCATTGACCTTCCTATTCAATGCTTCCTGTCGATCTTTACCTTTTGACACAACCTTGATTTCCTTAAGGTTGCCCTTCGATCAAGAATTCTAACATTTCTTAAAACTTCTTTGGTGACCTTACATAACCTGGAGATCAAATTCTCTGATTCTACAACCGAAGGAGCATATATATGCAGAATTTAGTAAACCACCAGGCCAACCTTCTCATTTAATTCCCAAGCATCCCTCAAAAACTACAAGACTAGCTTCAAGGAAACAAAAACAACTATTATTTTCTCACAATGCAAGGATATCAATCTTTTCGGTATCGAGAGGATCTCAGATCCTTATACTGCAGCCAATTCCTAATAAAATTGAGATTCCCTTATCTTCATGTTCTCCTCCAATTGGATTTTCTCCTAAAGGGAATTTGTGAGCTTGGAGTTTAGCTTCCTGATCTCTTCTTTGTGAGTCTATAAAATAGAATCATTCTCTTGCTTTTCTTGTTTCGCCCTTTCTATTTTTTCTTGGACCTTCTAGAGATCGTCAGAGGCCTGGGATAGAAATCTATCCAATTCCTTCTACATATTCTCTTGGTTGCATTGATATTTTGTATTTGTCTCATGTCCAATAGAAACCTCACCCTTCAATTTCTCTATCTCAACATGAAGTCAATTCTACTCACTTCGGGTATCCTCGAGCAACTTAGTTGCCTCCCCTTGCTCACTTTGTAACTTTTGTGTGCAATCTATCTCCACATCCTTGCCCTTTATTTTTGTCCACATCTTGTTCATCATGTCTTTTACATTTTCCATCTCTACCTCATGCATCTTCAATATTATTTCGAGCTTCTCATAATTAGTGTAGACCACTTTGTCACACATCAGATTTTCACTTAAATAAAAACCTACAACTCTAATGTCATAATCTTCCATTTTTATTTCTCCCTCTAGCTTGGATGATAGAGGCTTCATGGTAGAATCAACAAGGAATTTCAATCTTCATTGAAACAAGCCTCAATCTTTTGAGTAATTGGTTGTACCATAAATTTTTTCTACAATTTTTTTTTCTATCTTGTCGATTTAGTTTCGTCGCTTCAAAATGACCTTGAAGACTCTGTGGGGTGTCGATGCTCTGTGCAACAATAAAAGCACCTTGAGGGAGACTGAAATGGGTGACAGAAGGAGGAGCCTCAGTTGCATGAGATTGCAGAGAGGTGGAGGGGAGCATTATCATGGAAAAAGGTGGGATTCCATATGGAGATGGAGGGGGGAACACCCATCAGAGTGAAAGGGGAATTGGGTGGAAAGAGAGACATTTGCTCAGAAGCAGATGGGTTTGGTGAAACTGGCAACTTGGACACTTCAATATTTTCAATGGGGGCCCTTGATAGGGAAATTAAAGATTCAATTGCGGCTAACTTAGATGTTGATCACTCAACACACGAGGTTTCTTCACGAGGTTCATTGTTTAATATGGCTGGGGTCTTATTTAGAACTAAAAGATCAAAATCCATAGATGGACTCTTTTCAACAAATGAGGGAAAAGAAACAACTAAGGATGCAGAGGCAGAAATAAGAGGGGGGATTTAAACTTATCTGGGATGTACTAAAGCTGAATATCCTAGCAAAGCAGATTCCACTTCCTCCTCTCCTCTGCCTGATGCATTGAATATGCCTAGGTCCTAGACTTTTCTCCTCTTTGAATCAGAGGAACTGGAAGATTCATATCCCTTGGAAATTGATCTCGTTGAATCTTGGCCTTCATCAACCATTGCAAACCTCTTTGGGGACTATCGAGTCCTTTGTCCTTTTCCTTGGGTGTTGATGGAAGATATGACCTATGATTCCTTCTATTTCAACCCATTTATTTTTCCTTTTCCTATGTCAAGCTCGAGGGCAGGGAAGTGTAGAGAAAAATCTCTTTCAATTCAATTTCTTGATCAGACTCAAGATTACTATCCTTATTTTCAACCTCCTTTTCATAAATTTGGTTCGACCTTTCATCATGTGGCTAAACATCCCTATACATGGCGTTGAGTCTCTTAATTTCTTGTCGTAACCTATAGAAATATGCCCTCTTTCTTTCTAACCACCCTAGGCAGTTCAATTGTGTATTGAGGGATTTGACCAAAGAGAGGCTCTTTTGGAATTCCTTTGTCTTAACATAAATTTCAAGCCATGGTGGTCAGTCGAATGGTATTGAAGCACTATAAATCTGCAAATGAACCATCTCAAACACTCATTAGTGGGGTTAGTTTACACATGGCAATCTATGAATACCTCTATGGAATAACATGTCAATGTTCAAGAAATGCAACAATAGCAAGGATCAAAAGACATTCAAAAACATGGCATATACCTATTCCATATTGGATTGGTGTCAAATGTGCCAATGACCCTTTCCCAATCCTTTCTAAAACTCAAATGATGATGAGCAAAATTAGTTCTCAAATTAAGAGAGTAATTTTGCATGAGAGTGTAGATGTTTTGATGAAGAATCAACCCTTTATTTATAGATTTTCAAATTGGAAGATTGCTCATAAGAGAGCAATGTGGGATAATAATTTGACCAATGAGATGAGGCCACTTGTCAACTTGTCATAGGTTGAGGAATGTGCAAGTTTTGGCCAATGTTCCCAAGAGGGGGAGATTCAAATTTGAATTTGTGAATTAAATGTTGAGAGGGGGACATGAAAGAGATAATTTATTGCAATGTTGGAAGGGACAAGTCAACTTGTCTTCATTTTCAAACTTGAGGGAATATTCTATTTTTATGCCAAGTTGAAAGAAAATAAGGATTTTAATAAATCAATAAATTGATTTATTTGTGCAAGTGGTAAAAGCTAGAGGATGTGATGGGTGGTTAGGTTAGGTTAATCAGGATTAGATTAGCTTAGGTGATGATTAGTTGATTTTGACCCATTTGACTTGAATATTTGGAATTATTTAAATCAAAAAGGGATGGAATATGCATTTTGAGATTTCAATTAAATAAAGTTTGGTTTATTTAATTAAAAGGTTGATGTTTGATTTATTTAATTTAAATGAACAACCTTAGGAATAAAATTATTGAGTTTAATTTACCTGATGAATGGATGAAGGTGAACGAAGTTTAATTGATGAAAGGACCTAATTAGATGCATGATGCTAATTTTGCATGTCTACATTTTGCCCCTCTTTGAAGCAATGTACTAGTTGTGTTGGTTGAAAGAATAAACTTGCCATGATCAAAATTCAAAAAAAAATATTTTTTCAGATGCCCCAGTGGAAAGAAGTACACTAGTACCTTGCCCCCTCGAGAGATCGAGCAAAAAGACTCTATTTGAGGGTCGATCTCGCGATAAAGAAGTTCAAAGTGGATGGTTTTAAGATGCTTAGAATAACAAATCTATATTATCTTAAACAACTTAAATGATGATATGATGTGATATGCTATGATTATGCAATGGATGTTTTATGAAAATATGTGATTTATGAGATGCTTAGACTAACAGATCTATATTATGATGATGAACATGCATGTTAGATGATATGCAGGATGCTGATGGTTTGTGGATGCAGGATGGATGCATTGGTGATGATGACTAACTATTCATGATGTGATGTTAGTGTGGAAAAGAAGACATTAGATGATGACAAGAGGATCCAACAAGCCAACTTTATGAGAGATGATGATGAGAAATGATGATGATAGATGGATGATTTGCTTATCGAGGATTGGGATTTTAAAAGGGTCACTTACCTTATGTTTGATAACACGCATAAGCACAATGCATCAAGGTATAAAGGACTAGGATGGCATTGTACTTAGTGTGATGGACTTTGACTCGATAGATAGATATGAGTATTCTTGTTCACACCTGACATACGGAAACCTTGCTAGGATTCACTTTAGAAGTTTCAAACATCTCGGACCAAAACACAGAAAGGTATAACCAATCAATGCAATAGTCAACAAGCTGTCCAAAAAATCCTCTATACATATCTAACAAAGCAAGTATTCACCAAGTTATTTTACAAGAACGTCCAACAAGCATAGCAGACAAAAGGATAATGATCATTACCCCATTCCTATCTCTCTAAATCCTTTGTTTGGATATCATCGAGAGGTCCTTGGACTGAGCATAATAAGATAAGTCAAAAGACAAAGATAAAGTACACAAACAAGTTGATGTTCTTCAATACCACTAACCAAAAGGGAATGTGTTTTTAAGGATAAGAACCAAAACTATTGCCAAAAGATAACGCCCATTGTAGGAAGGATACATCCTAGGACATGTTAGTGGATGATGGCACGTCATTTCGTTTATCCAAAGTGCTCTTTCTGATAAATAATGCCCATTGTAGGAAGGATTCATCTTAGGACATGATGTTATCAGATGATTGATATGGGACTATTTGGATGATGGACTATCGACACAAAGAATTGACCAACTTGTTTACGTACTGACTTAAACTTGAGACTTGACATTTTTGAGTTTTACTTTTAAGTTGCTAGACTTGTTTCTAACTGTTTCACCAAAGGTTGAGGATGACGATCAATTTATTATGGATTGTGTTATTGCGGGTGCAAGAGAGATGAGACAGATGGATTTTTTCAATGTTTTGAGGTTGTTTTTGGTTTTTTTTGAGATTTTGCAAATGTTTTGATTTTTTATTTTTCCAATGTTTTGGGATTTTTTGAGATTTTGACGAAGAGACTAGCCTAAAAACCTACCCTAGGGTCCTCGGGGGTTGATCAACAGATTAACCTTGCCTACATTATACATGCAGAGACCACGTAGTTTGACTAACGACTTGACTGATTTACAAATGAAGATATACATGATGAGATGTTAGTTTATTATGACAGACTCCTAAAGGACTGACCTAATTGTCTTGGGGGATGATCAAAGATCAACCTTGCCTAAATTCAAGCTCAGAGATGACGTAGTTCAACAAGATGACTTTGTTTTTTACTTTTTGACTAACTTTTTGACCTGTTTTTGGGATTTTGATGATTTTTTGATGTTTTTGTATTTTGTGTCTTTTTGATGTTTTTGGATTTTCTGATATTTAGGACTTTAAGAATATACATGAATCCAATCCAATGAGACCCTACCCCCAACGTGATGCAATAGAATACTCCGATAAAGGTAGGACAAACTAACTTTGAGGATGGGTCAAGTAGTACTAGGAGGGATCATGATACAAACACAGGACCAAGCGATGGTGTAGATGCAAGTGGATGAGTGATGGATGGAGACCTGAATGCGATGGATGATGGAAACAAAATGGATAGATGATGCAAAACAAGCTGTAAAAATATTGGTGGATGGAAAGTGTTTATTTATGCTAGGTGCCTGTTTGCCAGGTTTTCACCAAGGTACTTGCCCAAAGTGCCACCAAAGTAGTTTTCACTAGAGGATGATTTTTTCTTTATTTCAATTCTTTTTTTGATTTTTTTGATTTTTTGATTTTTTGATGTTTTTGTTGTTACCAAGATGCCTATTTGCCAGGTTTTCGCTGAAGTAACCATTCTTTTAGGACATTTTTTTTATTTTTTTGGATTTGTTGGTTCTATACCTTGAAAGATTTAGGCATAAAACTATTTGAGATGAGAGCTATTCATGGGCTCTTGCAGAGGTTCCCCTTCGGGTGTTGATAACTGATATGCCCCTAACTTATAAATTATTGTCATGATGAATGGTCCCAACCAATTGGGTTCAAACTTGCCTTTGCTGCTTGGGTTTGGGACATTCTTTTGATTCTCTTTTAATACGAGTTCTCAAAATTGGAAGGTCCTGCTTCTGATTTTCTTATTGTAACTCCTTTTGAGTCTATTTTGATAGACTTGTAAATGATTCAAAGCATCTATCTGTCACTCATCCAGTAACTCCAGCTCATTCAATCTTGACACTCGGTGGTATTCATCTGTGATGAGGTTTTGCAGTGATATCCTGAGTGATGGGAGTTCGATCTCAATGGGGAGTACTAATTCTTATCCGTAGACTAGGGAGAAAGAGGTGGCATCAGTGGGTGTGCAGATACTGGTTCGATAGGCCTAGAGGGTGGGATTAAGTTGCAAATTCTAGTCATGACCTGCATCATTGATTGTTTTCTTGAGGATTTTCAGAATGGTCTTCATTTTAGCTTCTGCTTGGCCATTTCCTTGGGGATAGTATGGGGTCGAGAAGCGATGTTGGATTTTAAATTTTTCACATAAGTCGTGGACATCTTGATTTTTGTATGGTGTCCCATTATCTGAGATAATAGCTTGTGGAACACCATATCAGCAAATGAGATAGTTCAGGATGAACTTTGAAATCTACTTCCCAGTTATGTATGTCATGGGTATGGCTTCCACACACTTAGTAAAGTACTTAGTTGTGGTTATGATGAATTTGTGGTTGTTAGATGAGGTGGGTGTGATTTTTCAAATGAGATCGAATCCCCACTGCGAAAAGGGCCATGGTGTGATGATAGGATGAAGCTCTTGAGATGGAGCATGGATGAGGTCCCCATGCTGCTGACATTGTAGACATCTTCCAACATAGTCATGTGCTTCTAGTTCCATTGTGGGCCAATAATATCCCATCCTTAGCAATTTCTTAGCTATGGTCATTCCACTTGAGTGTGAACCACAGATACCATTGTGTACTTCAGTTAGAGCAGTTAATGCGTCCTCAGCATTTAGACAACATAGTAGGGTTCCTTCTATTCTCCTACAATATAGGGTATCACCTAGGATGACAAATTTGGATGCCTTTTTAACAAAGGTTAGTTTTAGGTTTGAAGGTAGGTTGGCAGGTATGACTCTTATACGAAGGTATGTGTAAATGTCATGATACCAAGGATCACTGGGACCAATGATTTCGCACACAAATTATGATTCTGGTACCTCGAATGAAGGCATGAGAAGCTGCTCTATCAAGAATTCATATTTTGGAACATTGTTTGGGATGCCCAGTAGGGATCCAATCGTTGCCATAGCATCTGTTGCTCTATTGTTGGCTCTAGGTATCTGCTCAAATGTAATTTCGAAGAAGGATTCTTTGAGAGTCTCAACCAATTTCTTGTATGGAGTGAGCTTGTCATCCTTTGTTTGAGATTCATCATTCACTTGATTTATGATCAGCTGGGAGTCTCTGTACACTTTGAGAGCAATGATGTTCCACTGCACTACTATTCTGAGACCTATGGTCAAAGCTTCATATTACACAATGTTATTGGTGCAAGGAAATGCTAGTTTGTATGACCTTGGTATGCAATCCCCTTATGGTGTGATAAAGAAAACACCAGCTCCTGACCAATGCTGTGTTAGCTATGTTGAGATTAAAAATGGATTCATCTGGAAACTCTGGGACAAGAGGGTTCTCAGAGTAGATTGGTGCTTTTGCCAGTTGGTCTGCGATGACTTGGCCCTTGATTGCTTTCCTCTCCACATATTCGATGTCATATTCTGATAGTATAATCACCCATTTTTCCATTCTTCCTTTGAGCATTGCCTTTGATAGTAGATACTTGAGAGGATCAATTTTGGTGATGAGTTTTATTTTATGTGCCAACATGTAATGTCTGAATTTTTGTGATGCAAACACTACTGCGAGGCATGCTTTCTCGATGAATGAATAGTTTAGCTCATGTCCAACCATTGTCCTACTGATGTAATAAATGGCCCTTTCTGTTCCATTTTTGTCATGCTGAGCCAACAGAGCTCAGAGGGTTGTTGCTATTGTTGACATGTATAGAATCAATGGATTTCTTGGGATTGGTGGCATTAAGACTGGTGGTGTTAGTAGGTATTCCTTGATTTTTTTGAATTCCTCTTCACACTTTCTATCCCATTTGTATGCTACTCCCTTGTGGAGTAGGTGAGAATATGGGTTATGTTTGTCTGCCAGTTGTGCTATGAATCGTTGGATGGATTGGAGTCTACCTTGGAGACCTCTCAATTGTTTTAATGCTTTCAGTGCCTCCATCTCGAGGATTGATTTTACTTTTGTTGGATCCACCTCGATGCCTCCCATTGACACTATATATCCTACCAATTTTCTAGATTGTACACCGAAGACACACTTCTTTGGGTTTAGCTTCACTTTGTACTCTTCCAGTCTGTTAAAGATGGCACTTAGGGTTGCTATGTGATCTTTTCTCTTTCTTGACTTAGCTAGAATGCAGTCAATATAGTCTTCGACTATTTTATTAATCATGTCATGGCCCTTTGATATGTTGCTCTTGCATTTTTTAATTCGAATGGCATCATGTTCCAACAGTATGTCGCCCATGGACAAGTGAAAGTCATCTTATGTTGATCCTCCTTAGCTATCATGATCTGATTGTACCTTGAGAATCCATCCATTAGTGACAACATCTCATGTCCAGCTATCATGTCTACTATCATGTCAATGTTGGGAAGGGGGAAGTCATATTTTGGACATGCCTTGTTCAAATCTCAAAATTTGTGCAGATTCTGATATTTTTGTTAGGTTTTGAAACAGGTACCAAGTTTGATACCCATTCTGGATAGTCTATCGGTCGGACGAATCCTGCATCTAATAGCTTCTTTAACTCCATTTTGACTAACAGGGCGATTTGAGGGTGCATTTTTCAAAGCTTTTGTTTGACAGGCTTTGCTTCTGGATACACTGCTAAGTGGTGAACCACGGTCTTTGGATCAAGTCCTGGCATGTCAGCATAACTCCATGTAAATTTTATTTGTCTTTCTCTTAGGAATGCCACTAGGAGCTCTTGCTCTTCTGATAGTAGTGATTCTACATAGAATGTGATGTGCGGTGTTGCCTCTATTCCTAGGTTGACAAGATTGCATTTTTCTGCCAAGACTGTTGACTTTTCCTGATGAATAGCTCTTAAAGGAAGATTGAATCCCCCATCCTTAGGCACCTTAGAGAGCTTTTCACCATTGGATGTGTCCTTTCTTTTTACTTTTTTCTTGTCAGAGAGTGCCATAGTGTGGTTTTCACTCAAGGACTTGGATATTATTCTTAATTTCTCACTTTTACGATTGAAGGATTCAATCGTTTCCCCATAATAGGCATGTGTGTCCAACTCTATTATAAATCCTGCTTTGTGATCCCCATCTAGAATGTTATCCTGCAATCCCATGAATTATGAGAGCACCTCATCATTTTTGAATGTATTGAGAACCGATGGTCCTCGTTGGTCATAGTCGATGAGTTGGGGATATACTAAGTGGATCTCATGATTTTGGTGGTCAAATTCAAAAGATAGCGTGTTAATCATGCAGAGAGTGGTATCCTCAAATATTCTAGGTAAATTGTTTAGGTGATCCTTGTCATCGCTACTACTACAGACATCAGTTATATCAAATGTAAAGTTATCTATGACTCTACCTATAGACACTGGTAATCATAGTTTTGCTAGGGTTGGCTGAGAAGGATTATTAACCGTTCTAACTGGCAGACTTCTACCTCGTATGGTTATAATTGGAGGGGTACATCCAAGGCCAATATTTTTTATTGGTCGTGTCTCTGGCATGATAGGTATTATAAGCCCATTTTCATTTTGTCCTATTCTTTGATTTCTATCATAGCCCATTGCAAGCATCATTTGTAGACACTTTCTTTTGTCATCTATTGGTAAATCATCCATTGGTCTTTCATCTTGATATAGCATGTGAGATGGATTTTCCTCAATAACCTCTCATCCAAGATCTCCCCATCTTGTGAAGGTGGGATAGTTTTTAGGAGGTGTTTGAGATGTGGAAGCCTCATTTATCTGTGGGCATCCCCTCAATCTAGGAGATTGTGGTAATTCTCCTACCACAAAAGCATTATTAGGGAGCTTGTAGTTTCCACAACCATTATCTTTGATGATGAGCTTGATGTCAGAGATGGTGGGAATGGTGGGAGTGGTGGGTGTCTCTGCCGTAGAAGTGGATGTGAGAGTGGCAGGGTTGATGTATGGTGTGGATGGGGGCCCTCATCATTTTTGGGTACTTGGGGGATTTTGTAATACTTTGCTTCAAGATTTCTGCAATATGAAAAAGGTTTGGGATCTCCATGGATGGTAAGTTCTTGTCCATTATGTGTAAATTTCACGCATTGGTGAAAAGTTGATGCTATTACTTTCATTGCATGGATCTATGGATGCCCTAGGAGGATATTATATGGCAAGTCGAGGTCCAAGACCTGATGAGTGGTTTCCATGATGGTAGGCCCTACTTGAATAGGGAGTTTGATCATGCCCCTGAGACACTCTTTCTTGATCATCATATGCTCTTATTGTGATACCCTTCCCTTTGTCGATAGAATCTTCTAAGATTTTTGATTGCTTGATGAGGCTGAGAGAATAGATATTCAAACCCGCACCTCCATCCACCAAGACCCTTCTGATTTTTCTCTTATGTACTATGGCTTCCAAGTGAAGTGCACAGTTGTGAGATGGTTGAGTGGGGAAATCTTGGTCAGAGAATGTAAGAAGATTAGGCGTAATGATATTTCCAACTATAGCTTGGAATTGTTCTGCATCAAGATTGGCGGGGATAGTGGATGAGGCCAACACTTCTTCAAGGATTTTCCTATGGGTAGATGAGATTTTTAGCAAATCCATGATGAAGATTTTCTCTAGCGTTCTCTTAAGTTTATCTAGGACATTATAGCCATTAGGAATAGGTCTAGATCTAGGGACTTTGTTTGGCTGGGATGATCCTACAATGGTTACTTTGTCACCTCTTGTGGTGACTCCACAATCTTCAGCATAGGCACCTTTGATTGTAATGACCATGATGTTTTCATTTAGGGAGGCAACGACTGTTTCATACACATGATTTACATTTGAGTGGGTGCCTTTCCCTTTATCATTTTTATTCCCTTTGTTGCCATGATTCATCATTGGATTCATATATATCTTAAGATCTTGATTTCCTATAGGTTATTCCACATTTATGATTCTTTTATCAATGAGATCTTGGATGATGTTTTTCAGTCTCATGCAACTGTTTGTGGTATGGCCTTCGATTTTATGGAATTCACAAAGTTGATTTTCATTATACCAAGGAGGTTTCACATCTGGTTCTTGGTAATTCTCAAATGTAGGAGGTGTGATGAGTTTTTTCGTCTATCAACATTCTCATTATGTCCTCAAGTGGTTCCCCCAAAGTTGTGTATTTTCACTTGGGATAACTCTTGTGTTGAGGTGGTCCTCTTTGCTCATTGAGATTATTGATTGTTGGATTGTTGTTTGGTTGGTGTGTTGTGTGATGATTGTTTTGGTGTTGGATTTGGATTTGTGGTGCAGGTGTATGTTGGTGAGGGGAACTAATGACCACCTTGGCATTGATGAAACCATCATTAGTAATGATTTTGTTCCTTTCCAACGTGCGAGGTTTATCATTGTACTTGGAAAATGGGCGGTTGTTTTGTTGTTCAAGGTATGAGGTTGATCCTGCTGGTTGAGTCATGAGGGCTTGTTCGATGCTAAGCACCTTGGGGATCAATTGGTCATATGTGGTGATTCCTTGAACCTTGAGATGAAATGCCAAGAGGTCATCAAGGTTGGCTATGATGGTGTAAAATTTTTGTTCCTTGGGCATGGTCCACTTGCTTCGATTGGCCTTGGATCACCATCATTGTAGGAATGAAGTGAAAGATTCACCCTTTCCTTGTTTCAAAGCTGAGAGTACTTCTAGACTAACATCCATTACAATGTTGCATGCGTAGTTCTTAATGAATGTGTCTATAATTTCTTGAAATTTTCTAATTCCTGAAGGTAGATGAGAGAACCATTCCATAGTGTGGCCAACCAAACTTGTAGGAAATAGCCACATCAGATAAGTATCGTCGTATGCAACTTCCATGCAATGAACATGGAATTCCCTGATGTGATTTTCAGGGTTTCCCATCCCATGATATTTTTCAAACTTGGGGATCTCAAATCCCTTGGGGAATGGTTTCATCACTAGGCCCCTATCAAATGCGTAGGGACACAAGTTGCTTGGTGTCTTTGTGGTTTGCCCTGATTGAAGATTGAGCACTTGTTGTGAGAGCAACTTGATTTGTGTCATCACATCATTTTACGGATCAAGGGGTGGGATGAAAGTGTTTTGGGGTGTTTCGATTGTTGGTTGGATGGGTGGGTAGTTCAGTGTGTTGTTTGATGGTATTTGTATGTTCTACCGAGCTAGGTAGGCTTCCACCTGATTTTGTATGAAAAAAATCTATTGTTGATCTTGTTGTTGCTATGCTAATATTTGTGCTTGTTCTTGTGCTTTTTGTTGTTCCAACAATGCTTGTTGTTGGGCTGCCAATTCAGCTGCTTCTTGCTACTCTTGATATTGCTTAATTGCTTGTTGATATGGTTGTAATTGCGCTACTTGTCTTTGTGCAACAAGTTGTGCTTGTGCTTGACATTGGACTTGTGCTTGTGTCGGTTGTTGTGGTAATAAAGCTTGTGCTTGAGTAATCTTGTGTGCTTGCAATCCTTGTAATGCTTGAGTGGCTTGGGTGGCTTGTTGTTGTTGTTGCAATAAAGCTTGGGCAACTTGTGCAGCTTGAGTGGCTTGTTGAGCAGCTAGTTGTATGGTTTTTTGTTTCTGCACTTGTTGGAATCCCCTTTGAAAAGTAGCCTACAATGTCGCGTTGTATTGGTTTGATGTGGTGGAAGTTGGTGGTGGTGGGGGTGGTGGTGGATTCAAAATGGCATTTGTGGTTGTAGTGAGCAATGATGTCGTGTTGATGATTTGAGTGGTGGATGGTGTTGTTGATGTGGTGGTTTGAGTGATAAGTGGTGTTATTGATGTGATTGGCCCTTGAGAAACTATGCTTTTTGATGTTAACAGGGTGTTTGATAATGTTGCAATTGCTTGTGTATTTGTCGTCTATTGTTGTGATGTCAACGACAAGTTTTGAGCATTTGACATAATTCTTTGGTTGATATTTGGGATGTTGTTTTGATCAATACTTGGTAAAGGGGGAAGCCCTAAGCCAAGGAGTGGTGTGGATGATGATGGAAAAAGTGGAAGTGGTGGAAATTTAAGGGCTACGAGTCCTTGCGAAAATGTTGTGGTGTTGAAAATGCCCCCAGGTCCGAACATGTCTCCTTCCACTTGCGAATTTGTGAGGAGAGAAGTTTGAGGTGTTGCATGGAAAAATGATGATGATGGATAATGATGGAATGTGAGAGGAACATTCTTATGTAATGGATTTTTTAGTATGTTTTGTTCCAAGATGGTATTTGCATCCAAGTTTTGATTATTAACAAGGGGTGTGTTTGAATAGCATTGAGAAATGCATTTCCCTTATTAACATTGGGTTGGGTTGGAGCAATCGATGTCATGATCTACGGAATGTTTTGCATGATGTTTTGGGATAGGGTGTAGATGAGATGGGAATGGTGGATGAGATTGGAGGAAATGATGTCTCCATTATGGTACTCATGTTGAAATCCGAAGGTAACTTGGCCCCTTGTTTTGTTAGCTCAAGCATGTATAACGAAGGGTTAAGTCTCATCATGATGTTGATGATTTTATGGTTCTCCATATTTTGGAGCATTTTAGTTATTTCTTCATGAGACATTCCAAAGGTAAGATCCTCTCCTTGGTTTTCCTCTTGCGGATTTTGCGACGATGTCAGAAGGTTAACTATGAGATTTCCAAACCCAATGGGATTCATTTCAGGAGTGGTTTGACTTAAATCACTTGAAGCAGGTGTTTCTTTGTTGGCTTCCATGCTCTTCTCTTATTGAGATATAGTTTGAACCATAAAACAAGGATCAATTTTTAAGAATGGGAGATGAATCTCTTGATTCTTTTAATTGATTTTTACTTTATGCCCAAAGTAGAAAATTTTAGGATATCTTGAGGATCGAAAGGTGATATGATGATGTAAGAGATGGATGATGTGGATGTTATGATCTTTTGGTAAATCTTGAAGGAGATACTAGGCTTTTGGGACTTTCAGATATGTTTCAATTTTTTATTTTGATTTTCCCTTAGGATTTGTCCTTGATTTATTTTGATTTTGATTTGGATTTTGAACAAATAGACCCTAAGATGTTTGGATGATTATCTAAGGGATAGATTTGATCAAAGGATGATAATTTGAATATGTGCGAGGAGAAGGATGCATCTTCCCACACATATTCAAACAAGATGATAGTTTCACTAAGCATATGAAGAAGGATTCATCTACATATACTAAGCTAAATGAGATGATTTTGATAACTTTTGACTAAGCATATGCAAAAGGATGCATCTACACATACCTAGCCAAAGGTGATTTTGATAATTTTTTTAAGGATTTCGTCTCAAGGATTTTGATGATTTTGATTTTTCCAAAACAAAAAAAACCTAGCATTTAAGGATGATTTGAAGATTTTCCCAAAAGGTGATGGTGAGATGATTTTTGTTTTGATGTTTTGAAGGATGGATGAAAAAAGATTTTTATTTTCCTTTGATCCTAATATGAACCTAAAAGGGACACTTCATTTTCCTAGACCCAGGTATTGAAGAACATGCAAATGCTTCTTACAAACCTTTATAACCAAAGAATGATTCAATTTGGACATACACTTTCAGATTTCCAACCAATGACCTTTGCTTTGGACCTTTTCAAGAATAGTGAGGATTCAACACACATGAAAGTTCATTTTTGTTAGCTTTGCTTAATGGCTTCATTTTACCAAAAACACTTTCTTTGTTTAAGTTTTCAAACTAATATGTCCAATGTCTTAATTTCTTCAAACCCCACAAAGTATGTTATGTGGAAATTTGATGAACTCAAGGCAAGGTTTTACCTATTGTTTACTTAAGTAGACAAATCAAGATGTAATCCAATGTTCAGAAACCTCTAAGGATGTGAATTTCAAGGGAAAGCAATAACATATGGATTGAGTCAACTGTATTTGTCTCCAAAAGGGTTTGAAATTTGGATGATGATGTTAAGTGTTTGTTTGCAAGATTTTTTCGAACAAGCAAAACATTTTGTAACCCAAGAATAAGTACAATCCTATGGATGTGTAAGACAATATTTGTTGGATTCCCACTTGGACAAGTCCAACTACACTTATCTTTAGTGAATGGTTAGATGCTTGACCCCACTGGCTCCCCTCCATGGCTCATTATCATCAATCAGGGCAGCCAAACATCAACCACCATGAAACTCCCATGGAATGCTTTCCATTTCTACTAAAATACCGTAAAAGTGTGGGGCAGCTTCAAAACGACCATTCTTGCACCAACAAATAGATTAAAGGATTTTGGAAAATTCTAGCACATGGGTTTTAATAAGGACTTTCCATTCGTGGAGATTGACCCATATGGCAAGAGTCCCCTTTCAGATCCATCTTGTCAAAATCAACTGCATGATATTGGCGTTTACTCCAATACCCACATTTATATCCCAGTTGGAAATACTCTTGGCTTTAGAGTGTTACCGGTTGAGTCATTGCCTTGGGTGAGTACTTTTTCCCTAAGGCAGGCCCTCTAGGATAAACAAAAGTGAGTAAAGACAAAATCTGTAACTCGATGAAACTTTGATGGAAACAAAGAGAGAGAATATACGCATTAATGCCCTCACTCACACTCGCACAAGATATTTTTCAATTTTTAAACCCAAACTAAAGTGTGGAGGTGATTGCTTTATCTCACCCTAAAGTCATGAAAAAGGTATTTTGATTCTCAAGATCACTATAAAGCACGAGAGAAGCACATACAACCTTTTTCAATGCCTTTAGTTTAAGTAAGCCTTCATGAAAAATAAAGTTTGCACTTGTTCTTTTTAAATCCACAAAGAAAAATGTGATTTCTTTTTAAAACACCAAATGACAAATGAGAGACATTCTGTTCAATTGTTAACCAAAAACAAAATCTAGTCAATGTTGCCTAAAGTTTTTTTTAACCCTTTCGCAATGAAAATTGAAAGCCTAGGTAATGTTCATTTTAAATCCCAAAACCAAAGATTAGTTAGCCTAAAACAGAAAATTAAGGCATGTGACAGAAGTTCAAAGCATTTAAAAATGCTTTTGGGTTTCAAGTTTGATGCTTAAATCCTTGACTCTGATCTTTCTTTCATTTTCGCTCAACTCCAACACTCGATTCCAATGTCAACCTGTGAAATTAAAAACAAAAAAAATGATCATGTGTCAAGTGCATTGGTTTCCTATGTAATATGATGATTGTATTTCAATCAAAAGCTAAAGATATGAAAATACTTTAGTTTTAATGTAGAAATCAAGTCATGATAACGAATTTTAATATTACCCCTTGTCTAAAAAAATCTCCAACGTACAATGGACTTTAAATGCTTATTCATTCTTTTTCCATAATAGGATTCGGAGCCCCAAACAACTAAAAGTCAATCAAAGCACATCTTTCCCTAAGTTTGTAAGAGCAATTAAAGATTTTCAAAAGGAGCCTACTTATCACATATAGCTCAATAAAATAAAATTGAGGCTGTCTCCTAATTTTTACATATGACAACTTCAAATCTACATTAACTTTCAAATCATACTAGTAAAATCAAGAGGCAATAAACACTAGTACCAATAGTGTTTGATGTAGACATATAAATCACATTAAATCTCCCTCTTCACTGTTTATCTTTAACGTAGTGTTATAAATCACATCACATCTTTCCTTCATTGAAAAGAGACATAAAACATTTAAGGAAATAAATAAGGAAAGGATCAGAACACTTTATTCAATTCACACAAGTCCATTAAAGATAAAAAAACTGCAGCCAACACTCAAAGGTCAACCTCATAAATAATTGCAAGCTTAACAAAAAGGAAAAAAAAATCAAAATTTTGCACACAGAGTAAGAAATATGTTCCAGATTTGAATGCTCCAAAGGTTCACAGTATTAATCTTTTCTATAGTCAGCGCCATAATGAAGTTTTATGTCACCATCCAAAGTCACCAACCACTTATTCAGAGCTGAAAATTTATTTGGAACAACCACCTATGAGATTATTCATGGTAGCCATCTAAGTGGCTACTTTTCTTCAAAGATATTTTGATGGGCTCCACCAATAATAGCATCTCCCAACTTTTTTATCTTTAGATGCAACACTTACACAAATATCATCATTCAAAAATACTTGAAAACTCAGAACATTGCTTTGCATTCAAGAAAGAAAAAGGAGGATGGAATCGAAATATATGATAAGAAAATGATGACAGAGGTTACACCTATGAGGAACATACATATTTGTAAAATATATAAGGTAAACAGAAAGAAATTTCTTCTTGGAATTCCACTACTTAGAAATACAGGCAAAGTTTTATGCAAGATTATCATGGGAAAGTGAAGACTTTATGGACTTCGTGAGAAGATACAAAGTTAACAAAAGGATTGGGTTCACTATCAAATCTCAACCAGCTCATATAAAGCATTCACCTCCCTACATTCTGAACACAAAATACAAATGTAGTGATTCATATGCTTATCATCCACAAGTGTGATTGATAGGTAAAAAGCTGATTTGAAAAAAAAATGCTTTGGAAACCTCCTAAGTTAAGTGCAATTGATAGTGTATAAGAAACAGTGAATAAGAGCTCTTAAAAATTTCCAGCAAATGCCTTTAGCCCATGTAAGGCTGAGTTCCACCAACTTCCAACTAGCCCGTGGCCTCCTTACCTACACCAAAATGTTAATGAAGAGGCTTTAAAAACTTTCAACTCAACCTTGGTAGGACAATGGAATTTCAACTCCACCAGTTAGTTCATTTAATACGCATCCTTACAGGTTGAATGCAAAGATTTAATAGGGTAGAATATTTCAAGGCCAACAGGAGGATACAACTACAGCACATGCAAAAACAACAGATTCAGTGTGCACATGCCATAGGATCCGACACTGTGGATAGTCTCTGCCACAGGGGGCTCTGGTTCTCCTGCAGACTCATCACCTCAAATTCCACCATGCTCACATTGCTTTATATGGCTACCAAGTTGCCATTGGACTTCTCATCGCCTATGCTGGCCATTCAGGACCAGCTCACCAAATTGATGGGCACTATCTTCATCTACATCATTATGTCCTCCTATAATTTATGGCACACAAAATTGAATACAAATATAACCAAAGAATGACATAATATTAGAAAACCAAACAATGAAATAATACTGATGATCACCACTATTGAGTAGTGATGGGTAATACACTATAGAAATCAAAGCAAAAAGAAGGCACTAATGCATTGACATCCAAGGCGCGACTTTGCACCAGCGTATTATAATCTTAGCAGTGAAAACAGAGGATTATTCCCATAAGATAGGATTTTCTTCACCCCCCCTAGCTTGGAAAACGAAGGCAGCAAGGCCTTTCCAGATTCAAGACTTAATGCTTTAAAGCACAATGAAAATGCATGGTTACTGATACTAGCTGAGCAAAAAAAATGAAGTCTATTTGATTAGAAACAAGAGATAATAGAATGCAATCTTATTTGAATAGGACGGTGCCACGAAATCAGACTTTTCGCTGCCAATATTATCAGACATAAAAGAGCACCAAAAATAGCTCAGGAAATGTGCAATATTGTAAAAGAGCAAGATCTAAAATCAAAGCAGCCACAACAAAAATAAAATAAAAGAAATACATTATCTTTGAATGCCAAGTGAGATAAAATACAGCAAAAGAATAGAGAATTAGAATCTTTCTCTCTTCTATCCCTCCTTCTAGCGCCATGATGAAGCACTATAAATCTGCAAATGAACCATCTCAAACACTCATTAGTGGGGTTAGTTTACACATGCAAATCTATGAATACCTCTATGGAATAACATGTCAATGTTCAAGAAATGCAACAATAGCAAGGATCAAAAGACATTCAAAAACATGGCATATACCTATTCCATATTGGATTGGTGTCAAATGTGCCAATGACCCTTTCCCAATCCTTGCTAAAACTCAAATGATGCAACACAATGATGGTGAGAAAAATTAGTTCTCAAATTAAGAGAGTAACTTTGCATGAGAGTGTAGATGTTCTAATGAAGAATCAGCCCTTTATTTATAGATTTTCAAATTGGAAGAATGCTCATAAGAGAGCAATGTGGGATAATAATTTGACCAATGAGATAAGGCCACTTGTCAACTTGTCATAGGTTGAGGACTCTGCAAGTTTTGGCCAATGTTCCCAAGAGAGGGAGATTCAAATTTGAACTTGTGAATTAAATGTTGAGAGCGGGAAATGAAAGAGATAATTTATTGCAATGTTGGAAGGGACAAGTCAACTTGTCTTCATTTTCAAACTTGTGGGAATATTCTATTTTTATTCCAAGTTGAAAGAAAATAAGGATTTTAATAAATCAATAAATTGATTTATTTGTGCAAGTGGGAAAATATAGAGGATGTGATGGGTGGTTAGGTTAGGTTAATCAAGATTAGATTAGCTTAGGTGATGATTAGTTGATTTTGACCCATTTGACTTGAATATTTGGATTTATTTAAATCAATAACGGATGGAATATGAATTTTGAGATTTCAATTAAATAAAGTTTGGTTTATTTAATTAAAAGGTTGATGTTTGATTTATTTAATTTAAATGAACAACCTTAGGAATGAAATTAATGAGTTTAATTTACCTGATGAATGGATGAAGTTGAACTAATTTTAATTGATGAATGGACCTAATTAGATGCATGATTCTAATTTTGCATGTCTACATGTATGAAGGATAAGTCAATGTATAAATTCAGCCTCTCTTCGGTTGGGTTCATTCTTGATTCAAAGCAATCTCGCCTCTCATGCCTTACATTTGGGAGGTTCCTTGTTAGGTTGTAGCTTCATGCATCACAAATGAGAACCATGCCCAAGCAAGCCAATTTATTGGTAAGCACCTCCTGCTCCTTTCTTTTCTTTAGTGTTACCCAACTGTTGGAAATGTTATGGAGAATTGTGTAAAGTGTTGCCTTGTGCCTTCCATCATGCCTCTAGAGTGAAAACCCTATCTATTACAAATTTAGGGAGCCTAAAAGGCTCTCAAAAAAACCATGGAATTTGATGAAGGTAAAATCAGTTCCCAGGAAATAATCCACTAGGGTTTGTGAGCTTTTCATCCATTGCAAGACTTCAGGGGAAAAATGGCTCGAAGGGAATGGGGAAGATTCTACAAGCATTGGCCTCATGAAATAATCCACAAACCAATAATAATCCCATGTCCTTGAAAGCACATGAGTCTAGACTGAAATTGGTTGGTATGACCCCTTTACATCAAACCTAAACAGTGACAAGTGTCTTTCAAGAAATTCATAATTTTGATGTAATATTAAATGTGTCAAGAAAGAAGAATACCTAAATTTACACTCAATGTCATAATTCCTCAATTTTTCTAGCATCCTTTTAGCTATTCAGCTAAATCAAAATACTCTTGGATTTTTTCCCTCCTAAGCATAAAATCCAAGCCCATCTGGAAAGGATAAACCCTTTCATCATTATCTTAGATGTAGATACAGGATGGAAACATTGTGAAAATGCTTTGTACATCTTGTTTAAAAATTCTGTGTGATAGAGGGAAGAGGAATTTACCTCCTTCTAGCCGCTCATTTATTTCGTCTTCATGAAAAAGTAATTGTTTAGTTTTGGTTCTCTAGAATATTTCCATCACTTCCTACTCAAAGCTCTCAACACTACAATTAGGAGGGATAACTAACATATCTAGGATGACTTCTACACTAATTGTAACCCTTATCCTACCACTGACTATAACCCCTATTTCCTTATCAAACTTCTTATCACATGTGTCCACCAACTCTGGACATGAGTGTACAATGGGCATCATGAATTGTGGCAAACCACAATTCTAGAGTCATAGTGCAAAAACTTCAGTTGCCCCATGTTTGATCATTCTTTGTAATGCCCTTTCCCTAAGGATTTTAGGGTTTTCCACCAACTTTGGGTCAAAAATATTGTCTACAAAATCTTGGATGGCTTCTTTCTTAATGGGGTCGCCTACTTGTATAGTTTTGGTGTGGGAAAAATGTCGCTCTTCTAATGTTGGGGTATTAGCAAAGGAATCCCTCCATAAAATGTTGATGTATCCTGGTTTTTTAGATGAAGACCTAGCTTGTCTACCAGAAGTTAATATTTCCACCATTGTTGTGCTAAAAATTTGCAAAGAACTTCTGTAGAGAAATAGTTACTTGTTTTTGCTACTTTATAAAAAAATTATTTTGGCTGCATTCAATTTTCTTGTGTGTACATGCAATAAGGCACTATTGTTACCACTAGCTTACTAAATGTTGCCAACAAGGTGATATGTGTAGATTAGGAATCTGTATCCCTTAGGAATGTCAAATTCTTTATGAGAATGTAATTAGTACATTTTGCTTGCTGCCCAACCAAAGAAAAAGAAAAAGATGATGAACTTGATGAAGAGCCATTTTTTATTGCTTAGCGACCACTGGAGGCTTTGAATTTATTGCTTTTTGTGTGTCACCTCCTTTTTTCTTTTTGTTGTGTAACTCTTTTTGGGTTTGCTCGAGAAAGCTTCGAGATTCTCCCAGAGCCTTAGGCTCATATTATAATGTAACATATTTCAATGAATATAATATAATATATTTTTTCTTATTTATTTGTTACTCTCATGACTTATTCACAAAAATAATTGTATTCTAAAAAAAAATTACATATGGTACATAACTGTAGAATATTTAAAAGCACTTGTGCAATTTAATGGAATAATAGTAGATGAATATCATTTACCGATTATCCAAAATGTTTCCATCCATGTCTTCTATCTCATATGTGTTCTTCTCTTTGCATGTGTGAATGTGGAAGGGACCCCTCCACAATGCTTCAAATTTTACATTTTTTTTGGTTTTGTAGTGTGCTCATTGTATTTTAGCACCAGGCTTCCTTGCCAGAAATTTGGGTTAGAGGCATTTTTATCAAACCATCGTTTGACTATTTGTTGATGCATGATCATGGCTTAATACACTTTTTCCCCTTTTTCTTCAATATTTAGGAGTTCCTCCAACCTTACTTCCATTTTCCTACTTTCTTTGACTTCTAAAGCCTTTAACAGTTACAATGTCAGAATTTTGATAGAAATAGGTAAAACCACCTCCTTTCCATACACTAGTTCACAAGGAGAGGTATTGAAGATTTGTTTGGGCATGATTTTGTTAGCCCATATAGTGGATCGTAAGTGCCTATTCCATTCCTTTTTGTTGTTTTGACCCAATACACTTAATTAACCTAATCAAGTCCTTGTTGGTCAATTCTACTAACCCATTTCCCTATAGGTAATAATTTGATGAAGTCTTGAGGTAGTCCCCATGCTTGAGAGAAAATTATGACATATTGAAACCCACAAAAGCTCATGCATTATTAGATATGATATTTTTTTGGTGAACCAAACCTTGCCACCAACTCTTCAAGAAAATTGATAATTTCAATTTCTATAGCATTTTTAGGGCAACAACTTTCATCCATCTTGTGAAATAATCAATTTCCATAAGTATCCACTTATGGCCAACACTGGAGATAGGATTTATCATTATGAAAAAATCTAAACCCCATTGAGTGAAAGGTTCCTCAATTACGATTGGGCTCAGTGGCATGGAAAAATTCTTCCACTTGTGAATGAAATATTGGAACTAAGTACACTTTCACACCATGGGGTGCCTTGAAAAAAATGGAAAGACATTAATATCATTCTCACATTATCTTTAAAATAGTAGTTTTGGTGGAGAAATGTCCACCCTCAAGACTATTATGGAACTCATTTAGAAATATTTCTGCTTGTGGCTTATCTAAGAAACAAAACAACATAATTCCTTTTTAAAAAAATCCCCTCAATTGGTACATACCTAGTGCCTTGCAGTCCAGTAGGATCTTTTGTAAGGAGGGATGTTGGTTGGGTATTGCCCCTCTTGCATATATTGTGTCTAAACCATCACCCATGACTCGTCAGACTTGAACTGATTTGTATAGGCCTGATCAGTCTCTTCCTTCACAAAGGAGCTTAATTATTGGGAAAGGTATTTGCAAAGACCTCTTCCCTGAACCAACTTGGTTGGTCAAATGTCTATGGAACACTCTATAATCTTGGTAATCCAGTTGGCCATATTTTTAGTTATTTCAACCTTAGTGATATATTCCTGAACATTGGGATGGGCAACGAGGATGGTGATTATGTTGGTTCATGCTATGTGTCAAAATTTCTTAAGGATTTTAATAATAGTAAAAGCATGTTTCTCAAAAAAATTGTAGTTGGTTTCATATCCTTTGAGAGTCTTGGAGTGGAATGTGATGGGATACTCTCCACTATTACCTTCGCCCTTCTTAGTGAGCACCAAAGCTATGTTTTGTTATCTGTTGTAGATGTAGAGCCATAAATCCTTAGAGAATTATGGGTTAGCTAACACTAGGGCCATGGAGATGAATTCCTTTATTCACTCACAAGTCATCTTTCCTTTGGGATTCTGTTTAAACACTAGATTCTTCTTTAACATCAGCCTAATAGGTATTGTGATGCCCATGAAGTCTGAAATAAACTGGCTGATGAAATTAATCTTCCCTAGAAAATACAATAGCCCCTTCTGGTTAAATGGAAGTTGTAGCTCCATTATAACTTTTAACCTTTTGGGATCTATAGATATTCCTTCCTTTGATACCACAAAATTGAGTAGCTTTCCTTGAAGCACTTTGAAAACACATTTCTTTGGATTTAAGGAAATTTTGAACTGTTGGAATTTCTAGAAGACCTTTTCTAGATGATCAAGATGATCATGCTTTGATTAAAATTTTTTTTAGGTCATCTAGATATATTAAGATAATCTATTTAATCAACCCCTTGAAAGCAATATCCATTGCTCATTGAAAGGTTGCACTAGCACTAGAGAGCCCGAAGGGAATTTTTGAGGATGCGAACGTTCCCCACTTGATAGTGAACTTTATTTTATGTTGGTATTCTTCCCTTACATAGACCTAGTTATAACCTGAAAAACCATCAAGAAATGAGAACATCTCTGATTCGGCCATGGTCTGTAGAATCTACTCCATTGCGGGCAAAGGGTAGTAATTTTTTAGCAAAGTTTTGTTCAAATCCCTAAGATCCACATAGAGCTCAATATCGCCATTCTATTTCCACACTAGTACAAGATTGGACACCCAGGTGGAATGTTTGATCATGTAGATGATCCTCAACTTGATTAATATAGTGAGATCTTATGCCATCAATGCTTCAAATTTCGGACTAACTAGCTTTGTTTCTATCAGAAAGGTTTTGATCCTTTGGCCAAGACAATAGAATGTTGAATTATGCCTGGATCGTATCCTCTAAGATCATCACAGGTCCAAGCTACAACCCCATCATATCTAGAACATAGCCCTTTTAGTCTTTATTTATCCTTCTGTGGAATGTCTCTTCTAACTTTTAACTTTCTTTCATTTCCAACATTGAGATATTTATATTCTTTCTCATCAAAGTGAATCTTTGTTTCCTATTTCTTGTGTCTTTACAGTCACAAATATTCTCAAGAGAAATCAAACCTAGAGGGAGCTTATTACCTTTTAATTGGACCACTTTCCCTTTTGTAGCCTCTCTTGCTTGAGATTGTGAATGGTCAGACACTTTTCTTGATTTCTATAGAAAGGTAGTAATATAAAGATCATCCTCAAAAGCCTACTAGTTTTGATCATTTTTAGGAATTGACAGTCAGACAATGACTTGCATTGTATTCTACTTCATCACTGAGTCAAAAATTGGTTCAAATTGTGAACCAATCAAAGCCATCCAATTGCAAACATTATTTTGGTACCATGGGATAACTTGTATGTTTAAAGCTTCAAAGCTCTTAATTAGATCTCATACTCTATGTCTATAAGACTTCATTCTTACATTTTTGGTAGTTGCCTACCCACAGACTTGGCTTACAACCAACTCTGATTCTTCAAATTCTTGTACTCTTCTCATGCCCATTTGTTCTATGAGAAACAAACCATGGAAAAAGGAATCATACTCGACATCATTATTCAACCATGGCAAATGGAAATAGAAAGCTTTGAGAGTCTCTAATCTGGTTGGGGATACTAATTGGATGCTTTCTCTAGAACCGAACATGCATTTTGCACCATCAAAATATAATGTCCATAGACTATTGTCACTAGGACCACTAGGCTCTTCCTATTATTTTATAAATTTTGGGAAGACTTGGCCATCATCGAAGATCATATAAGTGCCTAATCTGATAGCATGGAAGTTCTTGAATGGGTCAGAGTCAATAAACTAGTTGATGAGGACCTCCTCTTTGGGGGTCTGCTCACTCATGTCCTCCTCATCTTCTAGTATTTCTAAACAATATATCCCCCCTTTTGAGAAGGAGGCATGTGCTACTTCAAAGCATAGAATCACATTTTTTGCTATATGTTTTGGGTGCAAGGATTCAGACATGATCTTCATCTTTGCCCCATGCTTGGTCTGCAATATTAGATGAGACCAATCGAGCACTAAATATCTTCCTATCTTTTCTTTAAAGTTCCTTCAAAGACATGTCCCGAACACTTAGGGGATGTCTATCACAACTACTTCTTGCATGACCATTTGGCTCAGACATGAAAAGAGGGTTAAAGATAGATCCTTGATGCTACCAATGGTCAGAACCTTCTTCTCGAATAATTGCATGATCCCTATCTCAAGAGGATCATACTTGAGTTTCAAGGCATCAACTACTTGTTTAGTAATGACTGTAGTACTAGCTCCCGAATCAATCATGTTATTGTGTAACAGCTTATCTCCCACAATAAGTGTTAAAAATATAGGTGGATTTGGCTTGCTTACCTCTTTCACCTTTATGTTATCTATGGCATTTAGGTATGTCATGACTCTCAAATATTAGGGGTCCGATGTGGGCTCTTTGTCTTTAACTTAATCACACAGTGGAATCACATCCATCCATGCTATTTGTTTTTCCTTATTTAATGCTTCCTAGAGTAAATTATTTTGGTTAGAAATTGATATTATGTCCCATAGATATACATTAGTGAGCACCTTCTTCAAATACTCAACCATGTTGAGCATTCTGACTGGAAAGGCCTTGGTTTCAAATGGTGGTATCTCTTTAACCTTTATGGGAGGTTGATCCAACATGGGTGGGCTCAGTGCTTTGTCAATATCCTTCACTGGCAATGGTGGAGCTTGCGACTGTCGAATGGGTTGAGCCTCTACGACTTGCTTTTATTATGACTATGGTTGGAGTGGTTGTGGATGTTGTGGAACTTTTTACAGGTACTCTCCAGTGAGCCTTCTTTTGGACCTTTTGTTGTAGTGCAACTGTACTTGCAGGGAACTGGTTGTCAAAGCATCATTTTTGAATACTGCATCATCCTCTTCCATCCAAGAAAAAATTACTTGGTATGGTGTGATATCTAGCTCCTACTCTAAATAAATTCCTTGTGTTTGTTCTGTAAAGTAAGCATTCTCCATTTCAAGAGACAAATATTCTTCTATGCTTGACAACATGCCCTGGCTTCTTTACTCTACTATCTTTTGCTATAGATTTCCCCTTAGACAATTCTAGGGAATATGACTATCATTACACGGGAAGCACCACACATTCTTGTCCTCCACCAAGTTGTTATATCTTGGGACTAAATCTTTACTTGGGCTATTCCTCATGGCCTAGAGATGTATGGTAACTGAGACTAAATAATTTGCAAGAAATGGTTGTTGACTTCCTCCTTTTAAGGCTCCTTGATAAGCATTTTTTTGGTAAGATGGCCTTCCTCCTTGATAGGTCTACATGGAAGGCTTTGGAGGTGTTGCTTGCTATTTTCGAATGAGAACTAGCTCATTCACAAAGGACTGCATGACATTCTTCATATCATTAGCATCTACTACTAATGAAGAGGAGCCCAACGTGCTTGATTGTGTATTATGGTATACACACATGGATGATGGTATAGCCAGCATGATTTCTTGTGAAGTAGAGACAATCATAGTTGCTTCTTCCAAGGGTCCACTAGAGGTTTCTATGAACATGAGCATTGGTAGATGTGGCAGAGCTTCCGGATGTCGATCAGATTATTTTCTATGTGCACAACCAAATTGTATGTGTCAAGAAAAATATCTCAACCCATAGATTGAACCATGACTGTGATAGTCGAATTAAAAGCCTTTAGGTAAAACATGAACACCATAGCATCCAAAGGCCTAGCGATCATAGGAATTATTTGCTAGGGTTTTTGAAACCTAGTGTTGAAGTCACTCATGGCCTCTTGTGGGGCCCTTTTGATGGTGATTAATTGTTGCAGCAACAAGGAGAAATCTCCCTTTTTGAAGAACTTAAACAACTTCTCTCTGATTTGGTCCCAAGAGCAAATAGAACCAGAATCTTAAGACATACCAGTCTTAGGATTTTCCTTTGAAAGACACAACTAGTAACCTTAGAGCAACATTCTCTTTCGTGATGTTATGTACTTTTCATACCTCCACTATATCTTGGATATGTTCATAATGTGTCTTGAAATCCTCCACAAAAAACTTTGGGATGACCTTGAGAGCATTGGTAGTTATGGCGATCCATACGTTCAGGGGTGTACATGGTTGTAGTGGACTACCGCTATCCCAGGTTATAAAATTTATAGGAGCGGCGGCACCTAAATGATCCATTGAAAATATATTCCTATGGATATGGTACACCATTATTCTAATTTTGAAATTTTTTCCTCTTGGTGTAGATAAAGCTTTGGGGGTAAGTGCAAAAAAAATTGGGGGCAAAAAGGGGGCTTAAATGGCCACCTTTTTTTCTGAAATCAGAAAATACTGACCTTAGATGTTAAATTGAGGATAGTTACACTCAAAATTTTGAGATGCAACAAAAACAAGGATTGTAGTACTCTAAGTCTACTTTCTAAACTACTAATTTATTTTTAAAATGGTTGAGATTACGGGGCTCAAATGAGGGACCCACAAAAATTGGTGTTGTTTTCGTTAGAAAAACATAACATATGAACTTTTTTGGGAACGTAGCATGGTGAACTTTTTTCAGTATTTTTAAAATTGCTTTGGTGAGAAATTAACAAATAGTATGTAGTTGATGCAAGATTTTTCTAATAATTTTTTAATTAATATTTGATTTTTTACTAATTTTCAAAGTGGACACTTCTTAAAAAATAGAATTTTGGCCATGCTACCCCTACAAATTTTGGAAACTAATTGATTTAAAAATAAATAAAAATTGTAGAATGGAGTTTAGTTTCTAAAAATGTAATTTATTTGAAATTTTCATGAACAGTTAATTTATAACTAAAAGAACACCAAACACTGCTTTTTTCTAAAAAAGAGACACACAAACAAAAGAAATTATAGATCAAAGGCTTAACATTGTGAAAAAATGAAAAAAATTACATCATTGGATAGCTAAGAGAGAACCTAACATTACCTAGGTGTTCAATTTGTTCGACATTGAAACAGGTGCAATCCTGAAGGTGACCATGTACTTGATTATGTGAAATATTGTAGAATTTGAAAAAAGATGTCTCTAGTCATTGGGAAGGCCCTCCAAGCCTTTGTATTGGTATTCCAAGGAAAATACCAAGCCTAAGGCTTGGGAATTCAGAAAGAAATATATAACACAAGCATATTATATCTTAGTTTTGACATGGTTTATTGCATTTGTGCAAGATATGTCTTGCTTTATGTTAAAAGCTACTCTATTGAATGTATGTTTATATATTTGTATATTTGTATGTACATGTATGCTTGTATGTCATGTATGTATGTATGAATCAATGCATGTATACATGTATGCCTATATGTATGTATGTATTTAAGATTGTATGTACATATGTACATGTATGCTTGTATGTATGTAGGATTGAATACACATATGTATTATGCTTGTATGCATGTAAGTATGTATATATTTTTGTATGTCTTTAGAGGGAGGGAGAAGTTTAAGAGAGAGAGAGAAAGATTTATCTAGGTAGGGTGGGAGGGAGAAAGGGAGGGAGAGACCTGAGAGAAAGAGAGAGAGGTTATTGGGAGAGGGAGATGGGGTGGAAGGGAGAGACAAAGGGAGAGGGAGAGGGAGAGGGAGAGAATGGGTTGGAGTGAGAGGGTCTTAGCTAGGTAGGGTGGGATAGATAGAGGGAGAGAGAGAGGTAATTGAGAGAGAGAGAGAGAGGCGGGAGAGAGAGAGAGAGACAAAGAGAAACAAAGAGTTATGTAGGTAGGGTGCAAGAGGGAGAGAGTTGAGAGTGTGAGGGGGGGTGAGAGGGAGTGGGAGAGAGAGGGAGTGTGATAGTGAGAGACTTGAGAGAGGGAGAGGGTGTGGGAGGGAGTGACCTAAGAGAGAGGGAGAGAGAGATGGGGTGGAGTGAGAGGGACTTATCTAGGTAGGGTGGGAGGGATATATAGAGAGAGGGGGGAGAGAGAGAGAGTTGCCTAGGTAGGGTGCCATAGGAAACTTGTCCCTAAAGTCAAAAATTGAAGGAAAAAGTGAAGCAAGTAAGCAGGGACCAAGTGAGTAGGACCAAGACAAAATTGGAAAAGGGGGGCCACGATTTTGATTCTCTTCTCATATTTGAATGCCCTGGGTTAAAATGAAGCCTAGGGAGTAGTGTTTATAGGAAAATTTCCATTAATGGAATGCATTGATTTATTGGTATGGAAAAACCAAGTTAGTTGAGATGTGGAAACCCACACTCATTTGGATGCTTGGTCAAGGATCAGATGGAGAAAATAAGTGAGGATCTCACCATGCAGGTGTAAATTGGGAGTCAGTCACTACTGAGCGAAAAAACATGAGTGGCGACCCACATGAGGTGACCCACAATTGCGAGTCTACGAGGCCTAAGGGATGCTAAGGCAATGGGTGAAGGGAAACTTGCAAGGGAATTTCCATGAAAGAAAAACACTTAGTGAAAATTAGGTGGGTGAATCTAGTCAAGGGTAATTTGATCATTCTAAGGCATGTGACCCACTTGGACTCTAGGAAAGGGGCATGCAAAGCGAGGTGGGAAAAAAATGACCCATCAGGAGTGAAAAGAGGGGGTCCCTACATTTGACAAGGCATGTGTCCAAAATATGTACAAAAAAGGTGACTTGCTGGGGAAATGCTCTAAGGAATTTTGATGACAAACTAGAATCACGAACCTAGAATCTTTGGTTTTGATCTTCATGCTAGGAAAAACATATTAGATGCTTGACCAATGGATTAAAAGCACTAGTCAACCCAACCTTCAGTATGCTAAAAATCCAAGTGTGTGAAAATATGCTCATTCCCATCCTTAAGTCACTACGGGAACCCAAGCTTTGTCAAGTTAAGCTATATAGTTTATTCTAGCTCCAAAAGTATCCAAGACATTGCCTCGATGCTAGTCAGGCATCCATAGCCCTGACAAGGTTGTTTCTATGATTCTCCTGAACATTGCTCTACTCTAGGCTAGGCATCCATAGCCCTGGTAGAGTTGTTCATATCCCCCTGAAATTTTGAATTTATTTCTTTTAATTTTTAATGTTTTCTTTCTTTTCTTTTGATTTTCTCTTCTCAATTCTCTTCATTTCAACCTACAAGCATTGAAGCTTGCACTCAGGGCTAAGAATCATAGTGGCGTTGAAGTATAATTTTAGATTTTTCACTTAACTATAATTCACAAAGGACCTACAACAACCTCATTATTCTTAAAGTATGTGAGAGATAATATTTTAGAATATATTAGAGTCAAACCAACTAATAGCTTATCCCCTTCAGACCAAACATCTAGATTACTTGGCAATAATGGAAGACCTTCACCATCCACTCTGAAAACTTGATTAGAGTTTAACAAAGAAATATGTAGAAAAACTAAAGAAATAAGTATGGTTGTTGTGTGCAAAAAGGTGCCTAGCTAAAAGCAGAGGGACCCTAAGCAAAGCAGCAACAAAATAGTAAGCAACACCTACACTAACCAAAGTGATAAAGGAAAAGTAAACAACAAGGAAACTAGCCCAAAGAAAACTAACCTACAACAAATCAACTACTCTAATGAAAGGAGGAAAGTGGGACTATATACATGAACCCAAGGTATGTACATGAAATCTACAGTACCCAAAACAAACTATGTACAAAGATATTTACAAAGAACGATGTTCAAGAAAGGTAAATTGACATTCACACCCATTGGATTTTGTAATGCATACACAAGTAGTAGGGAAACTGTTACAGTTCTTAATCATGCAAATTCATCTTTATATTCAGAAAAATGAAGTTCAACACTGCAACATTCAAATTCAATCACACATTCAAGAAAAATCAGCAATTGAGGTAGTTGATTAAACCCATGGTTAATCCATAATAACATACATCTCCCCTCATTCCCGTAATCAAAATAATAAACACAGTTGTAAGAATTTATAGGAGAAAGCAAAGATAGAACTTGGATGTTGTGATGTGAAGGTGGCAGTGCCTAACAGTCGAGAGAGAGAACTGCATTGTCTGTTGTTGCATTGGCAGCTTCAGGTGGAGGCACTAGATGGTGCAACATCCCCAATCTCAAATTTGCATAGGGCTAGGAGAATGAGACAATAAACACCTCTTCCAAGCCACTAGTGGGACCTACAACCTCTATCAGTTTTTCTTCAAGGAGATATACTTCATCTTCTTGATCTTCGATAGTCCAGACCTCTACTTGATTGTTGCCTTCAAGGGGCAGCATGCCATTCCTTCTCATTTCTCAGGTGTTGATCTTAATTTTATAGTGTTTAATGTGATAGGATGATGACATGGATGAATCTGTCCTATTGTAGCACCTTGAATGTGTGGGGAAATCAACAATGTTCAAGGAAAAAGGAGTTTTAGTTGCATCTTGTAGTTGGACAAGTGTGTCATACTTTTTGGAAGCCATCAAAACACCCCCACCTTTGTCTTCTTCTCTTTGCAGTTGATGTATCTCATCATGTCATCCACTCATTTCCTCTTGTTCACTATCATTGTAGATGGAGAAGGAATCCCTCTCCAAATCCAAAATCTCCAACACTTCACTATCCAAAGGTTCAGGTAGTGGGTCTTCATCACCCCCATCTTCTGGAAATTACTCATTCTCAGCATTGGTATACCTCTAAAGTACAAATCCAAATAGAATGAAGACATTCATTGATTTCACCTCCCTAAGGGGACCGAAATTCCATGCGCTATTTCTTTCCAAGGGTTCCCCATAAAGCCCATCATGCATGGTGTATAAATGCTCTTCAAGAGGGAAAAATTATTGGTGATAGATGGACAACATTCCAATGTGTTCTACTTCATTTTTTGGAGGCTCGAGACTGTGTTGTTCTTCTGTTTCTCCCCCAACACCTTGTTGAGGATTATTTCCAGCTAAGTTGTCACTTGCTTTTGATTTGTGGTCCTCTAGTTCGATCCTTGAAGCAGTTGTAAGAGGCGGTGTACTTGGATACCCCATTTGTTCTTTGGCTTGTCTGATGGCCTCTTGGCATAGTTGACATGTGAACGCTAAATGTGGCAAATCATGGAGCCTGCACCAATTTGGTAGCAGAAGAACATCCAAATCCACTTGGCATCTTAGATCTAACCAATCCCCTGAGAGTCTTGAGATGAGCTCATAGTATCTTTCCACTATTGGTTCCTCATCATCAGTTGGGAAGGAAGTTTAGTGGTAGACACTCATGGCCTGTGGTTATTCCCACTCCTCAAAATCTTCATTTTTCAGCTGCTTGATCATTGTCATTCATGAAGGAGAGATCTTCTAATATTATTTCACTCATGCTTTCATCATCATTTTCTACTACCTCAAGGCTTTCAACCTCTTCTTCTTTCTGATTTTTAGCATCTTCATGGGTTGTTTGAACATGCACTACTGCAAACTTTGTTAATTTATCTTCAAATGCCAATCATTACTCTTCTTGTGTGAATGACTTCTCTTTACCAATGAAGGAGAGGCTTTCTAATTCCCTTCTAAGTGAATTTTCATCAAAGCCTCTTGTTGTCCTAAGGAAATCAACTTCTTCCTTTTGACTTTCATCCATAGTGTCTATTGTCCTAGCACTAACTCCTTTGGGCATACTTTTTTCATCTTCCGTATGTTGTCCTCCAGATGTTAACAACTCTCCCACCTCATGGGGTGACTTCTCTTCATTGAGAGTTGGATACTCCAACTTGTCTAAACAACCTTTGACTTGAGTGATGATGTTTGCACATGATGGACAAGTGAGTTCTCAATGCGGTGCATGGTGAAATCTGCGCTAGCTAGACATCGACACTTCCTCCAAATTTAATCCATCCTTGCTACTCAAATGTTCTTGGATCTTCTCCATGAATGCCTTAGCTGCCATGTTAACAAATTCCCATTCTAGATCTGCCAGAGCCAAGGGTTGATAGATTTCCCAAAAGTGAATTTCTCCTTGCAAGACCCTTTCAACTTTTCCCAAGAATGTTGGACATCCCAATTCAATTTTCCTGTGAGTGCCATGGATTCTACACTTGTCTTCCAATGCAAATTGTTGCAATGTTCTTATCAATATCCTATTTAAATCTATATGCCACTGAGTGACGTTAATTTGCACATGTTGCTCCATTTCAACTTAGCTCCTGTGTGCCTTAAAAAATTTCTAATTTTAAAATTCCAACATATAATGAGATCTCCCTATCTTTTATTTTTACTTGAAGGTTCTTTTCAACTCCCAATTTTCAGCTTTGTAGCCTCAAGCTCAACTAACCCTCCTTCTAGCACCATTTCTATTGATGGGTTTTTTTGCACCTATTCAACACAGGTAGCACACAAGTATGCTACCTCTCTTGAAAGGTATAAATATGCAAACAAGTTCTAGATTACTACCCCAAGCTCTCTCACATGTCAGGTCATGACAAGCTTGGAATATCTCAGTTGGTTGATGTGTTTTGCTGGTAACACAAGGTCGGCCTTTATGGTTCACAAAGCATTGGAATTTGGGTCTGCAAGTGGAGTTTCTAAGTGTTTTAGGTGAATGAACAATGGCATCCCACTCAGAACAACAAGTTGAAACTCACCAAGTTCATCTGATTTAGCTTCATGGTGATGCTTGAGATCCTACTGTAACCAAGGACTAAAAGAAATAGAAAAAGGGAAAGGGTTGAGAAAAATGTTCTAAATCTAAGCTATAAATGAAAAGTAATCATTAAGTCTACTATAATAGAAAAACTTTCCCAAACCGAGTTTTTCTTGGCCAAGAGGAACCTATAGTTACACAAAATCTGTGCAATCTCCTAAGGTCTGCTGATTTTCAGATTGCACATTCTCATCATTAACATGCAATTGAACTAAGTTGTAGTAATTAAATAAAGAAGCCCACCCTAAAATTTCATAGTAGCTTGTCATCAACAAGTTCCAAAAGTATGGGCTAAAAGCTCATCAAATACCATAACAACAATTTCCATCATCATATCCATTCAAGAAACTAACAACTAAACTAATAGGGAAGTAGAACCATGCACACATAATGAGAAAAATCAAAAGAAACACCCATAAATCATGCAATGTTGCTTTCTATTGCTACAAAATGCTTTTACACTAGCTCTCCAACCCTTTACAAATGAGGGGCAAGCCCCTATTTATAGTTTTCCAAATCCCAAATGAATGGCTAGGATTAATTCACAATGTGTGGCTCAAATTCAATACAATTTAGGGTTT
>VDFB02000008.1:366777242-367009960 GCA_007258455.2 Sequoia sempervirens | reverse complement strand
AGCTAGTGGGCCCACTAGCTTATTTGTGAATTTGGCAACCTAACTTGGCCTGTTTGAAAAAATGGGTCCATGAAATGGGGTCTCATGGTCATTTGCATCACCGGGAGACCCCATTTCTTTGACCCATTTTTTCAAACATGCCACTACATTTCCAATTTCACTATATTGGCAAGCTAGGGTAGAGGGTTTAAGGGTTTACAGTTTACTGTATAGGGTTAATGGTAGAGGGGAGAGAGCTAGAGGGAGTAAGATAGAAAGAGAGGTTGAGAGAGAGAGGGAGTGGGAGAGAGATAGAGGGTAGATGGTTAAGGGTATAAGGGAGAGATATAGGAGTTAGTGAGTGAGAGAGAGAGAGAGAGACTTGATAGTGGGAGAGGGGGTAGGAAGGAGAGGCTTAAGAGAGAGATAGAGGGTGGAGGGTAGAGGGTTTAAGGGTTTAAGGGTTACAGGTAGAGGGTATAGAGGAGAGAGATAGGAGTGATTAAGTGAGTGAGAGAGAGATACTTGAGAGAGAGAGGGAGGGAGTGGGAGATAGAAAGACAATAGAGGGTAGATGGTTTAAAGGTTTAAGCGTTAAGCATAGAGGGTAGAGGGTTATGGGTAGAGGGGAGAGAGACATGAGTTAGTGAGTGAGAGAGAGAGACTTGAGAGAGGGAGAGGGGGAAGGAGGGAGAGACTTGAGATAGAGAGAGAGAGGGAGGGAGTGGGAGATAGATAGAGGGTGAACAGAATTAGGGGTATAAGGTTAAGGGTTAGGGGGAAGTAGGATTTAGTGAGTGGTGATGCTTGAGAGAGGGAGAGAGGGAGTGGGAGGGAGAGACTTGAGAGAAGTAGCTAGGAGGGAATAGAGGAGTAGAGGTAGAGGTTTAAGGGTTAAGGGTGGAGTTAGACAGTTTAAGGTTAAGGGTAGGAGTAAGGGTTTAAGGGTAGGGGTAGAGGATAGAGATAGAAGGAGTGGTGGTGAGAGACTTGAGAGGGGGATAGGAGGGACTTGAGAGAGAGAGAGGGAGGGAGAAACAGGGTATAGGGTTTAAGGGTTTAAGGGTAGAGTGTAGGGGATAGAGAGAAAGAGCTCAAAAATAACCATTAAAAATCAACTTTCTAATAATGCAAGCACATTTTGAAGTAGTAGAGATATGATCTCTTTTTAGAAAGACATAATGCATTCACATTATAATGTAAGAGCATTTTGTCTTGCTCTAAAAATGGTTAAAAACACAATATACCCATGATCTCAAGGCCCACATTCTACATATTCTATTGGTTTTGCACGTGTTCCAACAAAAAAGAGATTTTTGATGATTTTATTAAGTGTCCATGAAATTTTTTCATGTTCCACCACCTTTGCATGAAATATTAGAGTTTTCATGTGGAAAGGAATCTAATATCAATTCAAGTTTAAATTCCATTGAAGAGTGATATACAATTGAAGTTTGGAGGGGAACAAGCTTTTGAAAAAGTAAAATTGTTGAGGAGTTTGAGGAAAGAAATAAAGGCTACATAATTGGGTAGAACTCCATTCAAAACTCTAGTTTTTTATGTATGTGAAGCCTTTACACATTTTATTTCATTCTATTTTGTCTTGCTTTGATTTTGTTATTTTCTATGCTTCCACATTTTGTATACACATGTGCCATAGGAAAATGGATCATTGACATTTTCATGGTCTTTTAGGTCTCTCTCTCATGATGCTTAGTCTATTTTGCTTTGATTCAATGTTGCAGTGTGACTTATGCATTCACATTAGGTCCTAAAAATTCAAATTATGGCATTTTGTGAAGGTGTTGTGAAGTGTTGTAACACATTTCTACACTTTTCTAGACTCTTTTCATTACAATTCACCTAAAAATCATCTTTTCATCACTTATCAAGTCCTATTCTAAACTTTTGTAAAGTCTTGTAACCAGATTTCATGCTTTACTAGGCCTAATTTCACTATTTACACCTTTCTTATGCTTTATTTGACCCCTTTATACACTCATAAGGCTTAATTAAGTGTATTTTTTAATGTAAACCTGATGAATAACATTAAATGTGACTTAATTCCTAACACCCAGTTACAAGCCCAAGGCGGGATCCATTCGCCATGGGTGGTGAATGAGTCTATCTTGGCTCCAAAATCAAAATAATTCAAAATTTCTTCTGATTTTTTATTCAAAATTACCTTATGTCATCATGTGATGAGGTATCATTGGGTTATTATGGAATAGATGTGTATAAATAAGTGTTTTTCTTCTCATTTTACATCTACCCATTCACTTGCATTCACTAAACATCAATTAGCATTTGAGCTCTTTGCATCATTCAATTAAGCATCAATCAAGCATTTTCGAGCAGCCATTAACATATCTTCATATTTCTTCAACAAGGTTGTGGTGAGTTTATGACATTTGCATGTTATTTATTCATCATTCTTCTTCATTTCATATCATTTCTTCATTGATGTTTTGATTACCAAAGTGGGATTTGACCAAGGCAAATCCCTATACTCTAACCCTTAACCATTTTCCCCCTTTTGTATGTGTGTTTGCAGAATTTTGTATGCATATTTATCAAGCAATTAGGTGTTGAAAGGTGGTCAAGAAGTCAACAAAGTGTTTCAAGTCAACCAAACCCTATTTCAAGCTTGGAGACTACATACAATTTGTTTTCTATAGATTTGAATTTGTTAGCCCGACAAGAAGACAAGTACTCTGGAGATACATAATTGACCTTTGATTTCACAAAATTTTGGGAGAGGACTGATTTTCCATCAGTGGTGAATGACTCCCACCTTAAGGCTAAAAAGGGTGAACCTATATATTGAACACTTTATCTTTCTAATTTCAATTGCATAGTGCATCCTAATTTTCATTTGCATCAACATTCAGTTAGGTTTTTCTTTATTTTTGCATCCTAGGGTTTCTCAAATTGCATTAGTGAAATATTCATTTAGACTTCATTTTTGCATATCATATCATTGAAAAAATGAAAATATGCATTTGCATCCTTAGTTTGCATTTGAAAAGCATTAAAATCACTTTAAATTTTTTCAAAAATACAAAAAAAAATCATACCTGGACTCATTCACCACCCTAATCAATCCACCTTCCCATTTTAAATTTCATTTTCAAGCATTTTCTAGGTATTTTATTCATTACAATTTTCTTTAGTTACTTTATGTTGTACTTTCCAGATTCTCTATTTTCTTCTATTTCTTGCATCGTAGTTTACTTTCATTCATTGTCATCATGGCATTCTCTTTTAACAAGTTTTGGAATTCATTGAAATCCTTAGTAGACATGTCCAATTGTTCCTTTGGCTATGATCCTAATGACCTTGAGCTACCTCATGCTCCTTCAACTCCAAATGAATTTCCTCCTCGTGATGTAGAAATCATTGGAGAAGATGATGTTAGCATGGAAAATTTCTTAAATGAATGTCTTGATAGCCTTGAAGCCAATTCAGCCTTTTACCCATCTATGAAGTCACAAGATCTTCCTACTTTTGCACCTCCTGATCACTTTGGATACCTACATCCTGAAACCAATGAAGGACCTAAGTTTCCTTCATCTAGATGACCTAGTTCCTCTAAAAAACCACACCCTCACCCATTTTATGATCACAAAGCTATAAATATTCCAATCAACCTTGAGGAAACATATGGAAAAGGATTTTCTATCTTAAGAAAACAAGGGTCTGGCATAACAAATGATCATAAGGGTATGTGCAGGATCATGGTGCGCCAAAAAGTGGCAATATTATGGGGGTATGTGGCTGACGGCTTTTTTTCACCCAAAATTAATGAAACGAAAAGGGTTTTTAGAGGAGATTCTCATCTTTCCAAAAATATAAATTATGATTTAATTTGAATTTAATAAAGAATTATTATTCATTTTCTATTAGAATTACGACTAAAGTCTTGATCAATAGGCTGATTGAAAAACATCTATAACTTTCAAACGGTATCATATTTTTTGAATCTGAAACATGCGTCACATTCTATGCTTCACATACTATAGTATTAAAAAAATAAAAAATAAATTTCATGAAGTTTTGACCAAGTTAAGGTGGTCAGACAGACGAGTTTTTATATTTTCTAAAAGTTGTAATAAAAAATTCATAATTAATTATTTAGTTGTAAAAAAATTACAAAAAAATATCCATCACATCTAGACATGAATCCTCTACTTATATATAAAATCTTACCAAAAAATATTATCATTTTATTATGGTTAGGGTGGTCAGACAGACACCTACTTCTTATTTTTTCCCTGAAATTTAAGTACTATTGCATTGAAATTTCAAATTTTCACCAAATAGATTTTATTTATTTTTAAATAAACCTAGTATTTTAGAAACTACATTCAATTTTCTACAAATTATATTCTTACATATTTTTGAAATAATATAGATAACTTATTCAAATATTTACGTCAAGTTGCCTAACACTGATTTTTCTGAATTTTTTGCCATTTAAGGGCCTATTTTTTGCCACATTCATCAACTTCTCAAACAAAGACCAATAGAAGAAAACACAACCAGAATAGGATATCAAGATCCTCCTCATGCTGACAAACCTCCTTTTGAATATTGGAGACTTTGAGACAATGGTACAATGATCTTTGATTCCCCTCCTGACTTGAACATTTTCCTTCCACACAAACAACCATTACTTGATTGTAATGATAAGGGTTCTAGGATCCCCATGGGTCCTCTCCCTCCTTCCATTCATGAAAAAGGAGAATCTAGGAAATGAAAACGGCCTTACAAATTGAAGAAGCTCAAGCTTCCTATCCATCCACCACTTGAATGTGAAAGGAGACTTCAATTTATTTTAAACAAAGGCCTTATACTTTTACCACCTATGAATAGGTTGGTTATCTGTCCTAAAGATTCTAACATACCATTTTTCAACTGTCATTGTGTTCTTGGACACCAAACTAAAGACTGTTGAACATTGACAGACATACTGAACAAGTATCACTTCACTGATACTGACTGTTTTCCTATCATCCCTTAAAACCAAATCCTCTCCTCATGCCATAGTTGCAGAATTTTATATTCTCACTATTGCATAAAACTTTCCCATCACCCACCTAGGCTCATTCTTTCCCAACACTCAGTGGAGGCAAGACATTGTTAACCTTGTCCTTGTAATGCATGTCTTTGTCTCTTAACTACGTTATTCATTTTCCACTTATATTACTTAAGATTGAGAAACCAATAACTCGGTTAATGGTTGAATTACATTTGCATTACTAGCTCATTTTACATTTGCCTTTACTTTTATTTTATTTTGTGTGCATATCGTGTTCCCTCGTAATGTGTTTTTGATGTTCTCTCTCTTTGTACACTTCTTCTATTTGTACCTCTATTCTTCTATATGTCGTACTTTATCTTTTCTTTTTTTCTTTTGTTTTGTGTTCTCCTTTTGGGGATGACTCAAAGCTTTGAGATGCCCTATGTCTTTTCCATGTTGACCCAAAAGTTATTTTCACTTTCTTTTTCACTTTTGATTTATGTTTTTCCTTTTGGGGATGATGAAGGCATTGAGACCGAAATGTCTCTTTAATGTTCACCCAAAATATTTTCCTTTTCTTTTGTCGTTTTGTTTTCTTTTTTCTTGTTTTTTCCTTTTGGGGATGATACAAATTGTTGAGATGGCCATGTCTCTTCCATGTTGACCCAACAAAAAAAAAAAAAAATTGTGTTCACTTTTTTTGTGTCATTGTTCTAGTCTTATGTGTATTTGAGGAATGATGACAATTTTGAGCTCTTTCATAAAAACATTTCAGCAACAAACATACTAACCCAAAAACCATAGATCCCTTATGTTTTTGGTGTGTTCCTTTCTATGGGGAAACTCCCCTTTATTTTGTTTTGTTTTTTGTTTACATGAAGCACCCTTACTCAGAAACATATGACTTGGCATAGGGCTTTCCGAGTTGGCTCTCATGTCTTGTTTTTCCTTTTCGCATTTTTTTCCTTCTCTACTTTAAAGTAATTTCTCACGGAATGGTGTGTAGAAATTCCTCTAAAGTGGGGGGCATACATTGGCATCATTTCATTTACATTCTTGGTTCTTAGGGTAGCCTTGTCATTGCATATGATTCGTTTGTCACTTTGTCAACACCATTGGGTGTGATGTCCTTCATAATCATGACCTCTCTTAGCATATTACATTCCTCTTGAAGGCACGATGCAACGCACTGCATCCCCTAAGTTGTGAATATTTTATTCTTTGATTGGTCCTCTCTTGGAGACATTAGACACAATGTCCCCTAAGTGACAGACCTAGCATGAACTTAACAAGACTCCTTTAAACATCTTTTCCATTTTACACTTTTACATTTTAGATTTTATATCTTTACCACCTTGCATAATGCAACTTGCATGCCTATGGTACTATCCTCTTTGTTCATGATCTCTAAGCATATGGAGCTTTTCTTTTCTCATGAAGCACAAACTGACATTTTCCCTTGTGGCACCTTGTTAAAGTTATCAGGAGGTATAACTTTGATATGGTTGAGCGGGAAGGCGATTCAGTGACACGAATTTCCCCATACCCACCTATGTGTTTGTGAGTGCATGCCAAATAGCATATGTACTTCACCTTTTTAGGTCTTCTCATCCAGTAGACTACCATGATTTTGGTTAGCCCAGAGTGAGTATTCATTCTCTTATTCTCACAAACAACCTAGATTTAATCCACAACTAGTTAGACAAACGATCGAAGCTTGATTTGATTGTCCCTTCTCTTTCTCTATTTCACATTGTGTGTTCCTTTGTTCTTATTGTTAGTTTTCCATGGGATCTTCATCTTTGGGGCTTGATCATCCCTCTCGATCATTTTCATTCCATCTTTCTAGAATAAGTGCATTTGGATCCTTCTCGATATGCATAGCTACTTTATTGTGAGTTTGAAGCAAGTTCATCCTCTCACTAAAGTGGGGGCTAAATGTACCATAGAAAAATGTATCATTGGAATTTTCATGGTCTTTTAGGTCTCTCTCTCATGATGCTTCTATTTTTCTCTGATTTAATGTTGTAGTGTGACTTCTGCATTCAAATTAGGTCCTAAAAATTCAAATTATGGTGTCTTGTGAAGGTGTTGTGAAGTGTTGTAACACATTTCTACACTTTTCTAGAATATTTTCATTACAATTCACCTAAAAATTTCCTTTTCATCACTTATCAAGTCCTATTCTAAAGTGTTGTAAAGTCTTGTAACAAGATTTCATGCTTTTCTAGGTTTAATTTCACTATTTACACATTTCTTATGCTTTATTTCACCCCTTTATGCACTCATAAGGCTTAATTAAGTGTATTTTTGAATGTAAATCCAACAAATAACATTAAATGTGACTTAATTCCTGAAACCCACTTACAAGCCCAAGGTGGGATCCATTCACCATGGGTGGCGAATGAGTCCCTCTTGGCTCCAAAATCAAAATAATTCAAATTTTCTATCAGCTTGTGATGAGGTATCATTGGGTTATTGGGGCATAGATGTGTATAAATAAGTGTTTTTCTTCTCATTTTACATCTCCCCATTCACTTGCATTCACTAAACATCAACTAGCATTTGAGCACTTTGCATCATTCAATTAAGAATCAATCAAGCATTTTGGAGCAACCATTGATATATCTTCAGATTTCTTCAACAAGGTTGTGGTGAGTTTAGGACATTTTCATGTTATTTATTCATCATTCCTTCTTCATTTCATTTCATTTATTCATTGAGGGTTTGATTACCAAAGTGGGATTTGATCAAGGAAAATCCCTATACTTTAACCCTTAAGCATTTTTCCCCTTTTGCATGTGTGTTTGCAAACTTTTGTATCCACATTTTTTAAGAAATTAGGTGTTGAAATGTGGTCAAGAAGTCAAAAAAGTGTTTCAAGTCAACTAAACCCTATTTCAAACTTGGAGACTACATACAATCCATTTTTTGCAAATTTGACTCTATCAAACCCACAAGAAGGCAAGTGCAAATCTGGAGATACATAATTGACCTTTGATTTCACATAATTTTGGGAGAGGAATGATACACCATTAGTGGTGAATGAGTCCCACCTTAAGGCTAAAAAAGGTGATTATATCAAATTCCAGTTCCTGACAGTCGGAAACTGATTTTTTAGGAGTTTTTTCTAGTAACGAGACTGATTCGCCATCAGTGGCAAATGATTCCCATTGGTGATTTACATTAATTTTTTCCAGCATTTAGAGCATTTCAAATTCAACATTCATTGCCCAGATGTACTCCATTCAACCTTCTTTCAATTATGTTTTGCATTTGTTCATGTTTTAGTTCATTATGGCATATCACATTGTGTTTTCAAACATTGCATATTTCATAGGTTTTGCATCAATAATTAGTCAATTGCATCATCTAGTTGCATCTACAACATTACAATCCCTTATTTTAAAGAACCACCACAATTTTGAGGTTTTATCTCTCTCCTTTTAGGTGAAAGATCCTAAGAGCACAAGAGAAGCCCATAGACCACCTTAAAATTGATGGTTCAACACATATATATGACAAAAGTTATAAGTAAAATAATACATCATTTATCAATCCTCTACTATGGATGTGCATGCCACTCTCCAAAGCTTTCATTTTCGTATAGACATGGGGGATGTTGGAAAATGTAGTTGAATTTGGTTTTACACCTACAAATTGCATATGCTTGAAAATCTATTTTGTGCATATCCTGCAATCATTCTAGTCCATGAGGACATATCTTATTGAGGTATTTGGTCAAATAGATATACCAAGTAGTTGATTTTCTTGTCTATAAATTCTCCATACATGTCTACCAAAAAATTTTATCAAACAACATAGACAAGGCAATCAACTATTTGAAGAAATGCCTCCAACATTATAAAAGTGTGTGTTAAGCTTAGCAAGGTAATTTAAATTTATTCATTTGAATTTAACCTCATCATGAGCACCTATGATGTAGACATTATAAGAGCATATTGAATTTCAAGTTATTATATTCATGAGAGGTTGTTGTGTGCAATATGTATCTTGGAACTCGCAATGAAGATGTATGGCTCAGAGTGACTAAGTTGAGAGATTGGAATGCCTATCCTCAATGGAAGCATCAATATTTAAGCCTTGTTTTTCTCGACTTGGAACCAAATGGTGTGGATTTTTTGTCTATAAGTTCCTTTCATATATTTTCATTGGCTGATGCCACAATACTGGTTTACAATTTTTGGCCAAACTGGACATTGAACAATTGTTTTTAACTAAATCTTCACTTTCAAGCACCTATAGCAGCGACAACATTAGGAATTTGAAGACAATGCAAACTAGTGATTTGTGAAATTTTGGTTGTAGATTCTAAATATATTTGTTTCAAAAAAATTAGAATCAAATTGCACTTGTTTTTCCATCTCCTTCAAAAACTAGTTTTTAATAGTAAACACCATTTTTAAAGAGTGATGTTACTGGCTAACAAATAATTTTTTTTCTATGAAGGATAAAATCCTTTTTTTTTAATTTAAATTTGTAACTATGATATCTAGTGCATGGAATTGGTTTCATAGAATTCCATTAAACATTTTTTTCTTAATTAAGTTTCAAATTCAAACCAATTACAATTTAGACATAACTTATTGGCTAAAACATAACTTTTTTTGTATGAATCAAAATGTAAAATTCTTTTTTTTGTTGGATCAAGGACATCAATATCTAGTGCATAGATATTTTTCAGATTTATTTTGATAATTTGCTATTTTTCCACATGTGTAGAACAAAGAGCTTGATTTTTGGTGAAAACCCTACATTCACAAAAAGTAAAAAATAAATATAATAATGAGATTAAATATATTTGAAATTATACTTTTTTAGAAGCTAACAATATGGAATACATACTTACAAAAAATAAAGTTTAAATTAATTCATTTGATCCCCAAAAGGTAAATAAAAAATGGTTTTTTATTAGCATTTTGATAGGTGTAAAGGAGACTCCGTTATAGGTATGGTTTAAAACTAGTGTGGTTCTATCCAAGGGGGTTTGATCAAAGGTAGGTTGATTAAACCCTCTTCAAGTGGAATCCTTTAAATGGAACTTTTCAAGGCTTAAATCATTATATTTTCTTAAAATATGTGATTTCAGCAAAAATCAAGATGTTCAAAAAAGTGTAAACCACTATTGTAGGATCACCCCATTTCATTTCCATTTTGGATGATCTTTTTTTTTCTTCTTTTAGTTTTCATATTTTTATGTAAACTACCTAAAATTGATTGGTTTCTCCTTGTACAAAATGTTGATTTGTGATCCATGCAAGAGAATCTCAGCCAAAAAAGCAATGCAACATCCTTATTTTGATGATCATGAAAAATATCAATTATGATTTTAAGCCATTATAAAAGAGCATGTGAAGCTTAGAGGGGGAATTTAATGTTATTTATTTGAAAATAAACCTCACCATGAGCACCTTAGATGTAGAAATTATAAGAGAATCTTGAATGTATGAGTAACATTGTAAAAGATCTATGAGAACAGAGTACATAAGGAATCCTTGAATTGTGTTGTTGGTTATTATGAGAGAATCTTATAAGCTGAGTTTGTGTGCATGAAAGTGGGGCACATTGATTCAATAGTTGTTTTAAGTGGGGTGTTAGAATTCATATAGTTTAATTTTTTTCTCATGATTTTGTATTACCACTTGATAGTTTTGAGAAAGCATTGTGCCTACAAGTACAAGCACTTGGGTTTTAGAATGGTGTATGAAGCCTATCAAATAATTGTAGTACAAACACAAGAATTGGGACTTCCAAATAAATTTAATTTTATTGTAAAAATCATATTATTAATATAGTGAGTGTAATAACCATTCATGGTTACCAATCATTCTTTTTCTTCTTTTTATTCTCTCCCTATTATAACTAGCACCAATTGACTAACTTATTATAAAAACTTCATTTATTAAAACAAATCAACCTAATGATTATATATCAATATCAATATAGCATACCATCTATGTGAGTAAAATATGCGTAATAAATGACAAAAATTCCTAATAAGACATTATATCAAGAGATTTAAACAACAATTAATCTATTTAAAGCAGGAAATCTCTTAAAAGCATCCCATTGCTCTCTATTTCCAAAGATTTATTAAATCATCGTGGCTCTCAGATTGTGTAAGCACTATGATTGTTAAAATGAAAATCTAGATAATGAGATATTGTAACATGTAGGAATCTAATCCTATGTAATGATTGTTGAATGATATGGTGATGATACTGTAACTTAAAATTGACATGAAAATGATAAAACAAACTATTGTAAACTAAGATGAAGCTAAATGAAAAGCCATGATTGTGATTTCTATATGATTGCTAATTACTATTTGCTATTTGCTTAATGCTCAAAAGCTTAATTGCTCTAATGTTATTTCTACAGAGTAAGATTGCACAAAGTTGGGATCCTATTTCCTGTAGAAAGAAATTGTATTTATAGATTACCGACAACATATTTGTGATGTGGTAGCAAGTAAGGGTCTAGATTTCATTTGAAAGATTCAATGGTGAAGGATGAAGAAGCTTGAGAAGATTATGGAGATTGTTCCTCCCCACAAAAAAATTCAGCTAGAGAATAGGAATGATCAATGGAAGAAGATGAAGAAGTTTGCTTGTAATTTATCTCAAATTTGTCTCCAAATTTGTCTGTGCAGGCTGAGTTGAACTAATTAGATATAAAATATCTAATTTTGTTGGTGGATATGATGAGTGAAAAGAGGAAATCACTATAGAAATATGCTTTTGTTTGAATAATTGGATTTATTCAAATTAGAAAAAGAGGACATTTAATTTAATAAAACAAACTATAGAAATATGTTTATTAAATAAACATAGAAGAATTGTGGTAATTAAATAAAACCAAGTATAAAAATTATTTATTTAATTAAAATAGAATGATGTGATTAAGATAGAATAAATATATAATTATAGAAGAAATTCATAATAATAATTAAATAAAACAAAGTATGTGATTTGTTTATTTAATTAAGATTAAATAATATGATAAAGATAGAAGAAATAAAAGTGAACTATATAAATAAATATTTCTATTTATTTATAAGTAGATGAATTAAAAGGTCAATTAATCAAATAAATAATATTTAATTAATTAGATTATCCAGAGCATTTTTAGGTGTATACATTTTTCCCCTCTTTCAAGTGATGTGTTTACGCATTGTTTCAAAGAAAATTTTGTTGTTGCTGCTAGTACTAACGGAAATTTTTTAGTATGCCCCAGGGTGTTGATTTTCAGATGATGATGGATATATGCCCCCTTGGGAGATAAATTGATGAAATTTTTTATTTTTTGGATATTTCATTTTTTTATGATTTTTGATGATTTTTGCGATGATTCGATGATAATTTGATGATGAAATGATTTATCTTAGGACTGACAAATAATGTGAAAAATGCCCCTGTGATGAAATAATGAATTAAGCCCCTTTTGAAATTAAAATTAAATAAATCCCAAAAAAAAATCTCTCTTAATTAAGCCATAAAAGGTCAAAAAGTTGATTTTCAAATTCATTTGTTCATTTTGAGTTTGAAAATTTGAAAGGGAGAGCAAATTTAGCATTTGGAGAAAAAATGTCTATTCCATACCACACTCACCATTTTGAGTGTGTGCGATGACACAACTACTTAGCTGCGTAAAGACCTTTGGTATGTACCCTAGGAACCTCCTCGTAATTTTTGTTTTTTTTTATTTTCACGTGCTTTTTTGTTTTAAATTTAGTTTTTTATCTTTTAGCGCACACACACACACCGATGTAGCGCATTCACTTTTTGTTTTAGCACATTCACCCTTTAAGTGCATTGATTGGATTTTGCAGTGCATAGATAAGTAGTTGTAGTAGATAGGCCAGAATAACACTTTAGATACATAAAGTGGCACATGGACCTCCCAGATTAGCACATAGATAGAAATGGTGCATAGGTGATATAGATTAGCACATAGGTCTCCTAAAATGGCGCATCTATCAAATTAGCGCATTGGTCTCTTGAAATAGCGCATACAAGTCCTGAAATGGCACATATGTTGATTTAGCACAATGACCGCCTGTTTTGGCACATTGACTTCTCTAGTGCATTCAATATCTATTTTAGTGCATTGCAATCAGAATGATGAAATTTGTCAGTAAACTCTCTGATTTTGATCATTTTCAATCACATCAGCCTTTGAGTTGATGTTGATTGATGATCCTAATAGGGTAGATGATGATCAACCTCATGATAGGCGAGGTTTGATGATTGATTGATGATAATTAACCTCATGATAGGTGAGGAATAATTATAGTTTGATAGATAAACCTCATGATAAGTGAGGTTGATTTGATTAATTAACCTCATGATAGGTGAGGTGCAATAATAGATTGATGATTGACCTCATGATAGGTGAGGTTTAATGATAATTGCTCATGAGATTTGATCAAATTCTCACCAAAGCTGATTAGATTTGATAGGTTGATTGGTGTTTGATTAATTGAAAAAGATTATTTACTTTTGACATTATGTGATGATAGGAGCCTTTGACAAACTTACAGATCCGAGAGAGGTTTCCTAAGATATTTGATTTGATACCACAACTAGTGTAGCCTGAGACAATAGTTATCACACGATGTGGTTTGTCTTCTCTTTTAGATATGCCCTAGATTAGGATTAATTTGGGACTATTGACAACCTTAGCAAAGAGATGGAGTAGTCAGCATAATACTTTCCACCTTCCTACCGGTGAGATGATAGTGACTCCCAGGGATGTATGGCGGATCTTACAGATACCCATTGTTGAGGAGTTGGTAGTTTATGATTCTTTTGAGTAGGGTGGGACCAATGCACTGGGTCGAGTGTTTCAAGATGATACGATTTGTGGATACAAGATCCCATGGTGAGAGATGGTGGATTCCTATGCTACCTTACCATTGGTACTTGCTAGTTTCATTGGAGGATTCCTTTTTCCTAATCACAGGTCAAAGGGACTTTCAGTTGGATAGGGTTTTATTTTGGAGAGTATGATTATCCATGGTACCAGATATTCTTGGGGTATGTGCATGCTTTCCCACCTATACCATGATTTGCATTAGGTTCTCTACCTTGGAAGGGCTAGTTTTCCTTCAAGAGTTACATTACTTTAGGTGTGGGCATGAGAGCATATAGTTGTTACTTGTCCAATTTCAGATAGACAGCGACCCGTGATGAGGCCATTTGTTCACGTATATGTAGGTCTACTTGCTCAGCCTAGACTAGGAAAACTAGAGCATTGGAAGAGATTTCTTGATGATATTGAGGAAGTTACATGATGACCCTATCTTGATTATGAGCAGTGTCTGGAGGATGATACAGAGATGCCATACTTATGTCAGTCCATGTTCCTAATTCGTAGGACATGTTTCTTCATTGGGATATTTTTGTTGAGGAGGGTACTTAGACAGTATGGCATAGTACAGGGCATGCCCTAGGGTGTTGCTCATTATGTATGATGTCAGATATATACCACTGATTGGGGTCCTTGTTTATCATATGATACTACAATGCAAGAGTACCAAGGTCTACCAGCCTTTATTTGGGAGATTCATCTCGAGATCATCGAGGCTCTGACTACTAATGAGTATGCACAGTATCTCATTTTACATCCATTCCCATGGATCTCTATTCTAGATGAGCCAGTGTTGATACTAGGTGAGGAGGAGATGGAAGTTGCACATGGGTGCCAATGAAGGAGAGATTTTGGAGATGATGATGAGGAGGAGCCAGATGATGTGGATAGTAGTGATGATGATGAGGGAGATGGAGATGGTGATGTAGATGGGGGTGGAGGAGGCCTAACATTTGAGGTTAGAGACTTCATGGTGCCTCGTAAGAGGCAATCACTAGTAGCTCTAGTAGAGCAGCATGTGTAGATTGGAGTACCCTCCCAGTAGCAGTAGATTTAGATTGCCAACCTGTAGGTTCAGGTGCAAACAATTTTGGTTCATCTAGCATAGGCCCAGGGGTTATTAGTCTAGACATAAACACATATGCAGACACATGAATAGGCTCTCTCATAGGTATAGGAACAGTTGATAGCTACATAGGCACACATAGCCTCTTTGATAACAAAGAGATATGCAACTAGACAGACTGCAAAGCAAGCATAGGGATTGGTTGATAGACTATTATATTAGCTGATGGTACCTCTATAGCTGATTATATGAGAGAGGTTTTGTATGTGGGTAGAGAGGTCAAGTACTATAGAGGCTAATACCATGATGCAGTTCCTATAGAGAAGAGAGTTAGTTATGCTCAATCTCGATCAAGTAGGGGTGTGACATAACCTCTGCAGAGAGATCTAAGAGATTCTGGTACATTTGGTGGGCGAGGCACTGGTCTAGAGATACCAACACTATTTGGAGCTAGCAACACATAGTTTCATTATTGGTTCCCTGATGTATGTTGAGACATGATGTATAGTTCAATTTTTTATTCATGGCCATTTTGATGTTGTATCTCTTTACATTTCAAACATCATCATATACTTGACATTATGATTTTTGATATTTATATGATATGCGATGGATTTATCGATCTATATGTGTTCTATATGATTCTATGATTGATGCTTTTGATGGATGTATTTAATTTCCTATTCTATATGCCATGTGATTTTTTATATGATGATGATATGGATGCAATTTATGATCATGATAACATGCTTATGATTTTATGATATTTTATTTATGATGTTAAAGTTGATTATGCCTATAATGATAATGTATGGAGGCGTGGTACCCATAGTATTTACATGGATTGATCAATGTATGATAATGTATATACCCAAATGATATGATAATGCAACTATATGTATGATTTTGGATATGATGTTTCTATGATATATTACATGATGATGCAAATGGGATACAATGCACTTTATTGTTGGTATTGCAAATGAAAATATATGATGTAATGAAAGGATGAATGAATGATTAAATATGATGATACTTCTAATGTAATATGTATGATATGATAATGTTAATGAAAATGCAACTATATAGATGATTTGATTTGGATATTTTTCTTATGCAACTATATGATGTGGTACACAAATGAAAAATATGATATAATAAATGCAAACATATGATTAAATGATATAATAATGCCTTCCAAATTATGAAATGCAAACGATAATGCAACTACATGATTGTGATGATCTTTTTTATTAATGCCAATTATACTCAATCCATCTATGATAAAAGATAACATATTTTTTGAATTCTCCACTAGCCTTTGGAATAAACTACTATGTAGATACAAAACTAACATGAATGCAATCTAATTTTAACTATGTAGATCTACATATGTCAAATTTGTCATCTTAATAGTCCATTTATCATTCTTTTTGTCATCATTAAGCCTTTAAAATGTTGAAAGTGAGTACAAGCATTAATGGTATAATTTAGACAAATGATGACCTAAGTACTACTTTCATGATTTTTGATATTGCAAGTGAACACAAGAATCTAGGTATAATTAAACCGAGATGCCCTGAGCATTTCTTGCGAAAACAAATAATAATCCATCATTTTACTATGTGAATTAGAATGTCATCAGTGATACTTTGTAGAGAATATCTCGCAACAATTCACACAATAATAATGATCAACTCACAGACAATAGACAAAGAAAATACTCATCCATCTAAAGTTGTTTTGATTGATTTGATTTCAGTTGTTTGAATTGGATGGTTTGATCTTCTGTCGATTGATGATTGTTCAATGTTGGATTTCACTATGATCATTTTGTTTGTTGTGTTGTCATGCTGCTCTTTATCTATTTATTTAAGCTCAAAGTTTATTGCCACTAGTGAGTTCAAGATTTTTCCCCCAAGCTAGGGTGAGACATGACCACTTTTCCAGGATATGTACATGAGGTTCTCTTTTCAATGAGATGTAGAATGATGGAAAAATTAAATAACCAATGCATGCATCTAATAGATGGAAACTAGTTTAAATCATAAGTAGCGCCTATTTCTAGGTTTTCACTATGTGTTTTTATTGCACTTTTTTAGACTGACTTTTTTTTTGTATTTTCTCACTTCTTGATTATTTTTTTTGTGTTTTTTGTCACCAAGACACCTATCTTCTAGGTTTTCATCAAAGTGACCATTTTCCTAGGACTTTAATCATGCACTAGATGATTCAAGTGTATAATTTTCTAAGATGGATACTATTGATAGGTTCATCAAACAAATCTCCTTTAGGTGTAGACAATTGATAGGCTACATATCCATGGACTGATATGACAACAAAGGGACCTAGCCAATTGGGTTCAAACTTTCCTTTCTTTTCTTTGTCATGTTGATTTCAAGGGTTTTTCGTTAAGACCAAGTCACCATCCTAAAATACTCAAAGTTTTACCCTATGATTGTAGCTTTTGGACATATTCTATTGATATGCTTTCAAATGGTCCACAACTTGTTGACGATGTTCATCCAACAATTCTAGCTCTTGAATTCTAGACACTCTATAATGCTCATCTGAAATAATTTCTTTTAGTGACACACAGAGTGATGGTATCTCCACCTCAATAGGTAGGATTGCCTATGATCCATATACCAAGGCATATAGTGTCACCCCTATAGGTGTTCTGATGCTAGTCTGACATGCCCACAAAGTAGGGTTTAGTTGACTGTGCCAATCACATCCAACATCATTGATTGTTTTCTTCAGGATTTTAGAATAGTTTTGTTTGAGGCCTCTGCTTGGCCATTTTTTTGAGGATAGTATGGGGTTGAAAAATGATGTTGCATATGAAACCTCTCACATAGTTCTTGAACATCCTGATTCTTAAAAGGTCTACCATTGTTTGTGATAATGGACTGAGGAATGCCATACTAACAAATTAGGTAATTTTGTATGAAAGAAGAAATATGTTTGCCAATGATTGTTGTGAAGGGAACAACTTCTATCCACTTTGTAAAATACTATGTGGTTGTGGTTATAAATTTGTATCCATTCGATGAAGATGGATTAATCTTTCCTACCAGGTCCAATCCTCACTGACAAAAAGGACATGTTGAAGTGAACAATTGTAATTCTTGTGTTGGTGTGTGGATTAGGTTACCATGGATTTGACATTTTTGGCACTTAACAAACTGAAAAGACTCCTCCATAAATTTGGCCAATAATATTCCAAACGTAGGAGTTTCTTCACTAGGGTTAGTCTACTTGAATGAGTTCCAAAAATACCTTCACGAAACTCATGTAAGGTTGTCTCAGACTTTTTATGCTCTAGAGACCAAAGAAGAGTACCATCCAGACCTCGACGGTAAAGTATGTCGGCAATTAAGGTATGTCGTGTGGTTTTGCGGATGAAGTTGTGTTTCTAGTTTCTGGAGAGATCGAGAGGAAGAATATTGTCTTTTAGATAAGTGTTGGTCTATCCATAAATTGAGGATTCAACATCAACTAAATGGCATATAGTTTGAGATTCAGGACTATCATAAGCAAGATTAGACACTTGCTCCACCATAAACTCATAATGACCTCACTTTTCTAGTATCTGTAAGAGAGAAGCAATTGTTGCCATAGCATCAGTGGCTTTATTTTCTACCCTTAGAATTTGTTCGAATTTCATATCTACAAAGTACTTTTTGTAATCATCCACCATTTTCTTATACATAATCAACTTCTCATCTTTGGTTTGATATTCATCATTTAGTTGATAAATGAATAGTTGTGAATCTCCATATACTTGTAGCTCTGTGATCTTCCATTCAACTACCACTTTGATGTCAATGATTAATGCCTCATATTTAGCTACATTATTTTCACATGGAAACATGAGTCTATAGAACTTTGGAATGGTATGTCCTTGAGGTGTAACAAATAGAATTCCTGCACCTGACCCACATTGTGTGTAAGATCCATCAAAATAAAGCATCCATTGTTGTGTTGTCATAGTAAGAATTTTTGCATTAGGAAACTCAATGCTTATTATACAATCATCTAGTAGTGAAGCTCCAGCTAACTGATCGTCTATTACCTGACCCTTGATGGCTCTTTGGTCTACACATTGGATATCAAATTCACTCAAGATCATGACCCACTTGGCTAGTCTTCCTGTTAGGGAAGCCTTCCTGAGTAAATACTTTAATGGATCAATCTTTAATATGAGTTTGACTATGTGGGTTAACATGTAATGCCCCAACTTTTGAGTAGCAAACACCACCACCAAACAAGCTTTCTCGATGAAGGTGAAATTTATCTCATAACCATTCAAAGTCCTGCTAATATAATAGATAGTTTGTTCCTTTCCCGTAGGATCTTCCTATGCTAATAGAGCACCCAAAGAAATCTTTGTTGTTGCAATGTATAGTAATAATGGTCTCTCCTCTGTAGGTGGCATTAGTATGGGTGGTGACATTAGATAATACTTTATTTTATTGAAATTTGTTTCACATCCTTTACCCCATTTGAAAGAGACATTCTTATGTAACAAATGATTGAAGGGATGGATTTTGTCTACTAATTGGGAGATAAACCTCCTGATTGATTGTAGCCTACCTTGTAGATACCATAGTTGAATGATATAAATAGGTGGTGGCATTTCAATTATGGCCTTGACCTTGGCTGGATCCACTTTGATACCCTTTTCTGAAACTATGTATCCTAGAAGCTTCGTTGATGTAACACCAAACAAACATTTCTTAAGATTTAATCTAACATTGAACTTCTCTTAGAATCTAGTAAAGATTTTATCCAGGATATCTAGATGTCCTTATGTGGTTTATGACTTTGATAATATATAATCCATGCAATCCTCCATAAAGCTATGCATCATGTCATGGAAAATGGTGGTCATTGCTCACTGATATGTAGCCACTACAATTTTCAACCCAAAGGGCATGACGTTCCAGCAGAATGTTCCCCATGGACATGTGAATGCTATTTTCTCTTGATCTTCTAGTGCTATTTTTATTTGGTTGCAACCTGAGAATCCATCCATTAGTGATAACACGACATGTCCTACTGTTAGGTCTACAATAATGTCAATGTTTGGCAAAGGAAAATCATCCTTTGGGCATGCCTTGTTGAGATCTCTGAAGTCAGTACATATTCTCATACTACTATCTAGTTTAGAAATAGGTACAATATTAGAAATACACTCAACATAATGAATAGATATGATGAATCCTGCATCTAACATCTTTTTCATCTCTACTTTTACCAACAAGGCAATATGTGGATGCATTTTCCTTTGTTTTTTCTTCACGGGTTTTTTTCCAGATGGTAGAGATAAATTATGCATTAGAAGATCTAGATCTAAACCTGGCATATCAGAGTAAGGCCAAGAAAATGTAATGTGTCTATCATCAAAGAACTTAGTGAATTCAGGCTTTTCTTGTTTAGTCATAGATGCTACCAAATGTAAAGTTTTTACATTTTTTGTTGTGTCCAGATTGATAGACTATGTATGATCCACCAATATTGATGATCTTTCATGATAGTGTTGTGGAAGGGTATCCAATCTCCCATCTTTCGGTACCTTAAGAGAGGTTTTCATTGTCAGATGCATTCTTTTTTTTTACTTTTTCGAGATCTAATGTTGTCATTAAACGGTTTTCACCACTAGATCCATTATTCCTATTTTCAATTTTGCAACTGGAAGATTTGACACCCTCCTGAATCAAAGCGTCATTATAAGATTTATGAGTATAACTTGTGTCAGGTTTGACACAACAAAGGAAATTAATGATAGCATCATCATTCGCAAAGATAGATACATTGATAGGTTCAGTTGGTTCCTAGTTGATAAGTTCAAGATTTATTAAGGGTAAAAGATCATCAAATTGGGTAAGGTCAATGGAAATGAGGGTTATGATAGCCATGTTTTCAATTTTTCAATAGTTATTTCAAGTTCTATGATATTACTCTCCTCCAAGTCATCTATCTCACTCGATATCTGTCCATCCTCACTTGAGTCGTCAATATTATGTGATCCAAAAACAAGGGGTCTAGTCCTCAAGCTTTGTCCCTCCTCACATGTGGGTGCATACTCTTTTATGACATCAATTTGTATGTCCTTGTATGATGTTTCAAATAAAGAATCCCACTCATAGTCATTAGAATCTGTTTTAGAACTATCCCACACTCGAAGAATTTTTTCAACTTTATGAGTAATTTCTTCTTTTGTTTCCTCTTTATAACCCAGTCTTGTTTTTTCCTTTGAATGAAGTGTGAGAGGTTGGATGGGTTCTACAATGCCCTCTTTTCTTTTTCCAATAGGTCCTTGTCCTTCATACCCCATTTTCTCTAATATTATCTTTCCCTTTCCATATTGATCTGTCTTTATATTGATAGTCACCAATGTAGATGCTTCCTCATCTTTGTAGAGCCAATTGAGGATGGCCTTATCTTCAGATTAGTCTTCTAAAGTACCTACCTTTACAAATCTATCATGCAAAACTATGGTAGGTTTTGATGATTGTTGTGTTAATGTTTACGGCTGTCCATAAGATCTTGGAGATGATAGTAGTTGTGAAAGACATAAAGATTGGTTAATGGAATACTCTCCCAGTATTTTATCTTTTAACTAGGTATTTTCCTTGAATTGTTGCGATAGTTCATTCAGTTGACCTTCATTTTTTTATGGATTGGAGTCAACAAAACTTGTATCTTTTGACTTGTCCTTTTTATCAACCCATTTAGATACCATCTTTGTTTGTCTTTCATTGTTGGATGGACTAGAAGTGTTTGCTTCCCTATTATGGGGTACAAAAGTTTCTTGAGTTGTTTTAAGTGTGTTACAATATTGGGGATTGTTGTAGTCAGTTGAAATAGTGACTTGTTGTCCATTGGCAGGAAACTTTAAGCATTGATGATGAGTTGAAGGTACTACTTGCATTTCATGAATCCAAGGATGTCCCAAGAGTATATTATATGTCAGCTCTTTGTCTAGCACTTGGAAAACTATATTCTTCATAATTGGTCCTACTTGAATAGGAAACATGATCAATCCCTTGGAGGATTTTTCTTCTTCATCATAAGCTTTTATCATGATTTTCCTTCTGACATCAATAACATTATCAAAATATCCTAGTGCACGGACAAATTTTAGAAGTGCAAATTTTTAAACCGACTCCAATCTATTACAACACATTTAGCATGGTATTTGTGGATTAATACTTCAATGTGAAGGGTGGCATTGTGCGGATGAGTAAGTGATACATCATCTTTTTTCAAAAATGATAGGTAGTGAGGCATGGTTAACTATCCCACCATATAGAATTGGAAAACTTCCAAATTATTAGGTATTGTGGTGGCCACAAGAGCTTGTTCCAAAACCTCCTTATAAGATGGTGAGATTTTAAGGAGTTCTAATATTGATATTTGGGATGGTATTTTCTATAATTGAACGACTATGTTGTACTAATTTGATGGGATAATGGTGGTTTTAGATGCAACTCCTTTCATTATTACTTTGGATTGCCCCTTGTTACATTGACTGGTTGATAATCTTGCTTTTCCCTAATTTTTATGACATTAATTTGATTATTGGATGTGAGCATGTTTGGGATCAGATTTAATGGTATGATGTCATTGGTTCCAATGTTATCAGTTTGATTATCAATGACACCATTATTCTCAAACACATAAATACAAAGTATAGTGTTGTCATAAATGTAGTTCACATTTTTACCTTTACTGTTTACAGAAGAAGATTTTCCCTTTTCATAATTTGGTAAAGGATTTTTAAATGCACTATGATCATTTTTCATTTGATGTACTTCTATGGATACTTTCTTGTTATCAATCAAGTCTTGTACTAGATGTTTTAACTGCATACAATCATTTGTTTTGTGTCCATTTCTTTTATGAAAGCCACAATAGTCTATATCATTCCACCAAGACGGATTTACTCTTGTTCCCAATTTCTTGCTTCAGGTAATGTGATAAGTCCATGTGTAAGAAGTTCTCTCATTGTTGATTCTAGTGTCTTTCCCAATAGTGTGAATATTCTTCATTTTGATGGTTTTTTATATGATTGTGATTTAGATTCACCATTGTTCAAATTTTTGATTTGATTGACAATTTGATTTGATGTTTTGGTCATTTTTTTGATTGGTCTTTGCAGTAGTTGCCATCAAATTAAATACCAGTTTCACATTTTTTGTTTTATTTGCTGCATCATTGTTACAATTATTTCTATTCTTTTGCCAAAAATTTGGTTTATCATTGTTATTATAGTGATTCGAGGAGTTTTTATTATTTGATCCTTCATTGTAGTGCTTTATTACCCCTCTCTTCACCAAGGCTTCTTTGATCTTGAGCCCGTTTTCAATCAATTTCTCAAATTTAGGGGGGCATTCTAGTTCAAGCTTGTAGCTCATCTCATCAGTTAGGTTGTCAATGAATAGTTCCATTTTTTCCTCTTCAGGTATGGAACAATGATACCTAGCAAATAACCTTCACAATCTTTTTAGAAATGAAGGAAAGTTTCACCTTTTTTTTTGTATTGTAAAGATCCTTTATTGTTATCTCATGTTGAATATTATAGGAATAAATTGTGAGATAAACTTTTTGACTAGTTCTTCAAAAGATCGAATTCCTCGTAGTAGTTTAGAGAACCATTCCATACATTGACCTCCTAAACTTATTAGAAAAAACCTCATCAAATAAGTTTCCTCTTGTGCAAATTCTAAACTCATGGTTCTAAATTCTCTCACATGATCTATTGGGTCAGTTTTACCATTTTATTTGTCATATATTGGGAATTCACAATGTCTAGAAAATGGTATCATGTCCACACTTGGATCAAAAGGATAGGGACAAATGTCTTGTAACAAGTATCTTTTTGTGGTCCCTTTTTGCATATCGTGAAGTTGTAAATTTTGCATTTGATATGTTAGGGAAACCACTTGATCTATGTTTTGTGGTTTATTTTTAGCTCTTATAGGTGCTTCTTTTAGTTGATTGATGTCAAAGTCCTTTGGAAGTTTCGCACCTAGTTCAACTAGCATCAAAAGGTATTTTTCTCCATCTTGTTCCAAAAAATTTTCCATAAATTTATGGAAGTTAGGATCTTGTTGTGCCATTTTGATATCCTCTTTAGTTATTTCATTACCGTCATTTTGGTGGAATCTATGAAAGGGATTTTCTTCAACCATGGTATTTAGTGTTTCAATTTCTTTATCTCTAAGTTTTTGCCTTTGTAATCTTGTCAAAATTGGCATACGAGTGTTATTTTCACTAGACTTTGATCTTTTTTTTGGATGAGTGCCAAGGATATTAACTAAGTCACATAGAATGATAAATTATATTTATGATACAAAGTTAAACTCTAATTATTTTTCTTTGTTTTTGTGATTGTAGGATGACAAATCCTAATGACGAAACTTAGCTTAACAATCAAATTTATGTTTGGTGATTTTTAGGCACTTTAGAATGTTAGATCTTGGTTTAATTTGAAGAATTTCACTTGAAAAGTTTAGCTTTTGGCAAGTTTTGAGACATTGGTTTGACTGATAAAATGTTTATGTTCTGATAAAAATCCAGATACTAATGTTAACTACCTGATTGATGGGGAAAATAACTCTTTGGTTTTTGATTTTGTGGATGTGCTATAATAGACCTTTGATGCACTATATCAGACTTCAGATGCGCTATAATAGACTTTAGATGTGCTATATCAGACTTCATATGCGCTATAACAGACTTCAGATGTGATATAATAGGGTGTGAATGCATTGATAAATTCATTGAATGTTCTGAAAAACTAGGTACAAGCGTTGTAAAATAGGGTATATGCATTGATAAACTAGGTACATGCATTGAAACAGAGGTTGGTTGCGCTAAAATTATGGGTAAATGCGCTGATAGACTGGGTAGATGCACTGAAATAGAGTTTAAATGTGTTATTTAAATATGGAAGATGTGCTAATAGACTGGGTAGATGCACTAAAATAGAGGTTGGTTGCACTAATTTGGAAGTGGTCATCATTTTGTCTGTTTGTTCTGCTTTTTTCTCAGTAAAAAGATTGATTTCCAAGGTGTAATTTTCTAACCAATGAAGATTGTGGGGGGGTGTTATTCTTGTAAATATTTGAATTTAATGATCTTATTGGATGATACCTTTGGAAATGATTTTACACACAACAACAACAAGTTTGTTAACATTGTTTTCAACACTACATATTAAAAAAAGAGTGTGTATTGTTGAACCAAGTTTGATTCTTTCAATTTTCATAGGTTTAACACAAATAAAGACAGTTCTAGCACTTTTTCTAATTGTGAAGTAGGTCACTGAGAATATCACATCCCACAACTTGCAACTATGTTAGCTCACACAGACCTATCACCCCCTAGAGGGCACCTGTGTTTTTTCTTTCTAGCTCATCTTAATCAAAGTCAAATCCTCCACTTTTGGCTAGGGTCTTTGATAGTTATATGGTGAGTGTCTTGGAGGAAGATTCTTCCCTCCCCTTGCACCGTGATATAAAAAGTGTTCAGAAATTGACATAGTTGGATTCTACACTAAAGTTCATAGAAAGGGTATCAGTTCGGCATGATAATTGATAAACTCCCTTAGGAGACCTCCCAATCTTTAGAACAAAGATTTTGGGGATGGTTATCTTGCACACTGTCATTGAATTGTGGGTTTCCCCAAATTCACTTTTGATTAGAGTGGGTTGGAAAACCTGGCTTTGGTTGTTCCCACTTAAGTTGTTCCTGTAGGGTAAGTACTTTTTCTAACTACGATAGGCCTTCTAAAGGTATTAATAAAGCAGGATAGAAAGTCTAGCATTTTGATCACCCAGTTAAGGGGAGAGCAAAAGCCTATTGCTTTTGAAACTCAGTGGACATGGGGTTCAAACTATTTCTTTAATTAAGCTAGATGCAATATCTTAACCAAAGGAAAAGAAATAATAAAATTAAATCCCTACAAACACCATTAGTAATTTGTGATATTTTATCTTTGACTAGTGTAAGTCTTTTCCAGTAGCTGTCTTTGACCAGCGTATTTTGTTTAAAGGAAAAAAAATAGGGATTAATTCTGGGAATTTTTAAAATTATGCAAAAACATTCAGATGCACCATAACAGTCATTAGATGTGCTAAAATAGTATATGAATGCACTAAAATTATAGTTCTATGCACTATAGAATTTGATGGATGCGCTAAAAGAAAGTGTCAATGTGCTAAAAGAAAAACCCCCTCATTGGTGAGATAGAATACTAGACGCACCATAACAAAATTTGTATGCATCGAAATATCTATTGGATGCACTTAAATATTTATTAGATATGTGTCGTAAAAACTCTCGATCATGCTAAAATAAAACACTCAAAAACCTGCAAGCATACTTTTCAAAAAAAAGATGTTAAAAATGGGATTTTTTGGGCCCCATGGTGGGTGCCAATTTATGTGTGAGTAAAATATACGTAATGAATGACAAAAAGACCTAATAAGACATTATATCAAGAGATTTAAACAAAAATTAATCTATTTAAAGCAAGAAATCTCTTAAAAGCTTCCTATTGCTCTCTATCTCAAAAGATATATTAAATCATTATGGCTCTCAGATTGTGTAAGCATTGTGACTATTAAAATGACAATCTAGAGAATGAGATATTGTAAAATGTAGGAATCTAACCCTATGTAATAATTTTTGAGTTATATGGTGATGATATTGTAACTTAAAATTGACATGAAAATGATAAAACAAACTACTATAAACTAAGATGAAGCTAAATGAAAAGCCATGATTGTGATTGCTATATGATTGTTAATTACTATTTTCTATTTTCTCAATGCTCAAATGCTTAATTTCTCTAATGCTATTTTTGTAGAGTAAGATTGCAAAAAGTGGGTATTTTATTTCCTGTAGAAAGAAGTTGTATTTATAGATTCTTGACAACATATTTGTGATGTGGTAACAAGTAAGGTCTGAATTTGATTTGAAAAATTCGATGGTGAAGGATGCAAAAGCCTGAGAAGATTATGGAGATTGTTCCTCCCCACAAAAACATTCAACCAGAGGATAGGAATGATCAATGGAAGAAGATGAAGAATTTTTCCTGTAATTTGTCTCCAAATTTGTCCGTGAAGGCTGACTTGAATTAATTAGATATAAAATATCTTATTTTTTTGGTGGATATGATGAGTGAAAAGAGGAAATAGCTTTAGAAATATGTTTTTATTTCAATATTTAGATTTATTCAAATTAGCAAAAGAGGATATTTAATTTAATAAAACAAACTATAGAAATATGTTTATTAAATAAACATAGAAGAAATGTGGTAATTAAATAAAACAAAGTATAAAACTTGTTTATTTAATTAAAATAGAATGATGTGATTAAGATAGAATAAATATATAATTATAGAAGAATTTGATAATAATAATTAAATAAAACAAAGTATGTGATTTGTTTATTTAATTAAGATGAAATAATATGATAAGAACAAAAGAATTAAAAGTGAACTATATAAATAAATATTTCTATTTATTTATAAGTAAATGAATTAAAAGGTCAATTAATCAAATAAATCTTATTTAATTAGTTAGATTATCCAGACCATTTTTAGGTGTATACACCATCTATTTCCATAAACATTTGTAATGATATTTACTCAAGTTTAGAAATTTACTACTGCCCTCAAACATTTGTAATTCATGCAACGTAATCCCTTAATAGTCCAAATTGTAAAAGGGCAACAATCTTTCACGACCTGTTACCCAAATGTTGTGTCAGTTACGAGCATTCCTTCTAAGGCATTGGGATCATTTAGGGAACATCTACAATAACCTCTCTCAGTTTTTGTTATCTCAGAGTCATTTATCTGAGGTTTCCAATTTTGAATTGATGGAGAAAAGTGTCAATTGCAAATAGTGTAAAGTTGCAAAGTGGTGCAACTTTCGTTATGCAACTCATGTGACCAAACGTAATATTCCAACATGTCCAAATGAGAACGTTTATGCTAGATATGGTCCTCTTTCACACTTAAACATGTTGAATTGCTTCGAGCTATGTTCAATCAGCTCGATCCCTTAAGGGTCTAAAGTATAAAAGGGAAACAATCTTTGATGGTATACTACTTAGAAACTATGACACTTATGAACTATTTTTCTAAGCATACGAGATCAAATTTGGCCCCTCTATAATAACCTCTCTTGGTTTTTGTTATCTTAGAGTTGTTTTCACGTGGTGCCCAGTTTTCACTTAAAGGAAAAAGTGTCAAATGCAAGCAGTGTAAAGTTGCAAAGTGGTGTTACTTTCATTCTGCAACTTTTGTGACCAAATGGACTATTGCAATGCATTTGGATGGGTATTTTCATGCTAGGAATGGTCCTATTTTTCACCCAAACATGTTGAATCACTCTGAGCTACGTTCAACCAGCTTGATCCCTTAAGGGTCCAAAGTGCAAAAGGGAAACAATATTTGACGGGCTACTACTTGAAAACCATGATGCTTACAAAATATTCATCTAAGCCTATGGGATCACATTGGGCTCCTCTACAATAACCTCTCTCAGTTTTTGTTATCTTTGAGTCATTTTCCTATGGTGTCCAATTTTCACTTCATGGAAAAATTGTCAAATGCAAGTAGTGTAAAGTTGCAAAGTGGTGCAACTTTCATTCTATAACTCATGTGACCAAATGGTCTATTCCAATGCATCTAGATGGGTATGTTTATGCTAGGCATGGTCCTCTTTTGCACCAAAACATGTTGAGTCACTCTGAGCTACGTTAAATAAGCTCAAACCCTTAAGGGTCCAAAGTGCAAAAGGGCAACAATCTTTGATGAGCTACTACTTGGAAACCATGATGATTAAAAAATATCTTTCTAATCCTATGGGATCGCATTGGAACCATGTACAATAAACTCTCCCCATTTTTTATCTCAAAATCATTTTCTCGTGGTGTCCAGTTTTCACTTGATGGAAAAAGTGTCAAATGCAAGTAGTGTAAAGTTGCAAACTAGTGCAACTTTCGTTCTGCAACTCATGTGACCAAACAGACTACTCCAATGCATTTGAATGGGTACATTTATGCTAGGTGTTTTACTATTTCACACCCAAACATGTCAAATCACTACGATCTATGTTCAATTGGCTCAATCCCTTAAGGGTCTAAAGTGTAAAAGGGAAACAATCTTTGATGGGATATTACTCGAAAACCATGACACTTACGAACTCTCTGTCTGAGCCTACAAGATTATGTTTGACACCTATACAATAAAATATCTCAATTTTTGTTATCTCAGAGTTTTTTTTCCCATGGTGTCCAGTTTTCACTTGATAGAAAAAGTGTCAAATGCAGGCAGTGTAAAGTTGCAAACTGGTGGAACTTTCATTATTCAACATGTGTGACAAAACAAACTATTTTAATGCATCCAAATGGGTACGTTTATGCTATTCATGGTCCTCCTTCACACTCAAACACACTAAATCACTCTGAGCTACGTTCAACTGGCTCAATCCCTTAAGGGTCCAAAGTGCAAAATGGTTGCAATATTTGATGAACCATTACACAAAAACCGTGACACCTACAATCCCTCCATCTAACCCTATAAGATCATGTTGGGCCCCTCTACAATAGCATCTCTCAGTTTGTGTTATCTCATATTCATTTTCTTATGGTGTCCAATTTTCACTTGATGGAAAAAGTGTCAAATGCAAGCAATATAAAGTTGCAAAATGGTGTAACTTTCATTCTGAAACTTGTGTGATCAAACGAAATGTTACAATGCATCTAAATGGGTATTTTTATGCTATGAATGGTCCTATTTCACACCCAAAAATTTTAAATCACTCTGAGACACATTCAACTAGCTCGATCCCTTAATGGTTTAAAGTACAAAATGGCAGAAATATTTGACAGGAAATTATTCAGAAACCATGATGCTTACAAATCTCTGTCTGAGCCTATGAGATCGTGTTGGGATCCTCTACAATAACCTCTCTTGGTTTTTGTTATCTTAGATTTTTTTTTCTCATGGTGTCTAGTTTTAACTTGATGGAAAAAGTGTCAAATGCAAGCAATGTACAGTTGCAAAGTGGTGCAACTTTCGTTCTGCAACTCATGTAACCAAACTAACTATTCCAATGCATCCCGATAGGTAAATTTATGCTAGGAATAGTCTAATTTTGCACCCAAATAGGCCAAGTCACTCCGAGCTACATTCAACCGGCTTGATCCCTTATGATGGCATGCAAAACAATTGAAAAGAGAAGCATTCACATGACAATTGAGAAGTTCAAGTTTTCCACACCAAAATTATATGATCATCCTCAAGTCTAGCAAGTGTAAGATATTTTTTTAATTATCTTCCTTTCCCTTCCAACAATATACAAACAATAGTAAATGCGTACAATGGTGGAACCTGGAAACAATTTTTTTTTGCTCAATTTTAACAACTTAGGTTGTGAAGAATTTTGTCATTTTTCATTTCAAATGATTTTCTATGCTTGAAATTTGGAGTCTAAGAGAAACAAATGATTCTCTCATGTACATTTATTATTTGGTGTGATAAATAAAGTTTTCACCCAATTCCATTTCCTATACAAGAAATAATATTGCAAAAATTTCACATATACATCTTTCGATGTGTTTATATAGTGATGGATCAAGAACATAACAATTTATTCTATATTGTGAGGATTATGCTATGAAAATGTTTGAATAATATTCAAGATAAATGTTTGTATGATAATGTTTCAAGAATTTAACTACTCATCATCTACTATGAATATTATGTTTTGCAAGTTTTGTGAAGATTATGTATCCTTTGGTTAATTGAGTTGTTCCAGTCAAAAGATTAAATGTACTGGAATCTTGTTATGAAACATCTTATGGAATATCAATTGAAAATTTTTATTTTTCCTTTTAGATAAAGCATTTTATGGAAATATTTGAATTAAACTAAATTGAGATATGTAAGAACAAGGGAGAATTAGGAAATACATTACTCAAGGATCTTAAATTATCCTTCTTACTAAATTTGAAAAACCATGATAAGCCTATGGTTAAAAATTTTGTAGTCATTAAAGTGGATACCAATTCTATATTATATAGATCATAATTCTTCTTTATCTTTAAGATCTTCTAATTTTGGCAATGGTTTCACCAAGTTTGGCATGAAAATACGTAAGTTAGAAAGTACACATTGGAATACATGTAAGTTACAAAGTATACACATAATTTGTAAAGTATACACTTGAATACACATAACTCGTATCTATTGAACCATGGATTTATAATGAAAATATGGACACCATCGATAATAATGATTTGTATTAACCAAATATCCATGTAGGAATACATCAATATATGTCAATATAAGTATAAAATATATACAAAATATCCATATAGGCTTATAGGAATTTCATATATGCAATACAAAATATTTACAAAAATGCCATATAGGCATACACCAAAGGGCTCTAGAATAAAAGGTATTTTCCCTCCATTCTCTCAAAATAAACTCTTGCCCTTTGCTTGTCGATTGGATGGTGATAGGTATGTCACTCATTTATTCTGAGGTCAAGGAGTGTTCTTGGTGCTCCTCCTAGGGTTTAGTTATTGGTCAATCCTTATCTATTACAATAACAAGTAAACACATTAATATATAGAAAATATATTATAAAAATGATATATTTAACAAAATAATCACTTACCACCATTTGATGATCACTCTCCTTGAGGGAAATATTCAAATTCCCATGTTGAGGCGTGATGAATCCCTATAGAAACCATCCAAAGAGAAATTAAACTATGAATCAATAATGGTTTGATTTTTCACTAACTAACAACTATAACAATGAGTGTAAATTGAAATTTAGTAATCTGCCTCATACCTTCATGAGGGGCATCGAGGAGTCCAAGAAGATGAAACACCAAGCTCCATTTCCCTATGAACTTTTGGAGGTGTATCTGCTTCCAACATCTAAAAATAAAACAATAAATTATTCAATCAAAAAAACTACAATAGTGATGCACATTATGGCTTATAATGTATGAGATAATAAACAAAATTTTGAGTAATTATTAAACTATATATTTATGACTATTATGCTTACTATTTTCCCTATCCATAGCTTCTTTGAAAGCACCTTTTTTTAGGATTTTATCCATAGTAGCAAGGAGGTGAACCGTTTGATAAAATTATTTGGTAGAAATGTACGATAATTGTGGTAGCATAGAGAAGGTAGTGAACTATTTGAAAAAATGCCTCAATGAAATGGGGTCTCATGGTGATGGAATTCCACTACAAACAAATGTGTCATGGAATTCCATCACCATGAGACCGCATTTCTTGAATGCATTTTTTCAAACTACTCACTACCTTGACTATGATATTTATATTTTGTAACTGGATGATCGTCATGAAAAATGGTTTAATTCCTTACATTACACTCACATTCATAGGCTCCCTATTCCAATTTCAAAGCCTTAGAGTCTGATTTGATATTTTTACCAAATAAAAAGCAAATGCAGTTTGCTTTATTTTTACATCTACATTTTTAAAGTGTTTTAAGTGGTTAAGTTTGACCCTTAATATCTTGTGATGAATGAAGATTGAAGGAAATCCCTCTTGCAAACATGCTCAATGGACCTAAATGATCTAGTGTTTCTAGTGGTAGCCTCCCAAGAGGTGACTTCATGTGCTCGAATTGGTTTCTGATAGATGAAATTTTTGAAATGCCTAAGTGAGCCACTTTGGAATTGAATATCTTGCACCTCAAGATGAATTTTGTCAAGCCATTTATTTTAGTGAATTCTTGGTTCAAATTTATACATGATTGTTTAATTTTTTGGCTCCTAAATGAATTTTGATGGGTAAATTAATGTGTTGCTGACTGTGACGACCAAAAATGGTGTTCCGGAAAGTTTCAAAATTTTCAATTCTAATGACAACCCATTTCTTGTTTTGTTCTAAAACATCTCTAGCTTTATTTTTCATCAAAAATGGAGGTCATTTGATACATTATTTTAATGTATTTCGGGTGTGGCAAACACCTCCTAAGGGCCAGTTTACAAAGGAGGTGATTGAATTTTAAGGGCTAGGAAAAATTTGAGCAATTGGGTTTTCTCGAAATAATTGATAACGTTCCTAAACAAATTTTAATAGCTCCAGGTGTCCCAATTTTCCTATAGTGAATTTTCTCCAAATGGGTCGTAAGCATAATTAAAAGTCACAATATTTTATAATGTTTCAAATGTTCATATTTAAAATATTTTGAATAATTTAAATATTGTGCAAATGTAAAAGGGCATTTAGGGAAAACATAAAATACATTTTCAAATTTTATGGAGGAAAAGAAAGTTTAATTCTTGCTTTCTATTGGTTGAAGTCACAACAACATGACATTATGGCTTCACGACAAATCTACAACAAGTCTCATTACTAGTCATTCATTTGATTTGTATATCCCATTTGATATTGGTGATCAACAATGGAAGTTCCTTTTCATCACCCATCGTGGATTGAGTTATCTTTTCCTCATCTTATTAATGATGAGAAATCTCACCTTCACTTCATCTCACATCTTTCTTTGATATCTTCTTTCTTCCTTGCATTTGTGATTGCCAATAAATTTGTGTGAGGCAACAGTGGGTAAAGAATGCATAGGTAAAGATTTTTTTTTCATCTCGATGGAAAAATTTAGTTCCTCCAAATGTAAAAAATGAAAATTCCTTGCTACAGGTAGTAAAATGTGAAATAAAATGGTGAATGGACAGCCATATAAACCAATATGGAGTTGCATTTTGAATGTTACATTTTCTTATTGGTGATAAATTTCATAAAGAAGTTGTTGAACATGGAGAAAGAAGGATTCGGGTGGAGAAGAGAGATTTCTCCCATCGGTGATTTTTTATTCATCTTCTTGGTGCATCCACAATGGAGTGATGACTTCACTCATTGTTGTTCTCAAACCACTTTTTTGTGATGTATTTGTGATGTGTGATAAGAATGCAGGAGCAAATAAAGTGGTGGGCCTAAGGTTTTTTTTTTCTAAGGTTTTTTTTTGTTCGAAACCACTTTTTTGTGATGTATTTGTGATGTGTGATAAGAATGCAAGAGCAAATAAAGTGGTGGGCCTAAGGTTTTTTTTTTTTTTCTTTGATGGGAAATTTAAATGTTGCCTGATAAAATAATTAGGGACCTTTACATGGTAAAAACAAAAAACTTTCAAATGTTGCATTCTTCCTTCATGCATATTGTTGATTGTATTTCCATTTTCTCATCTTATCCACAATTGGCGATGGTAATTGCCAGGAAATGAAGAAGTGGTGGGGGAACATGATTAATATCAAACATTATTGTTTGTTGAGTTATTTTCATGATGGGAGATAAGTAAAGGTGAAGTGTAAACTCACGGGGAAATAATTTTAAAAGGAGGCACGGGTAATTTTTATTTTCCCAATAAATGATTTGTAATCCTTCACAAGAGCTTTGGTTGCATTCTCTTTATCGGGAATCACTATTATATTTTTAGTTCTCTCATGCTATTCATGGTACATGATGTTGGGTAAAGATTTGCACAAAGCTTGGTGGGTCCATGGGAAATGTGAAGGGAGGTTTCTAAAAAGGTTTTAACTATTGTTTTTAATGGTGAGGCATTAAAAGGTGTAGAATAATAGAACAGAGGTAATAAAATTTTATTGCCTGAGTGAAATAAAGTTTAATCCTTCAAGATAAATCAAAAGCTTTTATTGCTAGGCATTTTACATTGTGTACTAATGGGTGAATGGCTTTCTACAGCCATTTTAAATTTCAAAGTGATGAAAATTAAAATAAAAGTGCCTAGGTGAGTGAGTTTTTATTTGCCTAGTAAAATGTCAAGGGTTTTCATGACAATGATAAAAGGCTTTGTATTGTTGGGTGAGAAGAAGGGGAAATGAAAAAGTAAAGAAGAATTTTTATAGTAGAATGAAGAATAAAGACTTTTTACTTAAGATATTTTTCAGCTACAAGTAACAACAAGATATTTTCAATAATGAAGGGAAAATGATGAATGATTAGTCTTCCCAGAGGGGAATATTTTCTGTTAGAGGGCAAGCAAATGTAAGAGGTGTAAATCTGAGAGCAGGTTGAATATTTTTCAAGAAGCAAAGGAACTTACAGATCAAGGGATTTGAAGATGTCAAGTGTCTTTCACGGATCTAGTTTTAGGGTTTATTCTTCTTCTATATCTTTCTTCTTCTCTTTTGTATAGGTTCTAAAATTCTGAATTAGGTGAATAAGGTAGAGTAATTTTGAGTCTAAGTTGTAAATCAAGTATGTAAATTGTAACAGCTAGGTTTTATGAGAAAATATTAGCTAGTTTGTACAAAAATATATTAATGTTCTCTTGATTTGTAATCTTTTAATCATATAAATTCAATATATCAAGGTATTTTTGAGTTTTTCATTACATTTTTCATGTGACTATGTTGTTTGGTTAGGGTTCTCTTTCATGTTAAAAGTTAAATTTCTTTGATCAGATAACTGTGATTTAGAGTGCACAAATGGGATTGGTAAGTAGAAATTTATGACAAATATGAGTGGATTTGTTAATGTCAAACACTGAAATATTTAAATCCATTGGCTAAACCTAGTTGCTAATAGGATAGATATGTTACAATTTTATATTTGACTCCATGGCCCATGATTAGGCACTAATTTGTCACAAAGCCTAAGACATTTTCAAAAACAATCTAAATCATTTTAAATCTCTGGTACTTTGGTCCTTTTGCTTGTTGTTAAGTTATTTTTGTTCCTTTTATCTTCATAGTGTTTGAAAGAGTATAGAGGTTGAACTTGAGATAATTCTATGTGTTAACACTCTATGTGTTTGAGATGAAGATATCTAAATTATTTTTTCTCAGTAATGTTCAATGCAAGTAGGATTATGCTTGAACCTGGTATAATATACAATACCCATCATTCATATACTTGAGAACTATCCACTTTCATAGGTCTGTTATTTGTTGTTTGGCATAATTTTATCACACATTCAGGCCTACAATTAGGATCACCCTCTGGATTCTTGTGGAGCTTAAAGTGTAGAAGGCTTTCATAGCCTTGTTCATTGCCTTTTCTTGTCTTCAATATCTTGATAGTGAAAATTCCTTGCCTTTTCTTCTCCTTAGGATTGAAGGTTGCAAGAAAAATAACTAACAAGTTTCTTTTGTTGTGATTGTGTGTTCTCCCATAAATGAAGGTGTGAAGTCTAAGGAACCCCAATCATCTTCCAATAACTTCAGCACCTTTTCCATCTCTTGTTTCTTTTATTTCATAGGATCTATTTTTGAGGTTGGAATTAATGTGTTTAGAGGACTTTTCATTCCTTTTTCAAATTGTAAGCAACTTTTAGGTTCAAGGTTTATTTAACATTGGTACACTTTATTTTTTTAGACATACTTCATGATATGATGAAGAGTTGAAGTCAGCACATGCATCTCATGAATCCAAGATCTTCCTAAAAGGAGATTGTATGAAAGATCATAAGACATAACATGAATATGAGTTTGTAAGGTAGCCTTTCCAACTGTAATAGGAAAGTAATCACACTGAGTGGTTGCTTTCCTACATTTTCAAATCTTTTAATTGATGAGGAATTAGGTTCAATTATTGATTTATCCATGCCAAGTCTATCTAAAAGGTTCACACTACACACATTAAGAGTTGAGCCACTATAAACAAGGGTTCTTTGTATTCTTGTCCTATTGAAGATAGCCACTATCATGAAGGCATCATTTTTTTTTCTCATCTCCAAGAGAGGTAGCTCGTGTTGATGAAAATTAATGTCTACGTTAACCATATTCATTCCTTCAATTAGAGTTGCTACATCACTTGCATTTGTATTAGAGGGAATCACAACTTGTTGCAAGGTTGTTTCAAGCATAGTATGATAATTAGGTGAATTTTGAATTAGGTCCTGTAGGGATGTCTTTGTAATAGTATTCTTAAGTTTTCCAACAAGATCATACTCCTTCCCACTATGCAGAGGCAAGCGAGGAGCACTAGGCAAGATGGGTTAAGGAAAAGGTAAGGATGTTGAAGTTTTTTTTCTTGGTTGTGGATTGTTTCTAGTGTTATATGTATGAGAAATGGTATTATAACTTGATTTTTGCAAAAAAAATATTCTTAAGTGGTTCAAGGGTTAAAAGGGGTTTGTTTTGAGTTTTTTTTGTGGGTCGGTATAGGATGAGTTGAGGTTGAATCAAATTAATTTCTCTTTGTTTTGATTTGTTATAACAAGCCTTAGTGGATGAACATTGTGAGATGAAATCCTCAAGGGCTTCATCTAACATGTTAAATTCATCACTACTAAAAGGCTTGAGGGTTAGGTTAACTTGGAAAAGGAGATTTGAAATACTCAAATAATTATGCTTTCTCCAAGTGGTTCATTGGTTTATAGTTGTCTTTGGTTTTATTTTCTAATGAATGAAAAATGTAATCTAATCTTATTAAACTATGAAATAATGCTAGAAATGGGAAGTGTAGTAATATAATTCTATCCAAAATTGAAATGAAACCAAATTAAGCTTAATCTCATGAAATGCATGAAATAGAAACTCAGTAAACTAAAATTGGAATCTAACAACAACAAACAAAAGGAGAAAAATAAGGTTTTTAATGTTGTAAAATGCAATTTCATGTCTGACACGAGGAAAAATTTCCTAAAGGGGCATATGAGTCCTAGTTAGGGTTTTTCAAGGGTTCAATTTCTAAAAAATAGTCAACACATAATACCAAAAATTAGGTAAAACCACTTGTACTAGGACTAAATCACCTAGAGAGGCATATGAGTCCCAACTTAGAGTTTTTACACCAATTTCAAAAAATTCTAAGTGAATTTTAGGTTTTCTAATTTGTATGATGTGTAGAAAATCTATAATTACATATTTCAAGTGAAATTCAATGATACAAGATTCAAAAATGCAACCTATATGCAGTTTCACTAATGCAATATTTAGAAACCCTATATGAAAATTAACTAATCCAAAACCTAATGCAAAGTTAGTGTAAGTGAGATGATGCACTCAAAATTAGGAAATAAGGATTCACAGGTTAGGTTCACATAAATGAAACAAAGAAAATTGTGTTCTCTTTTTTGGGAGATTGACTTAAAGGGGGATTAGTGTTCCTCCGCCTATTTCCTTCAAGTTTCATTAAAGGAATCCCTAGAGATATCAATCTAAGGATAGAATTAGGAAAAGAGATCTACAATAGAGTATCCTATGGGTGTGATTAAAGACAAAAGGGGGGGTTCAACACCAAGCAAAGATTTGGAAATAAGAAAGGTGCAATAATATGTAAATCTAACTATGCAACTCAAGATATGAAATTGAAAAATTAGAATAATGAAGTGAGAAAGGAAAAAGGGGCACTTGGAAAACTAAAAATGCTTGAAATAAGGTCTACATTCCCAAAATTATGACTTTTAATGCATAATGGGACTCACATTCGAGTATGGGTGATTTAGTCCCATATTAGGGTTTCTGCGAAGAAACTAGAATTTCACAATAACAAGTCTAAATCCTTCAAAATCCAAAAAAAGTGTTATACCAAGACTCATATGCCTCAAGTGGTGTATCAGTCTCATTCTACTTTTTTAGAAACTCAAGATTTGAATCTGTTCCTCTATCACTACTTCTCCTTCCTAACTTTGTTTCTAGTTTAGAACCTGTCAAAAACCTACAAAACAAAATATTGGATTGATTTTCTTATGGGGGTTTTCCTTGGTCATGTTAGCTCTCAAAAACATAGGCGGAATGCCTCAAGAGGCTGCCAATCTCTTCATACGCTTTAGGGTAACAGACAAGGTCAAGAGAACTCAACCTTCTACTCTTCAAGTGCTGCTAAACCTAGGCAGGTGTACCTTTTTGAATGAAGCAGACTTGACTTATCTTTCTTGCACAATGATTTGTCCACAATGGCAGACGGAAGTGAACAAATGAAATCAAGTTTGATACAAATAGCAATAGCAATCTTCTTAATCTAAATCCTAAAATTCTCAATTAACAAATGTAAAGAAACTGAATGAATCCAAATGATGAAATGCAGAGACCAGTTCCTTATTGGGTATGTGGAGTCAAATGAAACAAAAGTGGGCACCTTATTATGGCAAAAAATCAAATTGGTGGCATATGTTTTGTTTACAACTTGTATAAACATGCAGGATTATGACTACTAAGCTCTACTTTAATAATCCAGATGAATTTCCCTGATTACTGTGATCAACCAAAAGGATTTAATCTCTCCTTGAAAGAACCAGTCAATTAATCACATAGATACAACAAATGCGCACTGATAAACTAAAAATAAACTTGTTATATCAATTTAAACAACCAGAAAGAATCAAGTTGGAGACAACTTTGTAATACTTTTCAATAAACTGAACATACAATTGACACCATAAATAACTTGCCACACCAACTAAATTTCATTGAAATTGCCACTTGAAAACATGCAACATAGTCTCTGGAATGAGAACTTTATTCTACTATGTCTATTCCTAATCTACTGTATCTATTCTAAGATCTCATGTCTCAATTACAATCAAGAGTGCATATTTATACACCAGCATCAGGAAACACATCGCTTCAAATTCACGTCGGCCAACCGTAGTATTTAGGAATATTCCATGTCGGCCTTCAACAACATTTAGAAATTCTCATATGTCAGCCTATAGTGTTTGAATTCTTGTTAATCACCAATGGAACAGTCGCTGAGACATCCAGAAAGTATGTTGAAGGCAACTATATCATCAGTCACTTCCCCTAGTGTTCCGCTATCGCTGTGACTTGTCTGAGTCGGGGAAACATCATACAGATTACATTATGTTTCAATGAGAGCCCCTCCAATCAAACTATATGTCGCTATAGCATATTTCCTATTACACCGAAGACAAGAAGCATCCGTATGTTCCCTTTGTGTTTCGTTGTAGCTCCGTGATATCGGGGAGACCTCACATAGACAAGACTATGTTATACTGAAAGTCATCGTCCACTCTGAGTCGCTAAGAAAAGAGAAAACTCTCACCGAGAAGCATCTCCCATTCACTTTCACCAAGACATTGCATAGTTGGGGAGATGTTATGTAGATTATCTTGTTTCCTATTGAAATTCCCTGAGCTCACCATAGATCGCCAAGACAACACCAACCTCTCGCCGAAAGCCACCAATGAAATGTCGGCGAGAACAAAGGTCACTCACCGAGACCACATATCGATATCACTTAGTCTGGCTGAGACAACCTTGAACTCCTCCCTATATGTATTTTCCCATCGGCGGTCGGAAAGACAAAGTGATTTCACTAAGACATCATTCCAATAGTACAACTCATGCCGATATGATTCCTCCTTAGTCGCTGAAACAAAAGAAAGTCCTATTGATAACTGCCAGTGAGTAAACTCCAATCGTTGTGACACAAAAAATGTCTTGCCGATAGGCAACACAGACATTTACAAGCAAAAAAATGGATAGGGGAGACCCTGAAATTGTCATGCCAATATAGAGCATGATGTGAATTATGCAAGACCCGATGGAAATAATGAGACCACATGGCAAGAAATGGGCAGAATATGCACACGGTAGGACCAATCTAGAATTTTTTTAGTGAATTCAACATGTAAAATCATCAGATTTTTACAGTTCTAATAGGTCAAACCCATAGTTTGGTAATTAAAATTTGATAGAAACAATAGATCTTGAAAGAAAATGTGGGTGCATCAAAGTTTAGGATATTTAAACTACAATGAAACTACATTCTAATTTGCTGGAATAAGATGCGTGTATGAAACATATCGATGCAATAGGGGAGGCCTACAACACACTCAAACACTATTCCAACCTGTAACCACAATTTCCAATTCACAATTTCATTAAAATCTCTTCATTCACCAAATTCACTATATTTCCTTGTAGCATAGGGAATTAGCCAAATCGGGTACAACTTCTCAAAGACAACATATCATACCAAGACATGAACCAATTTAGAGACCCATTTTGACACTCTTCAACATATCAACCAATCATCTATGGCTAATTTGTAACAAATTGCTCAAATTAGGCTTTTCACGCCTTTTAGGGCTCAAATTAGCCCTCTTTTACAAAGAGACTTATCTCTAATCTTTTGAAACCTCTCTGAAACTTTGGGGAAAAAATTACCACATGCCAAAAATCAAGAATCCACAATTTTTTTTAGAAAACCCTGCAACCACATGCCAAAACACTAAACCCTCTTATTTCTCCTACGATCTAGGGTTTTATTGAAAAAAAATCATCCAGTGCTCCTACATACTTATCAATTCTTCCAATAGGTCCAAATACCCCTGTACATGCTCAAAACAACTTAAAATAATTTTTTTGCAACATATTGTTCACTTTGGCATATCAAAACCTCTAGTTTTCTCTTTGAAAACACACTTTTTAGACCTAAGGCTTCATGCCCAACTCATGAAATGACCTCCCCTGCTCCCTTAGACCTTGTACACACCAAAATTAGTTAGTATATGTCCATCCCATTGAAACACATCTTCAACAATAGGTGGAATGGGCTTGTTACATTATGAGAACTTCAAAACCCTTAAAACAGGGCTACCCAGTTGCAATAAGAAAATTGAAGAAAACTCACTACAACAGTAATGTAAGGCTTTCAATATCAATGAAAAAGAGAGTTAACACATTTCCCTATAAAAAAAAAAAATATACTTAATCAATACACCCTTGTACGGGCTTGCACAGTGCTGAAAAGATTAAAAAAACTCAGTAATCTAGAAAAATCAGTCTTGAAACTTGGTGCTTTTCATTCAAATATTCAAAAAAGCTTCTTACAATGATGTACTTTCACATATTTATGATTTTCCTAAACCTAATTCATCTCTAACTCCCTCTAACTACATTTTAAACTCTTGTGACCATTCATATTCCCTTAAAAAGTAACTTTTACAACTTTAGTGTTTTGACTACTTTGCCAAAAATGCAATTTTTGCAAATGTCAAAATAAGTACCCCCCTGAAAAACCTAAAATGACTCAATTTAAATGACCTATTACAATCTAAAATGGTCTTTAAGACCTTATTTTATGCAAATCCATCAAAATGCTAAAGCCTAGACACCAATTTCTTCACTTGACAACATTTATCTAATGGTGCTCCTACACCATACACCCCAACTTTGAGCTTTTCCAAGTCCCTTGGAAAGATGAATTTCACATGTCATCCTTTTTATTATTCATTCCTTTTACATCCTTTTTTTCTTCAAATTGTCCATTGCATTCTTATTCCTTGTTGCCTTTAACATTCTTGATCTTGTCTTCATCTAAAATTTGCTTCTCACTATCATACAACACTGTGGGGTGTCTTGTATCCTTTCCTCCAACAAATACTAATGTCACCTCACCTTTTACACCTATAGTCACCTTTGTACCAACTATCATCACTTGCTTTGCAACTCCTTGCTTATTCCATTTCCCAATACTCATACCAACTGCACATTCCTCACTGTCAACTATACCATCAAACTTCTTTATCTTTGTCAAACATGTAAGTACTTCTTTCATTGTCCTTTCCATTGCCCTATCATCAATACAAATCTTTATCTTTTTATCCTTTTTCCTTTCAATCTTTTCACTCACTGTCCCATCAAAATTCATTGTCCTTCTATCACCACAAACCATTGTCATCTTGCTTACCATCTCATCATTCTCACAAAGCTCTATCCTAACACTTTTTGACTATCTTTTTACCTGATTCAACACCATAGGGCACTTGAATGTCCCTACCAACACACTGCCACTCTCTTCTTGCCTCTCCAAAATCTCTTCAACTTTACTTTCTACCCTTTTAGTCTAAAACTCATTGTTGTCAACCTTCTTTTTCCACACAAAAGCACTCTTTTTCCCAGCATCTGACTACAAGTCATTCTCATGCTTTCTTCCTACTATCCTATCTTCATCATACCTTGTATTGGCTGTAAAATTAGTATTCTTTCCTTTTATCAACATTCATATACTCCTTTCTCCCTAGCATTATAATCTCACCATATTCTTTTAGACCCTCAAAAAATGGAGTTAACATGAACTCTCTCCCATCCTTTTCAATTATGTAGGTATTTTGTCTTTCGTTATACAAGGTTGATCTGTCAAACTACCAGAGACTTCCTAACAATAGATGGAAACAACTCATGGGTAGTATATCACAAAGAAATTCATCTCTATATGGACCTATCTGAACTTCAACCCTTGCTTGTTCACTCACCATAAAAGACTAATTTTCACTAACCCATGACACCCTATATGGCCTTTCTCTAGGTACTCTTTGCAAATTCCATTTTTCTACCATCTCATTAGACACGATGTTATCTGTACAACCAAATTCAACAATCACCTTGCAAACCTTGTCTTTACATCTATAGGTCTTTCTAAACAATTCCCTTCTTTGAAGCAGCTCTTCCTCCTTTGAGGTCTTCAAGATTTTTTTTCTTCATCATCAGCATCTCTCCAACCTCAGCCCTTGCAACCAATCTGTTTGAACTTGAACTACTTTAAGCTTCATCTTCTTGAGCTATTTGTGCTCTTCTATCTAGTTTTCTTTCTCCTCCACTTGTTGATGAACTAGCCTTCTCAGGTGCATTGGAAAACACAAACATAATGGTGTTTTCCAATGCACCTAAGGAATCTCTACGGAATAACCTATTCCTATATTCAAGACCCTCACAATGAATGGCCAACTAACAAGATTCAGTCGAAGACTGAGATATTCTACACTTTAGGCTCTATGGGACCAAGGAGGGTCTTCCTACTGTGTTCATTTTGATTCAAACTTCATAGAACACATCATTTTCACATATCAATTTTAATGAAGGGTACTTATGCATGCGTTACTATGAGATTGGCTTATCTTTAAGTAAACTACTACCCATTCATCAAAACAAAGGTATCCCAAAGATTATTGACATATACATGCATTAAGATTAATAAATGTAAAATGAATTTGCATTCTGATTTCAAGTCGATCACTGGATGGAGAATTGATATACCCTTTGTATGAATCTTTGAAAATAGACTAGTGCCTTGTTACATAGGGCATCAAAATCAGATACACAAAGATCAGTAATACAAAAATGATTTTAAATCTGATGAAATGGACTATTCTCACAACAACTTTTCATTATGGAGCTCACAACTTCTAATACATGACTCCTTATCAAATCCTTTATAAATAACTGCAAATTTATGACCCCATTTAAGCATTTTAATCAATTACTTGAATCAAAACACAAATAGAGACATATTCAAACAAATATTTGAAGATGAATGACGACATCATTGACATTTCATTCAAAATTTGGACAAATCTACATCAGGAAAGCACATGTATCAGAATTATACATTTTTTTTCTATATCAGTCATTTCTATAAAACTATTTAAGATAATTGCATATGTTCATCAGAGCTCAAAACAAGTTATCTTCTCTATTCACTTTCTCCCCTTTATGCCTAATATTCTACCTAGATAAGCACCCAACTCCAAACTTTCAGAATCCTTGTAAATGTGCCCTAAATTCCCTTTTATAGAATAACGGAGCAAAAAAGATACTAGCTCAAATGCAATTTCAATACAAAATTTAATTGCATCTTTAATTTCACCTGCATTTTAGAATTCCCCACGTAATAATTCTGCAAGAACACATTAGAAACCAAGGATAGGAAGTTTGAAACTACCATTAAAAGGGAAATGCAAAGTAAAGCCAAAACTCCCTTTGTCGCAAGGTACACAATGAACTATACATCCACATCATCATGAAGGTGCATAGTCAACATCAAACCCAAAAATAATAGACTCACCTTATAAGGTGCACTTGTAGGAATTTATAGCTTATGAGCTAGTGGGGTACAGTCCAGATCGCTTACCTTATACACGGATCCCAAAATTGGCTCACACAATGAGGTTAGAAATAATAAGGGGCCCATTAGGTCGACGATGTTTAACCCTTGAGGAAAAATGACTTAATTCTTTAGTCATTAGAAAATATTTATTACTCAGACTTAGGGAAAATTTGGAATGAATGAAAAAATGGATGACCGATACTCTAAACCAAAGGGGTCATTAAACGAACGTGTACTGTAGCTTTAAGAAAGAATTAATAAACTGGCAACTGGAAGAGTAAGTCAATGAAGCATTATAATAATCAAAGGCTTTATAAGCCAAAACCCTACTTACACATGGGGACAAGGGTTTATGAAATAGATAGGGTCCACAAGTAGCTTAAAAGTAGGAAATTTTTGGAAGATCCATTAGTGGCTCATGCTCAGGGATGTATACCCCTAGTGGGTATAGCGAGAATCTAAATCTCAAGATGAAGCAAACTAGGGTAGAAGACCAAAACCTAGGAGCTTAATCAGACAAGGCAAGCAGAGACAACTAAAAGCAAAGACACCAAACCAACCTATGCACACTATTTACAAAATATACAAATGTTACAAGATTTCAGGGACAATTCTTTCCTCTATCAAAGACTTTGGCTTGTTTTACTAGCAATGGGTCCATATGGACATTGTGTAATTCCAAGCCACTTGCACCATCACAGTTAGCATTTCCCATGACATTTGAAGTAGTATTGCTATATTTATCTGTTCATAGTAGAGGTTCATCAAACTATACTGGGAAGATGAAAACTTCATACTCCACACTTTCATGAAGTGTAAAATCATATTCCAATTGCTCATCAAAATTGAAAGCCTCATAAACACTCTGGCCAAGACTTGGCCAATCTATTAGAGGATCGGGAAAAGGAAAAACATAATCAAGCATATATTCAATCCATTTGTCACAAGTGTTGTCTTCATGAGGTGAAAGAAGTCCCATTATAAGGTCTATAAGAAATGGGTATGTGTAGGATCATGATGGGCCAAAAAAGTGGCGATATGATGGGTATTTGTAGGGTATGTGGTTGACGACTCTTTTTTACCAAAAAATGATGAAATGAAAAGAGTTTTTAAAGGAGATTCTCAACTTTCCACTAATATAAATTATGCTTTACTTTGAATTTAATAAATAATTATTATTTATTTTCTATTTGAATTACAACTAATGTCCTGATTGATAGGCTGATTGAAAAACATATACAGGTTTCAAACCATATCACATTTTTTGAATCGAAAACATGCGTCACATTCTATGCTTCATATACTATAGGATTTAAAAAAAAATTGAATTCATGGAGTTTTGACAAAGTTAAGGTGGTTAGACATATGAGTTTTTATATTTTTCACAAGTTGTAATAAAAAAATCATAATTAAATATTTACTTGGAAAAAACTCACAAAAAAATATGCATCACATCAAGACATGAGTCCTCTACTTATATCTAAAATCTTATAAAAAAATATTATCATTTTGTTGTAGTTAGGGTGGTCAGATAGACACCTACTTCTTATTTTTTCCTTGTAATTTAAGTACTACTACATTGAAACTTCAAATTTTCATGAAATAGATTTTATTTATTTTTAAATAAACCAAGTAATTTAGAAACTACATTCAATTTTCTATAGAATCTATTCTTGCATATTTGGAATAATATAGATAACTTATTCAAAAAATTACGTCAAGTTTTCTAACTCTGATTTTTCTAAAATTTTTGCCACTTAAGGGCCTATTTTTTCCATGATGATCCTGCACATACCCAAATGGAGTATCTCCAAAGAATTCCACTACAGCTTCATATTGACTTGTATCATTCACTTGATCATCTATTCCTTTGGACTACTCCTCACATGGATGACATAATTCCACAATGTTTGCATACTTTGAAGAATCATCAAATAATTCTTTCTTTCCAACATAAAACAATGTTTCCTGAGTATCCATGTGTTCATCATGTGGAACATGAATAACTGACTCTTCAGATATCTTTTTAGATACACAACTTGTCACCATAGGAAATTCAATACAATCACCCACATTCTTTTGGAAATCCATGCTATACTCAAAATTGATATCATGGTCATGAACTTCTTTATCATGAGAGGCATTGTCACATTTAGATTCTAACACATTTGAGGCATCCTCCTGATATTTATCAAGCACAAGTTGCTCAATCACATGTTGATAGATTTTTTCATTAGTTTTTGTTTCTTCACATCCCTCATTCAGTTGAGGAATCAGCAAATTAGGGTGACATTTTCAAAGAAAAAGTTGCCAACACTTATATCACTTTGAATCTTGTTTTTTTCGTCCATGACACCTCCACTAGTAATACTTGCTAATTACTCATTAGGGTTATCTTCAAAAAGAGGATTTCTCCTATACCAATATGAATTGTCATTTATAACCTCATTGTCCAATGTATGTTCATCAAATAAAGGATTTTTCCATACCTTCATGGTAATTGGATGTATCTCATCTTTCTCATTATTAGAATTCCAATAGTATTGATCATCAATGCATTCAACATCAATATAATCACTTGAAGAACAGAGAGAAACATTCCCCACATCCTCTTCATCATTTACATTCACAATAATTGATCCACACTCAGAGAATTCTTCACATGAAGAATACTGCTCACTTCCTAGGAAACACACACCCTCAAGGCTATTAACATATCCCCTACTAGAAGGAAGGGATTCCATCTCCACTTCATAAGAAGAATCATATTCAATTGAAGATCGTCCAAATTTGACCTCATCACTTTGATCCCTCATTCTTTCCATATCATTGGAGCCAAGTGTATTCCCCTCATTGACTGGTGCATGATAAGTGCTAGCTAAATCAATTTGTGAGGTTTCACCCACTACCTCGTGTGTTTGCTCACAAAATTTGACATCACAAGGAAGATAATTAGATACTACCTCCTTGTTTTCATAGTCTATCTCTTCATCCTCACCACTATTACTTGCACTTGCTTCTATGTTGCTTGAAAAATAACAACATTCAATAGTCAATTGCTCAGACTCTGATGCTTCTCTTTGATCTATCAACCTTAGCCTTTGATTTTCCTCACTATAGCAATTATTGCCCATGTTTTTGGAAACAACTAGGGACAAATGACCATGCTTAATTTCTTCTACAGTGTTTATCCAATCTACTACTTGATCTAGGATATGAGGCTTCTGATCGTCAAACCACTGACTTGATCCTGATATTTAAGCCTCACAAAAAAAATTAATACACATTAAATCACTAGGCCTGAAGCTCTTGGGTATCTCTATCAAAGCATCCAAGAATATTGAAAACAATTCATATGGTGACTCATTTACATATCTCTTTATTTCATACAAATTCTTGACGAAGAAAATTAAATCATACCTTCCTATCCTTGGTTGATGTAAGGTCGATGCTTGCTCATGTTTTGCATCTCTTTGGAGTAAAGCAGATATAACATCTATGATATCCCTTTCTTGGAAAACCATTTTACCTTCTGATCTACTTGGTTAGATAACTTGATTACTACTAGAACTATTGCTGGCAATCATAGGTCCTATCATGATTGAGTATTTCAGATTATTCTCGATGTTCATAACCTCTTGGTAAGCTTGTTGCAAAGTGGCAGGTTCTTTGTCTCTCAACAAAAATCTCATCTTACTATCAAATGCTCCCAAATATATGACCAAACACTCTGCATCATTTGGCCTCATATGCTCAGGGATTTCTCTTATGACCTTGGAAAATCTAAGGTTGAAAGTAGGGACCAATTCCCCTTTATCCTTAGAAATCTCCATGAAACTATTTCTTGCAACACTTGGATTTATTCTTCACCAAATTTGTCCATGAAGGCTGCCTTACGTTTGTTCCAACAGTGTATGGAGGAAATAGGTAGGGGTATGTGCAGGATTGAATCATGGAAAAACAAGCCCTTAAGTGGCAAAAAAATTGAAAACATCAGAGTTAGACAACTTGAAAGTAAAAATTTGAATAAGTTATATATATTATTTCAAAAATATGTAAGAATAGAATCTATAGAAAATTTAATGTAGTTTCTAAACTACTAGGTTTGTTTAAAAAAGGAAGAAATCTATTAGGTGAAAATTTGAAATTTCAATGCAGTAGTACTTAAATTTCAGGGAAAAAAAAGAAGTAGGTGTCTGTCTGACCACCCTAACCATAATAGAATGATAATATTTTTTATAATATTTTAGATATAAGTAGAGGACTCATGTCCTGATGTGATGCATTTTTTTTTGTAATTTTTTTCCAAGTAAATAATTAATTATGAATTTTTTATTACAACTTTTAAAAAATATAAAAAATTTGTATGTTTGACCACCTTAACTTAGTCAAAACTTCATGATATTCATTTTTTCATTTTTTAATCCTATAGTATACGAAGCATAGAATGTGACACATGTTTTGGATTCAAAAAGTGTGATACTATTTGAAAGCTATAGATGTTTTTCAATCAATCTATCAATCAGGACTTTAGTCGTAATTTGAGTAGAAAATGAATAATAATTACTTATTAAATTCAAAGTAAAGCATAATTTATATTTGTGGAAAGCTAAGAATCTCCTTTAAAAACCCTTTTCTTTTCATCAATTTTGGGTTAAAAAAATGTCGTCAACCACATACCCATCCTCTTGCCACTTTTTGGCCTATCATGATCCTGCACATGCCCATAGAAAGGAGAACAATTCTCTTGCATCTCCTTTCAGGGATTGAACAAGTAACTTCATAACCACATCCTCAGGGTCTATTTCATAATCACCCATCACATCAGTAAATTCTTTTACATGCTTTCTTGTTGATTTTGACTTGTCACCACTTAATTCTGGTAGTTTGTCCCTAACCTTGGGTGGTACCAAATTTGGGTAACCACAAATATTGTCAAAGCTAATAGCCTTGTACCAATCAGTACTAAAGTTTCCTTGATAAGACAATGTATGTTCACCTTGCATAGTATTTTCCATATTTATACTAGATGGCATGAATTGGTCCAACTTACTTTTAATTCCTGAAAAGGAATTGAGAATATACCCAACAATTATGAAACAATACTTCAATCCCTTTTACAAATTTGATCCTAACACCTTGGCATATGTATTTCTTACAAATGTTGTCTAAGATCTAACAATTTAGCATGCTCTTTTCATCATAACATGGGAATGTAACTTATACATAAAGCATGCTAAAATATTATTATCATTCCCTCATTTAATGCTAATTCACTTATTAGGGAATCATTTACATCTCAAGTATGGAAAAATTCATCTTGATTTATCAATAATTTGATCGCACCCCTTCAAATTTTATGAAAATACCTGGCAATTTTCATCGAGTAATTATCCTTTGCCTTTTAAGTTACAAATCCAGTCAATTGATGAAATATTTAATAAGTTCTTTGAGTCAGAGTCACCACCTCCTTCCAAAGGACTACACTTCAAGTTAAGATGAATTTTCCTTACAACTATTCCATGTTCTAGGCTATCTTCCACAGCAGAGCCATACTCAAATATTTCAATCTTTGTTGCACTCCAATTATTTACTAGGTTCTTTAGGTTCACTTTACCCTTTGAATCTACATTTTGTATCTACATCTAGAGAAGGAGAATTCCCTAGCAGAGTCACCATTTTGTTGGTGTTTTCTAATGCACCTAAGGAATCTCTAAGCAATAGGCTATTCATTTACTCAAGACCCTCACAATGAATGACCAACTAACAAGATTCAGTCAAAGACTGAGATATTCTACACTTTAGGCTCTTTGGGACCAAGAAGGGTGTTCCTAATATGTTCATTTTGATTCAAGCTTCATAGAACACATCATTTTTATAGATCAATTATAATGAAGGGTACTTATGCATGAGTTACTATGAGACTGGCTTATCTTTAAGTAAACTGCTACCCATTCATCAAAACAAAGGTATCCCAAAGATTATTGACATATATATGCATTAAGATTAAGAAATGTAAAATGAATTTTCATTCTAATATCAAGTTGGTCACTAGGTGGACAATTGATATACCCTTTGTATGAATCTTTGAAAATAGACGAGTGCCTTGTTACATAGGGCGTCAGAGTCACATACACAAAGGTCAGTAATACATAAATGATTTTAAATCTAATGAAATGTACTGCTCTCACAACAACTTTTCATTATGGATCTCACAACTTCTAATACATGACTCCTTACCAAATCATTTGTAAATAACTACAAATTTATGACCCCATTTAAGCATTTTAATCGATTACATGAATCAAAGAACAAACAGAGACACATATTCAAACAAAGATTTGAAGATGAATGATGACATCATTGACATTTCATTCAAAATTTGCACAAATCTACATCAGGAGAGTACATGTATCATAATTATGCGTTTTTTCTATATCAGTCATTTTTGTAAAACTATTTAAGATAATTACATATGTTCATCAGAGGTAAAAAAAAGTCATCTGCTCTATTCACTTTCTCCCCTTTATGCCTAATATTCTACCCAAATAAGCACTCAACTCCAAACTTTTAGAATCCCCACAAATGAGACCTGAATTCCCTTTTATAGAATAATGGAGCAAACAAGATACTGGCTCAAATGTAGTTTCAATACAAAATTTCATTTCATCTTTAATTTCACCTGCATTTCAAAATTCTCCATGTAATAATTCTGCAAGAACACATTAGAAACTGGGGATAGGAAGTCTACAACCACCATTAAAAGGGAAATGAAAAGTACTACCAAAACTCCCTTTGTCTCTAGGTACTCAATGAACCATACATCCACATAATCATGAAGGTGCATAGTCAGCATCAGACCCAACAATAATATCTACGTACACTGAAGAAGAGACGAACCATCACTGCAATTTATCAAAACCAAAATTCTTCATCCAACATGGCATCTTCTTACCCACGAGCTACCTTACCCTTATCAGCACCCACACCATGATACACACACTGACTTCGCTTTGTTGCAAGGGAAGGAGAGGAAACCTCAACTCCTTCCTCATCTTTTTCGTTTTGCAGCAAAGTGCCATCATGTTAGCTCGGAGTCCTAACTGCCAATGGAGGGACAAACAATATCTCTTCACCAAGGGTAGGAGTTCAACACAAAGTTGCAAGATACCGATGGTAGCTAGATTCAGTCTCCATCTCATTGTCTGATGCGCTATCTGTGAGGTCAATGGGTGAATGTTGGAATCCGGAGGAGCCACACCCATATCTTACTTTTCTACTTGTCCTGGTAGTGGATTGCAAAGGCTCCCTATCTTTATCCTCCATCTTTTCAGCAACAACATTTTGGAATTTTAGCCTCCTACTGCACCTTATGGGTGCACTCTTAGGCTTGTCAGAAGGAGCATCAACTTCTATAGCAAAAGCATGCTCTGGAACACTAGATCCAGGTCTCTACAAGTTCAATCGATCCAACCTTCTTGCTAGTTCCACAAAATTTACTAGCTTACTCATCTTCTCACTATGATGATCTCTCAAACTCACTCTATCTGGATTCAAAAAATTTCTAACTACAATTAGTAGTTATTTCCTGCTATATTTATCATGTGGTGTGATGACAACAACAATCAATACTTAGAAAATCACACGTACAAAATACCGGAAAGTTTTTTGGCATATGTATTATCATCGTTTGATTCCCAAATGCATCAAAATCTATAAATCATATTTCATGATTGCCAGTAATTAAATCTAAACATGCATGGAGATCAATTTGATTGATCCTACAGAAAGCTGGCCATTAATGTGTGTTGGTTGCAATATCAAATTGTTTTCATGTGCCTATCCATTTATTTTGAATATCCGTCATCGATCTTCTGCTAAGATGGTAAATTGGATGACTTGCACCGAGTTGACCATCTTTGAATTCCAACTATTCGTTGATTAATCACCTTCAGCCAATGGCATCAACCCACCTCGGATGGAAATTTCTCTATCATCGGGCTCTACCCATATCACAAACTACGTAGACTAATCCATGTGTCGATATCTCGCTGATCTCACAGCTTTTAACAAGCCTCCAATTTCTCCCTACGAGCAAGCAGGGAATGACGGAGATTACCCTGGGTGTTTAATCAACACTGTCTAGTCAATCTTTCAAGTGATGGGCATGGTAGTGGAGACTAGGCCCCATGATTGTACAAGGACATGTGTCTTGATACCCTGCATCCCGCATGCCATAACATGTAGGAATTTATACCCATGAGCTGGTGGGGTACGGTCCAAATCGCTTCCCTTATGCATGGATCCCAAAATCTATGCACACAACGAGGTTAGAAATAATAAGGGGCCCATTAGGCCAATGATGTTTAACACTTAACGACAAATGAATTAAGTCTTAAGTCATTAGAAAATATTCATCGCTCAGACTTAGGGAAAATTAGGAATGAACGAAAAAATGGGTAGCTGGTACTCTAAACGAAAGGGGTCGATAAACGAATGTGCACTGTGGCTTTAAGAGAGACTTAATAAATTGGAAACTAGAAGAACAGGTCAATGAAGCATTATAAGACCCAAAGGATTAATAAGCCAAAACTCTACTCACACATGGGGACAAGGGTTTATAAAGTAGACAGGGTCTACAAGTAGCTTAAAAGCAAACAATTTTTGAAAGCTCCATCATATGGCATAATCTGCTGGCAAAAACCGAGCCTTTACTTTTGCTACCATCCTATCCCAAGAGCTTATTTTAGACTTACCTTTCTTGACCCTAACTTCTTGAACAAAATTCCACCATGTGAGGGCTAGACCCTTCAATTTTTTCTTTGCATATTTCACCTTCTTGTTGTCTTCTATGTCTTCAAATTCAAAAAAATTATCTAAGGCATCAATCCAAGCCAAAACCTCTTCACTATCCATCTTACCTCAGTAAATTGGAACTTCTACCTTCACTTTTGGAGTCTTTTCACCTCTTACTTCCTTTAGCATCTTGATTATTCTCCTTTCATTAGGGTCTAAGTCATCTTCATCATACTAGACTGGAGGATTTCCTTCTTCCCCTTCATCTTCTTTATCACTTTGGTCTTCATTCACCATTTCTCTTCTCTAGTTCTTCTCTAGAGGTGCTACCCTTGCTAAGGTGGCTTCTTGAGACTCTTTGTAGATCCTTTCCTTCTAATCCAACTACACTTTCAATTCCTTTATCTCCTTTTCCATTGCACTGGCCTTTGGAGGCATTTTCACAATCGTCCCTCTTCACCTTCCAATCACAAACTAGAACTTTCTTCTTCAAGGAACTACTTCCTCACTCTAATACCACTTTGATGCAATCAAGGAGGCCTACAACACACTCAAACACTATTCTAACCTACAAGCACAATTTCCAATTCACAATTTCATCAAATATCTCCATTCACCAAATTCACTCTATTCCTTTGCAGCATAGGGAATCAACCAAATTGGGTACAACTTACTAATGACAACCTATCAGACCAAGACATCAACCAATTCATAAACCCATTTTGACACTCTTCAACATATCAACCAATCACCTATGGCTACTTTGTAACGAATTGCTCAAATCAGGATGTTCACACCTTTTAGGGCTCAAATTAGCCCTCTTTTACAAAGATACCTACCTCTAATATTTTTCCAACTCTTTGAAACTTTGAGGCAGAAATTCCCACATGCGAAAAATCAAGAATCCATAATTTATTTTTAGGAAACCTTACAACCACATGCCAAACCACTAAACCCTCTTATTTCTCCTACAATCTAGGGTTTTATTGAAAAACAATCATCCAGTGCTCCTACAAACTTATCAATTCTTCAAACAGGTCCAAATACCCCTGTACATGCTCAAAAAAACTTAAAATAATGCTTCCCCAACCTATTTTTTACTTTGGCATATCAAAAGCTCTAATATGCTCTTGGAAAACACACTTTTTAGACCTAGGGCTTCATGCCCAACTCCTGAAATGACCTCCCGTATTCCCTTAAACTTTGTACACACAAAAATCAGTTAGTATATGCCCATCCCACTAAAACACATCTTCAATAGTATGTGGAATGGGCTTGTTACATTATGAGAACTTCAAAACCCTTACAATAGGGCTACCTGGTTGTAAAAAGGAAATTGAAGAAAACTCACTACAAAATTAAGGTAAGGCATTCAAGATCAATGAAAAAGAGAGTTAACATGTCTCCCTATCAAAATAAAGAAGATACTTAATCAATACACCCTTGTACGGGCTTGCACAGTGCTGGAAAGATTAAAAAAACTCAGTAATCTAGAAAAATCAGTCTTGAAACTTGGTGTTTTTCATTCAAATCTTCAAAAAGGCTTCTTCCATGATGGAATTTCACATATTTATGCTTTTCCTAAACCAACTACCTCTCTAACTCCCTATAACTACCTTTTAAACTCTTGTGACCATTCATATTCCCTTAAAAAACAACTTTTATGACTTTAGTGTTTTGACAACTTTACCAAAAATGTAATTTTTGCAAATGTCAAACTAAGTACCCTGCTAAAACACCTAATATGACTCAAAAATGACCTATTACAATCTAAAATGGTCTTTAAGACCTTATTTTATGCAAATCCATCAAAATTCTAAAGCCTAGAGACACCAATTTCTTTACTTGACAACACTTATCTAATGGTGCTCCTACACCACATATAGATGATGACATACTTTTGGAGACCTCTAATGACCCTAATAAGTCACAATAATGCATGTACCTTCCTTATAGGTAGATAGTAGAATGATAATGGAGGATGTAATTATTTAGGAAACAAGTCACTAGGCTTGGTTTGATGGCTAGTTACATCTCCTGAACCTAGAATCCATCATGATTCTCCATAGGCAACCATCATCAATCCTTAACAATGCTAGATATTGAATGAAAGTGAGTTGGAAGACCTGCAAACACATTATAATGTTGCTCCAAGACTTCAAATTCATTTTCTCCTTATTCTTTAATGCTTGAGAATCTCTCTTGAATGTTCTTCTTTGAAAGTTCTAGGATTGCTTGAATTACTTTTCTAGATGAAAATAATGATTTGAAACCTTGTTTATATAGGTACTTCATCTAATTTACCATTTATTAGATCTCAAATTCCAGCATTAGCAAAAATTTTGAATTAGAAACCTTAATTTCCCACTCAAACCCTAAAAATGGGCCACACATGACTCATACGCCACTTGTGGCATATAGGTGTCACCTAGGGGGACTCATATGCTCAAGGTGGCATATGAGTCCCACCCTAGCTTTTCAGGGTGAGAAAATGTCAGGGTGCTAGATAATTAAATTCCTTTGTTTATTTTTTCGAGATTTCAATAGAAATAAGTCGTAGGATCTAAAATAAAGAGTCTTAGGGGCCTATTAATGATCATTTAAAAGGTCATAAATGCAAGGGTACTAAAATAGGTCCTAACTAAGTGTGAAAGTTTAATGTCTCCAAGAAGGGAGTAAAATTTTATACACTACACCTATATGGAAACATATAATCATAAACACAATAAGCTCAATCCTAAACCCTATAACCTATACCCTCAGCCCTAAACCCAATAACCTATACCCTCAACCCTGAAGCCTATACCCTATACACTATACCCTCAACCCTAAATACTATATCCTATACCCTCAACCCTAAAACCTATACTTCATATCCTCAATTGTAAACCTAAATTTCTCAAAACTAAACCATACACCATCAACTTTATGCCATATATCCTCAACCATACACCCTCAACATTATACCATCAATCATAACCCATATACCCTCAACCCTATCCCTTATACCCACAACATTTTACCCTCCACCATAAACTGTATACCCTAAACTCCATTACCTCAACCCTCAACCATACACCCTAGACCCTATACCTTATATAGTAAACTATAAACCGTATACCCAATACCCTCAACTCTAAACCCTATAGCCTATACCCTCAACCCTAAACCCTATACCTTTGTAGTAATTAAAAAAGTAATATTTTCCTTGCTTGGTTTGATAATTGACATTAAAACTAAACTTATGATGTCTTGTAGTGGTGTTGTAATGTGTTGTACACATTCACACTATTCTAGGACCTTTATTTGACTAAAGAATGCCTTAACTGATCCTTTGCAAAGGTGTTGTAAAGTTTTGTAGCACACTTTCACACTTTTCTAGGATGTATTTGCTTAATTAAGCCTGATGGTCCCCTTTTCAATAAAAAATTACATAATGTGTACCTTGTTTAAGTGTTGTAAACTTTTTTAAGGAACTTTAACACTTATCTAGGTGGTCCTCATTAATTATCATTAATTAGAGTTATTAACCCCCTTTTGATTCAAATCTAGGCCCTAATTTTTACACCTCTAGAAGATCTATCCCGATAATCATAATTTAATTATTAAATTATTTCATTGCGAAAAGTTTGGTCCTGGTAAGTTTAGCCATGAAAATTTTTCCCTTGATGGTTAATGGGTCCTCCCTTAACAAGACCCCCCTTTCTCAACTAATTTGAAATGGGTTTTTATCACTCTTTCCATCCCCCAGGGTTAGGTCCTGGTAAATTGAGCCATGGCCCATTCGCCCAAGGTGGTCAATGGGTCCTCCATTAATGAGACCCACCTTTTTGAATTTCATTATGGTGCGAATTTAATTATGTTTCTTTTCAAATCTGGTGTCGACCTTAATTCCTTGAATTTTGGGGTTAATCTCCTAACTTAGTATAAATAAGGGGTTAATTCACGTTTTTCTCTTGACAAGAGCTAACACAATCTAGCAAGCATTCAAGAATTCAAGTGATCAAGCATTAGATCATTTCAAATGCATTCACAAGGCATTACAAGGTATATTTCTTGAGTTTATTGCAACAATTCAAGATCATATAATCATTTCAAGGGTTTGATGCATGAATTCATGTTGTTCAGCTAAAGAGATGAATGTAGCATTGGAGGAAAACATGCAACTATTGTTCAAATCACATTCAAGGATCCTAGATATACATTCCTCATGGGAACTACATGTTAGTTTGTAGATTTATTTCACAAGACATCATACAAGGTGATATCATTTACATATTTCATGTTTCATGTTTCATTTCATTCATTTAATCATTCAATTTGATTACCTACAAGGGATTTTACTGAGGAAAACCCCCATTCACTAACAAATCAACAAGTTTTTCTTCCCTTGAGTGTGTGATTGTAGATTTACAGGGTGAAGATCAAGTTGAGAAAGATTTGGAGCAAAATTTTCAAAGTTGCAAAATTGCAAAAGTTATCATCTACATTGCAAGATCACGTAAAGAGCTCTACAAAATTAACTACAGACTTCTAGAACTTGATAACAGGTAATTTATGAGTGTATCAAGGAAGAGGACTCTGAAATCAATTTTTCAAAACCATAAAAGGACCCATTCGCCATTAAAGGCGAATGAATCCTTTGTAGCACAGAAACAAATTTTTGGCTAAGTACACATATTTTTATGCTCTAAGAAAATCCCCCAAGTTGCTATAATAGTTAGGAAACATTTCTAATTGTTATTGGCATCTTATTTCATACATAATTGAGTGTTTAGGGTCTTACAAAAATCAATGGTCCATCACTTTGTTAATTCATTTTGGTGGGCCCTATTTTTTACCTTTACATTTATTGGTGAACCTGATATATTCAACGTTGCAAATTTTTTTTTTTAGAGTCTCTCATTACATCTTAAGTTACAATCTCCCATTCATTGCATTTAGACTTACATTGAATTAAGATCTCATTTAGGGTTTCTTATTTTGCATTGAAATCTTGCATATCATATACGGTTTAGATTTGCATTGTTTTTCATCTTTCTAAATCTGAAACAAATCATTCATTTTGCATTTCATTTAGATCTCATTCAATTGTATTTGAAAATAAAAACAAAAGTGCACTTCAAATTGGGTTTTTCATTTCCTCTTTTCATTGCATTTTTACATTGAATTTCTGGAAAATTTGAAGTTGAAGCTTACTATTTCAAACCTAGAACTGAAAGATATAACTAAGATCTTGAAAATCATTAAAAAACAAGTTAAAAATACCTAACCAAGACCCATTCACCTTTACTAGTGAATAATTCCTTGATCATCTCTAATCTAAACCTCCTGGAAATTGAAAAAGCATCAAAATTCACTTTGAAATCCACAAAAAATCCTCGAAACACCTAACCAGGACCCATTTGCGCTTTTTGGAAAATGAGTCCCTATTAGCTACTAATTTTCACTTTTAGGAGATTAAAATCTCATTTTTTAGCTTTTTTTTGTTATTGTTATCTTTCTGTTTCAATTTCTTAATTTGTTGTTTCATCAATTTCATTGCATTTACCTTAATTTTTTTCATTTTAGTGCATTGTTAAAAGTTCAAATTTGCATCAAAATATTTCACTTTCAACTTATTACATTGTGTAATTAGTAAATTGAATTTCATTCTAGGTTATTGCATTTCCCCTTTGCTATTCTATTGTTTGCACACTGGGGTTGTAAAAAATGCATGAGCTTTACAACTTGGTGTCCTATTCCTAATACTATTATAATATGTAGCTCAAGGCTCATGTCAACCCACAATATCTCACTCACAATGGATCTTGGGTTTCATAACTCTCTTTTTGGTAGTGTTGAGAATAAACCTTGCATGACTCATAGTTTGCATACTTCATTTCATATGGCTTCACCTCCTAAAATCAATGTGCATGATGTTATTGAAAACCTAGATGAACAACTAGAAAATTTACAAGCCCATATTCTTAGTGAATGCATTGACATTAGCTTGGTTCCTATAATACAAAATCTAAGGAAAGCTCTTAAAACTCAAAACAAGACACAAATCATCTATAGCCTTAGTTACTTCCTTTATGAGTACTTGAACAAACACAAAAATAGTAACATACAGGTGTAAGAGAGGGGAACCAACCACATCAAGGCTTGAGGTCACAGAGATCTGAGAGTGGAGGGATACCCTAACTTATCTCACACTAACAAATGTTTTGGGATGAGGATCAAGAATGAAGATCACTCTCAAGTGCTTCTATCACTTTGCAGACCCAAAAATATGATTGGGGCTAGACGAGCTTATTTTTGGACTCTAAACTACACCTCAAACAACTCTCTATCCGAGTATGGTAGCACAGGTATGGGATGACAATGCGACGCGCTGGTGTCCATATGACCAAAAAAAATTATAATAAGGAAAAGACCAAAAGCCTACTAATGGCCTAGCTAATTAGTTTTAATGAAATAAATAGAATAATGAAGTACAAAAAGTAAATGTGGAGATGATAAAGCAAGTAAATAAAAACTAGGGTGATGAATATTAAATTAGTGAAATGTCAATTTTCTAGTGAGCTCCACACATGCGTTCACCTACACACAACAAAGGGGGGGAAATTGTTGGGGCTATATAGGGGTTTTCCTTAGTCAAACCCCTGCTTTGGCATTTCCACCTCCACAAATAGCCAAAAAGTAATAGAGTAGAGAAGTATGATAAAGGAGATAGAAAAAAATGTACTAAATACTACAAAAGATAAAAGCTACTCTATCAAATCACAAAAGAGAGGAATGAAGCATTACCACCTCCACCCAAAGGATCTAAAGGCCAATGAAGGGAGAATACAAACAATGAGCTTTGAAAAGTCACCATAACCACAAATGGTGATGAAGGGACATCTCACAAGACTCCAAGCTCATAACTTCTATGGCTACCTCACACATACAAAAGTGAAGAACTGATGGAGTGTCAAGCTACTACAATGCTCAAGTTGTGAAAATGATAGTAGAATGCTTCAAGAGTGTGGTTAAGAGATCCCAAAGTGTGAAGAAAAAATGGAGTGGAATTGCTAGAGAGATTGATTGAATGTGCAGAAGATGAAGTGAAGTAAAAATGGATTAATTTGAAGATCAAAAGAAGTCATTCTGATTTAGTTGGTCACATATAGGTGTTACAATTCGACCCCAATCAGGTTTCTAATATCCTTCCAAACTCCAGAGGTGGGAATTTTTTAGGGATGGAAGTGAGCCGAGCAAATGTTTGTGCATCGTGCTTGCGTCCCTAATGAAAATTCCCCCGTCGACAAACAAAAAATATGCCAAGTGGATGTATATTAGATGGGTAATGTGGAATTTCTCCTACAGATTTTATTTTCTAAGGTGAGGGTTTAAAAAATGGGAATTTACACAAAGGGTGCAAATTTGCTCCTATACATTATGCCCCCACTTTAGCGAGCACAAATATCTATGAGCATTCGATAAAGAAGATCGAAGAGATAGAGATGTACATAAACCATCGAGGAATCAAACTATGGTCTGGTGAACTTGAAAGCGTAGGGCAAGAAAAGGACTCCACAAGTACTCTCTCCTAAGGAGGGTTGAACAAAAGGACTCTGTAGCTCCACAGAACTACAAAGTCGCACAAAGTACACTAAAGGCATGTGGACCAACGATGAACAAACCCCACAAGATGTAGGCACCTCATAGGCCCATAGACCTACAAGAAGGAATTCCCCCAAGTAATCTCTCATGAAGGAAGCCCATTGAAAGGGGACTCCGCAAAGTTGAACTAGAAAGTGACTTCACAGGTGTGCCTACAAAGAAACATGTTAATCTGTAGATAAAATATGCTAGAAAATAATAAGCAACCAAACAGTAAAGCAAGCAAACAATCATACAAATAATCAACAAGTTGAAAGGATTTCAAAGTGGTCCCTCAGGAACCCTTCAAAGAAAGAGGGGTCCACTCTAAGGACGCACTATATGAAAGTGTAAGAATGTTTTTCACAAATCAATTCAATCATCAAGGAATCCTTTTGAAATATGTTCACTTCATCAAGGAATTCAAAAGGAAGAAAATTCCCCCCACAAGGGGTAGGTCGAGGCTTCTCTAGCAAGAAAAGTTGCTCTCACCTCAAAGGAAATTTTTGAAGTTCTTTCTTTGCGAACCCATGATGAAGGAAACACGTTCTACTAGGGGTCCACGTTGAGAATATGATTTCTTGAAAAAGGTTACTAAGATTTCTGAGAAAATATTCATTGGGTACAAATTCATTTTCTAAAAATTGAAGTTGACATGGCAACCTCGCTTAGGGTGGTGTGTGTTGAATGCAGAGTCACACGACATCCTAAGGAGAGAAAACCAAGAATAGCAAAGTGATGTTGTGGCTCATTGGGCATAGCAAGATGTCACTATGGTGATGTTGTCACACACACAAGGGACAACACATAGGCACCACAACATCACAACTCAAGCAAAGAAGAGAGACAGATAAAAGAGTGAAAGAGAAATAGAAACATTGTCAACAAGGGACATAGGGGTGATTTGATATTTTAGGGTCACAGATACTCATAAATATATATAAGTATAGTAATAGTATATATATGAACTGTCATCAATCCCCTACTATATTATACCATTGGAAGAATGCACAAGAAGACAAAATAAAGATAAAAAAATTTAAGTAAACATGGAAGGGAAGCCTAAATTCCCCCAACACTTTGCATCATCCCCAATTTTTTGAAAATAAAAACACATAACAGAGGAAGAATGATGCCACAAATAGAGGAAGTTTACGACACATAATCACTCATGTGTCCAAGCACCTACAAGGGTGACAAGAGTCATCCAGGAACACATAGTGCAAGCACAAGGGAACACATAAAAAACACACACCTAATCTAAATGTAAAAAAGAGGCCTACCCCTAACACTCATCGACCAAGAGGTCATCTGCTTCCCAATCTAGATCATTTTATGGGGAAGGCAGATGAGCCTGCAACAATGAAATATTAAGGGGAGAACCTTTTGACCCTCCCAAAATAAGGTCCAAGGAAGGAGACACTTTGGGGTCTCCTCCACTCGATTCTTATAAAGCAATGGTCAACGATTTCACAAAAATCACAGACAAGGCCAAGAACTTTTCCAAAGAGTTAAACATGCACTTTATGGGAGTGTCATGTGTTAGCTCAATGGATAGGGAGGACAACACCTGAGATTCACTGCTAGGCCGACCGAGTGACTCAGGAGTAGTGACAAACTCAGGGGAAGGTGAAACTAGCTTCATCACTACGATGACACATGCTAGTGTAGGACCACCCTCTGCAGAAGGTGGGATCCTCTTATGCCCCCCATTTCTAGTAGGTCCCACTTCCACCTTTTGCTTCGTCGAAGGATGTGAACTCCCCATAGATGAGGCAAGATACATGGAGGAGGAGAAGGAAACTTTGGTGGACACCATTGAGGTATTCAACATGTCCATAGGTTTAGCGAATGGTGGGATGTCTATAAGGGACATCAAAAGAGGAAGCTCGATCAAAGGAGAGATAAACACCTATACATTTTTAGGGTTAGGTGCACTTACGCTCACAACATGAGCAAGAAGTAGCACTCGATTTGATTGAATGGAAGTAGAGGGGAGGAGAGAGGAGGACGCATCAGGAGGCCCTAAAATAGGGGTGGTTGACTCCTCTTCCTTTCTCCATAAAGTGGCCTACTCAGCTGCTAGAGCCTTTTTTTGGAACTTGCGCTTGTGTGCAAGATAGTTTTTGTGACTCTTTGCGCTAGAGGCCAGGTGATGGGAAGGGAAAGAAGGCTCCTACTTAGCCATAGGAGTATCCATCATAATAATCTTTGGTAGAGAGACAAATATTTTGAGCAGGAATAGGAGGAAAAGGTTAAAAGATAATGGGGGGAATTAGCTCTAGTGCCTTAGCAATGGGCCTCTTCCCATTCACTCCTTTAGGATTAGGAGTTGTAGGAGGTCGTAGAGGCTCATACATAGAGGATTCCCCACGAGGATCCTTTCTCCTACCAAATAGGTAGGGCCAAGGTCCAAGAGGCATAGTAGGAAGGTTTGATAAACTATTCTTAGCTTTGTGCCAAGCAGGCACCATTAGAGTTCTCATGTGGATTCTAAGAGTAGAAATCCAAAACCATTCTTTATAAAGGGGAGGGGAAGAGGCATCTTGAGGATGGGTAGGATTCTCCTTTCCCTTTTGAGAAGAGGAGGTAGCTGGTTACTACACTATTGGAGGGATTATTTCTGACTTTCCCTTACCTCTAGTCTTGTACTTTACATATTTTGGGTAAAGTAGGTCAATTCTTTGGGGAAGCGGACCAACCGAGGTGGGCAAAAAATGATCCAATGAATAGCCCCCATAGGATACCAACAGCTAGTATTTAGTGTCATCCATGATGTGCACAACACCCTCGTGGGGGAATTTTAAACACTTATGAATGTCAGAAGCAATTTTGTTTTGGAAGCTAGCCAAGCTATGCCTAACTTCACCCTAAACAAATAAAATTCTTGGATAATGTCAAAGTTTATATTCATAGCCCTAGGTCTGACTAGGATGGAAAAATTTATTGATCCATACAACTTGAGGGAGATGCAAACTTGTGTATGAATGGTAGAATTTTTTCTTCATGAATACTCCTCCCTCTTCCATGAATTTAACCACAATGTTTCCTGTGTGATAACAATCACTCGGCTCATGGGGTCAACTAAGACCCCCATCACAATTTTTACATTGAGGCGAGTAGGGATGTAGAGGGGAGAAGGCTTGCTATTCAAGGGCATGCCCTACAAGATGAATGTCATGTTTGGAAAACCAATCACAGGCTGCAGAGAAGGAGTAATCGTGACCATATTAACATACATTAGGGCTAAGTGGAAGAATTAGATGGGTCAATAATCAACTTAGCAGAGTGAGACAAAAACATATTTGTATAGATCTGCAACTCACTATTAGATTTTTCCACTGATTTATTTTCATTTTGTTTTTTCCCATTGAGATGCATGGTGCCATCGTCGATGTGATCCTGTATCTCATGACCTAGGTGCATACAACATTCAGTATCATGGTCATTAACCCGATGGTATTGATAGAAATCATTCACATCATACCAATTAAGATAAGGTTTCTTGAGAGGTCAAGGGTTTTCCAAGGTTATGATATTATCCTTCAACAAATTTTGCAAGATGGAAGAATGAGATTCCACTAAATTTGTAAATTTCTATTGCATCTGAGGCCATTATCATTTGTCACAACTACTACATTCACAACAAATTTACCCTTTCCTAATATATATACAATAGAAATTCCTTTTGAATGGGAGTCAAAGGAAGATCCCCTAAACTAAACTATCATTTGATGATCTATTATCGCCACACGACACATAGATGAATAAAGGAAGGGTATTTCATAAGGGTAAAATTTTCCTACCAAGGTCTTTGTAGGTTACCTATGAACAACTTCCACACATTAGAATTAGGCAACAAGTATGAGATCTGTGAAAAGAGTGCTTGATATCACACTACGAGATCAATTAGCTTCTCATTATACCCCTACTTATATTCGACAAGATCCGAGAAGATCATCTTCGAACCAATGTTAGATTGGAACTATCAGAGAAAAATATTAGCAATTTGATCAAAATAAAATATAGATGTTGGATGTTGTGGTTATGTTGATGATATGTGGTTTTTATTTATTTCAGTTGACACTATTAGCATAAATGTATTTGAAGTTATATATGTCGAGGATATTGAGAAAATTGTAATAAATGAGTTCTAGGTTGTCAGTGGTGAAGTGAAGTTCAGTATGATGGTTATTTTTGTATGTTGTTGATCAGAGGTTGTGGACTAAAGGATTTGTTGCTGAGTGTATCTAGTTTATCCATGTCGAGGTTTAGAGATCCACATGAAGATTTGATCGAGTTATGAAGATTTCCATTTAGATAGTTTTTTAGTTTCTTCAGTTGGTGTTCCTAATTGAAGATGACTCTATTTTAGTTAGTTCAGTTGTTCTAGATGCTTCTCTTGTCATTCATGATGCTTTTGGATGTTTCTATATCATGCTCTATCTTTTTTGCATGTCCACATTGATCGTTGTGATCGTGGTTGGCGATTTTCTCTTGTGTGTTAATGTTTTTCTTGTTCTTGGCCCACATAGTGCTTGTAGCATGTTGTGGATCTTCGAGGAGAAATTAATTGAAATGTCTTCATGCTGGAGATGTTGATTTGGGTCCTCATTAAGTTGTGGCTGACTTTGTTTGATTCACATTGATAATCTTTAATGTTTTGGGCTGACAATCTATATTGATTTTATTATTTCTTTGTGGTTGACTTGTAGCGATGAAATTTCATGTTACAGATATATAAGCAATTGTTCATTTCATTTGAAGTATGTCGAATGTGTGTGTTGAAGAATAATTTAATAAATCATTCAAAGGAAGAGTAGAGTGTAAAGAATTATGAAGAAGTGTGAAGAAGAGTGAAGAAGTGTTCATGTGCTTAATTGGAACTGTAATCAAGCATTAGCAGATGCTATTTTCTCAATTCAAAATCTGGATGGCTTTAATCTGAATCTCTTTGTAAGATAGTGTTTCGTCCTTTGTAATTGAGTAGTGAGCTCTACATAGTGTGATTGAATGCATGTGCATTCCCCTTATTTCATTTTCATTATACTTTTAATAGGATATAATATTATGGACTAACCTCCACTGTGGTTTTTCCCCTAACAGGGTTTCCATGAAAAAAATCATGGTGTTATGTGTATTTTTGATGTGTTGATGATATATGTTTTCATGGTTAATAATCAGATCAAAGAATAAGGTTAATACATTGAATATGTTTGAATTTCTATGAAAACTAATTCACTCCACCCCCCCTCTTAGTTGTCTTCCCTTGTATTGCCAACAATGGAATTATTGGGCAAGGAACAGTACCACTCAAGTGTTGTATCCTTCAGAGATTAGGGAAATAATATTTCCACCAAAGTGTTATGATAGAATAAGTTTCTACACATGGCATTAAATGTAGACACATGTGTTTATGGGTCCCCTTTACAACCATATTTCTCAAATTTGGGAATCTTCATTCCTTGTAGGAAGGGAGTACTCAATGGGATATGTTAGAAAAAAGGCTAAAAAGTAGGTTGGGAAAAGGCCTAGGAAAGGCTCACCAAATGGTTTTGCATTCAACCCATGTTCTGAAGAGGGGCATTCAAAATAGGGTCAGAAGATAACAAAGGACCAGTGGAACCTCCAAAACCACCACCACCAAAACCTCCTCTAGAGCTGCCTCTAGAGCCACTGTTGTGACCATCATCATAGCCACCACCACCAGTAGGGCCTCTTCCAAAGCCACCTCCACTATTGAAAACACCACCATCACCTCCACTAAAGCCTCCTCCATCGATACCACCTCCGCTACCAAAGCCACCGCTACTCATTCCATCGGAGCCCCCACTACTAGGGGCAGTAGGAGAGATGAAACTGAACCCAATAGGTGTTTTACTCAGCTCAAGAGAGTGTTAGGAATTTGGGAAGCAAAAGAGACATTGATCGAGGACCTTGTTTCAGCCATAAATATGAATTTGGTGAGCATTGAAATGCCTATTTATCTTTCATAGGCATCAAAAACTTCCCCTCATGTGGTACCTGATTTAGGCCTATACAAAGGGACATAAGCTTTAGTTAGATCGACAAGGCCTCGTAGAAACTCTATGCCCTTTTTATCATTCCCTAACAAATTTCTCACCTTGCCAGTAAGCCAAGTGACTCTTTTCATGATCGGTAATTTCTATAAATGATTTACAAGGTCTAGCAATCTATTATCTAATGCCATAAGGTTTTCCACAAGAATATGCACATCATCATCCTCATCTATGGATGAAGTCGTAGGAGATGTTGGAGGCGTAGGCACACAGGTGGTTTTGTCTATGAAACCAATCTTGTTAGTAAATCCCATAGGAAAACTAGTCGTAAAGTCATTGCCAAACCAGTGGAAAATTTGGAGGTGAAACTAGAAGTGACCTTTGTCTTCTCCATCAGTAGGTGTTGCACACTTCTCCTAACAATGTACCCAGAAGTTGTGGACTAGGTTGTGATGCTTAAAATCCTTCACAACACTCAAGGTTACAACAACCACAAGGTGTGGTGGAAATGTATTGGAACATAGGTGAATGGATAGGTGTGTTTCACATCCGATTCACCAAAAGTGTAAGAGAGGGGGACCAACCACATCAAGGTTCCAATTCATGGAGAGTGGAGGGCTACCCTAACTTACCTCACTCTACTAGATGTTTTGGAATGAGGATCGACAATGAAGAGCACTCTTAAGTGCTTATGTCACTCTCCAGACCCAAAATTTTTATTGGGGCTAGACGAGCTAGTTTCTAGAGTCTGAATTGCACCTTAGATAGCTCTTTGTCAAAGGATGGCAGTGCGGGTCTGGGATGAAAGTGCGACGCATTGGTGTCTCTCTAGCACGCTAGTGTCCATATGGCTAGAAAATGAGAAATACAATAAGGAAAATACTATAAACCTATTGATGGCCTAGCTAACTACTTTTAATGAAATAAGCAAAATAATGAACTATAGAAAGTAAATGTAGAGATGATAAAGCAAATAAATAAAATCTAGGGTGACGAATATTAACTCACTAAAATGCCAATTCACCAGCGAGCTACACACACACATTCACCTACACACAAGAAAGAGGGGAAATTTTTTGGGGTTGTATAGGGGTTTACCTTATTCAAACCCCCGCTTTGGTGTTTCCACCTCCACAAATAGCCATAAAGTAACATAGTTGAAAAGTATGATAAAGGAGATAGATAAAAATGCACTAAGCACTACAAAAGAAAAAAATTGCTTTCTCAGATCACAAAAGAGATGAATGGAGTGTTACCACCACCACCTGAAGACTCTCCATGCTAATGAAGGGAGAATGCAAGCAACGAGATTGGAAAACTCACCACAACTACAATGGTGATGAAGGGAGATCTCACAAGACTCCAAGCTCACAACTACTATGGATATCTCACATGTGCAAAAGTGAAGTTGGAGTGTCAAGCTACTTCAATGCTCAAGCTATGAAAATGGTTAAAGAGTGTGCTCAAGATATCACTAAGTGTGAAGAAAAAATGTTGTGGAATTGCTAGAGAGATTGAAATACATGTGTAGAAGACGAAGTGAGTAAAAATGGATGGATTTGAAGATCAAAGGGAGCTGTTTTGGGTTGGTTGGTTGCATAGAGGCATTACAATTCAACCCCAATCAGGTGTGTAACATCCATGGAAACTCCATAGGTAGGAATTTATTAGGGAGGCCAGTGTGCCATATAAACGTCTGCATGTCATGCTCACATCTCTAATGAAAATTCCCCCACTGACACACAAAACATGCACCAAGTGGATGCATTCTAGATGGGCAATGTGGAATTTTTCCTTTGGATTTGATTTTATAAGGTGAGGGTATGTAAAAGGGGCATTTACACAAGGGGTGCAAATTCACTCCTATACAACATGCCACAATCAATCCTCCTATTGAAACTAAGAACAATGTTAACATGGATCATGATCATATGCAATTCCCTCCCACAGAGAATGTGATATAATTTATGAAAGATAAACCTTATAAGGGCTTGACTAGACAACCTCTTTACATTACTTTCTCACAAAATGACATACCTAAACATGCACCTAATGGTCCTCTTTACACAACTAGCTGAATGAATAATAAGCCCAGTAATGGGATATTGATTACTCTCGTCTATGGAGAGAATATGATCATAGAAGAATTATTATTTATGCATGAGCTATATCAAGAAACATATGATAACCCAAAATCATGGATCAAGACACATAATGGATTTTCTTTCCCTACAATAGGATCGATAGATCTCCCTTTAAAAGTGGGATAAAAAAAAATAATAGTCTCATTCACCATCATCCCACACTCAAGACAATTTTGTGCTAAGCTAGGCCATCCATGGCTTTGCTCCATGAATGTCATTCATTTGGTTGTGCAAAAATGTCTAAATTTTCCATTTTGTAAGGACATCTTGACTATGCATCATCGAAGATTTCATTCGGGCTTGACAAAAGGGAATTTTTTACTAGATTACTTTTGGCCCAAACCTATGGAACCTATCAATCCTTGTGAATATTTTTTTTTCAAATCATGTCAAAAATTCAAGGCATAGTCTAAAATAATGGAACTATCCTTTGAAACATGCCTCAACCTATGACCAAACCAAGCATCCCTGATGAGACAATGATTGAACCAAAAGCACTTTTGACCATACAAGAATAGTCTATAGAACAACCTCCTACAATTTCCCACAAGAGACCATGAGATAGTACAAAAAATCCCATTGTCCCTTCTAGAGTTAAAAAAGTTTATAAAGTCAAAGAGAAAGCAGTTGAACAACCTCCTATTGTTTCTTCTAGTCCTCCCAAGGAAGAGAAGGCAACTATCATTGAAAAACCCACTCTTACACAATTTTTTTTTGGTAATAAGCTGAAATGAAATTGAAGTGCTAGAGAGCATAAACGTAGATGTCGTGCTATTGGTCATAGATTACAAACTCAAGAAAACAACAATAACATAAAAATTCATAATCCAAACCTACCTTCAAAGAATTGCATGATGACTCTCAACCCTCACCACAACATAAACAAAAACATTGCATGGACATTGTTATTCGACCTCCTGTTGTGATTAACTTAGATGATGACATTAATATTGCAAAAATTGATGAACAAGTGTATGATGAGTTGAATACATTGTTTGCTTCTTCCATGAGCTTGAATGAAAAATCTCCTAAAAGGAGTATTGGACTTGGTGCATGTCCTAGTTCGACACTTGCTCTTGTCCCTTTCGCTAGTTTCCCACCTTCTGTTTATATTGACCAAGATTGGGAGGCATATGACCTTCTTTAGGTTGACTCACCTATGCCTTACTAGTATTTTTCTTTTCCATTTTTATTTGTGATTGCATGTGTTTAATGTGATCCCCCATGACATTTCATTTGATGTTCCTCTCCCTTTTGTGCATTCTTCTCTATGTCAATAATTTTCTTCATTTGTCTTTTTTTCTCCTTTTGGGGATGATGCAAGGCATCGAGACATTTATGTCTCTTCCATGTTGACCCAAAAAAAAATTATTTATCATTTTTCTTGTGTTTTCCTTTTGGGGATAACGCAAGGTGTCAAGAAATTCATGTTTCTTCCATGACCTAAAAAGTTTTTTTTTCTCACTCTTTGTGTCATTCTTCTAGTTCTATGAGTATTTGGGGAATGATGACAGTTCCATTCTCTATGAAAACATTGTAGCACAGACAAACTGACCCCAAATCCATAGATCCCTTGTGTATTTGTTGGGGAAACCCTTCCTGTTTCATGACATAATTTATTTCAGAAACATATGACTTCACATAGGGTTTTCCAAGGAATTCTCTCATTTATTAGGCTAAAAACATTGGCTACTTTAAAGTAATTTCTCACAGTAATGGTGTAGCAACCACTTTAAAATGGGGGCATACATTGATGAAATATTTTGATAAAATTTCATGGTGTGATTTTCCTTTTTTTCTTGTGATGTGTACTCTTCGTAGTGGTATCATTGGGTTTGATTCTTTCCAAGAGCGTATGATCTACTGTCATGGCATGATGTGAATGAGGCATCCCATGGGCAATGATCTGGCACTTTTGCTTGTCCTCTCTTGGAGACATCAAGCACAATGCTCCCTAAGAGGAAGATCATTACACAAACAAAGAAAAATATCCCCTTTAACAAAATTTTTACATGATAAAAGAATTTACATTGTGGCACCTGATCGAAGTTGTCTAGAGGGTAACTTCGATATGGAATGAGATGCTAATACGATTCTCTCATTTGCCACCTCATTGGGACAAATCACCTAGTGGACAGACTGAGGTTCCACTACCCTAGAGTGAGCATACACACATTTTGGGACAACTCGCCTAGTGGAAAAATGGAAGTTCCACTACCCTAGAGTGAGCAAGACATTATGGACAAACAACTATTGTCTCACATTGTGTTGAATAGTTGTGCTTGATCCTTTATTTCTATTTTTTTTTCTTGGAATTTGATAGGGTATGATCATGTGTCTTTATTATAGTTGAATACTTAAGTTTCTTGGATGTATACTTTAGTGTGAGTTTGACATGGGGTCATCCTCTCACTAAAGTGGGGGCAAAATGTAGTAACAAAAAAAGTAGCATTTTCCTTGCTTGGTTTGATAATTGACATTAAAACTAAACTTATGATGTCATGGAGTGGTGTTGTAATGTGTTGTACACATTCACACTATTCTAGGACCTTTATTTTACTAAAACATGCCTTAACTGATCCTTTGGAAAGGTGTTGCAAAGTGTTGTAACACACTTTCACACATTTCTCGGATGTATTTGCTTAATTAAGCCTAATGGGCCCCTTTTCAATAAAAATGTACATAATGTGTACCTTGTTTAAGATTTGTAAAGTGTTTTAAGGCACTTTCACACTTATCTAGGTGGTCTTAATTAATTGTGGCTAACTAGAGTTATTAACCCCTTTTTATTCCAATTTAGGGCTTAATTTTGACACCTCTAAAAGATCTATCTTGGCAATCATAATTTAATTAAAAAATTATTTCATTGGGAAAATTTTATTCCTAGTAAGTTGAGCCATGACCCATTCTCTCTTTATGGTGAATGGGTCCTCCCTAAACAAGACCCCCCTTTCTCAACTAATCTAAAATAGGTTTTTATCACTCTTTCCATCCCTTCGGGTTAGGTCCTAGTAAGTTCAGCTAGGACCCATTCGTCCAAGGTGGTGAATGGGTCCTCCCTTAATGAGGCCCACCTTTTTTAATTTCATCCTTGTGGGAATTTAATTATGTTTCTTTCTAGATCTGGTCTCAGCCTTAATTCTTTGAATTTTGGGGTTAATCTCCTAATTTAGTATAAATAAGGGGTTAATTCACATTGTTCCTCCTAACAAGAGCTAACACAATATAAAAAGCATTCAAGCATTCAAGTAATCAAACATTAGAGAATTTCAAAGGAATTCATAATGAATTACAAGGCAGATTTCTAGAGTTTATTGTAGCAATTCAAGATCATATTATCATTTCAAGGGTTTGATGCATGCATTCATAATTTTGAGCTAAAGAGGTGGATGTAGCATTGGAGATCTACTCAAAAATATTGTTCAAATCACATTCGAGGATCCTAGATATATATTCTTTATGGCCACTACATGTTAGTTTTCATATTTATTTCATAAGACATCATCCAAGGTGATATCATTTACATATTTCATGTTTCATGTTTCGTTTCATTCATTTCATCATTCAGGTTTGATTACCTACAAGGGGTTTGACTAAGGAAAACCCCCATTCACTTACAAAACAACAATTTTTTTTCCCTTGAGTGTGTGATTGCATATTTATAGGTTGAAGATAAGGTTGAGCAAGATTTGGAGCAAAATTGTGAAAGTTGCAAAATTGCAAAAGTTGTCATCTACATTGCAAGATCATGGAAAGAGCTCTACAAAATTAACTACCGACTTCCAGAACTTGATAATAGGGAATTTAAGAGTGCAAACATCAAGGAATAGGACCCTAAAATTAGTTTTCTTAAACCCTAGAAGGACCCATTCACCACTGAAGGCGAATGAATCCTTTGTAGCTCAAAAACAACTTTTTGGCTAGATACATAGATTTGTATACTCTAAAAACATCCCCAATAGTTTCTATAATAGTTACGTAGCATTTTTTATTATTATTGGCATCTTATTTCATACATAACTGAGTGTTTAGGGTCTTAGAAAAAATAGTGGTCCATCACATTTTTAATTCATTTTGGTGGACCCTATTTTTCACCTTTATAACCTTATACCCTAAACTATAAATCCTATACCCTCAACCATATACCTAATATCCTCAACCCTTAACCATATACCCTCAACTCTATACTTTGAATCATATACCCTATATCCTTAACCCTAAACCCTATGCCTTATACCCTCAACTATAAACCATTAACCCTAAATCCTACACCTTGAGCTCTCTACCCTATGCCCTCAACCCTAAACCTATACCTTATAACCTCAATTGTGAACTTGATGCCCTCAATCCTAAACCTTATACCCTAAACCCTATACTATATTCTCAATCCTACACCCTCAAACTTATATCCTCCATCTTAAATCATATACCCTCGACCGTATGCCTAATAGCCTCAACCCTAAACCCTAAACCCTATACAGTCATCCCTATTCCTTCAAACCTAAACACTATACCTCAACCCTAGACCCTAAATCCTATATACTAAACTCTCAACCTTAAAATCCATAACCTTGACCCTAAACTATATACCCTTTACCCTATACCTAATACCCTCAACCCTATACCCTAGACCCTCAACCTTATACCATAAACCCTACACCTTACACTCTCTATCCTAAACCATATACCTTGTACCCTCAACCATAAATCATGCACCCTCAACCCTACACCCTATACCCTCAACCCTAAACCCCATAATCTTAACACTTTACCCTAAACCATATACACTATACCATCAACCCTAAACCCTATATCTGATACCCTCAACTATAAACCCAATATCATTAATCATAAACCTTATACCATCAAACCTATACCTTATACCCTCAACCATACACCCTCAACTTTATACCCTCCACCATAAACTCTATACCCTTGACTCTATTCCCAATATCGTTAATCCTAAACCCTAAAACCTATACCCTCAATCATAAACATTATCCCTCAACTCTAGGCCCTAAATCCTATACCCTTGAGTGTATTTCCTATACCGTCAAGAATAAACCCTATATAATATGGTAACTAGATTTGGTGGTTCAATTAGCTAGATGAGTAAGCAATATGATATGGTAACTTTGTACACTATAGAAGTAGAGTATATTGTAGCAATTATGTTGGTAAGGAAGTGTTTTGACTTGAGAAATTTTTTAGATATCCAAAAAAAAATTGCGACGAAAAATAATATTATGTTCAATACTATTTTGTTTAAGATATGGTAGATGATACAAAGGTGATGCTAAAAAAAGTTTAAAATTTTATAAAATGTTGCAAATGCACTAAGTAGTAAGTAGAGAAAAATGTAGTTGATGTTATGATTGTATGGGCCTCTCAAGCCCTAGTATTTATATAATGGTGTGAATTGATGGTGAATGGGTCCTCCCTTAACAACACCCCTCTTTCTCATCTAATCTGAAATGGGTTTTTATCACTCTTTCCATCCCCTAGGGTTAGGTCCTGGTAAATTTAGCCATGACTCATTCGCCCAAGGTGGTGAATGGGTCCTCCCTTAATGAGACCCACCTTTTTGAATTTCATTACTGTGGGAATTTAATTGTGTTTCTTTTCAAATCTAGTGTCGACCTTAATTCTTTGAATTTTGGGGTTAATCTCCTAACTTGGTATAAATAAGGGGTTAATTCACATTTTTCTCCTAACAAGAGCTAACACAATCTACCAAGCATTCAAAAATTCAATGGATCAAGCACTAGAGCTTTTCAAATCCATTCACAAGGCATTACAAGGTAGATTTCTTGAGTTTATTGCAACAATTCAAGATCATATAATCATTTCAAGGGTTTGATGCATGAATTCATGGTGTTCAACTAAAGAGGTGAATGTATCATTGGGGATAAACTTGTAGCTATTGTTCAAATCACATTCAAGGATCCTAGATATACATTCCTCATGGGAACTACATGTTAGTTTGTACATTTATTTCACAAGACATCATACAAGGTGATATCATTTACATATTTCATGTTTCATGTTTCATTTCATTCATCTAATCATTCAATTCAATTACCTACAAGGGGTTTGACTGAGGAAGACCCCCATTCGCTAACAAATCAACAATTTTTTCTTCCCTTGAGTGTGTGATTGTAGATTTATAGGGTGAAGATCAAGTTGAGCAAGATTTGAAGCAAAATTTTCAAAGTTACAAAATTGCAAAAGTTGTCATCTACATTGCAAGATCACGAAAAGAGCTCTACAAATTTAACTACAGACTTCTAGAACTTGATAACAGGGAATTTGAGAGTGTATCAAGGAACATGACCCTGAAATCAATTTTTTAAAATTATAAAAGGACCCATTCACCATTAAAAGTGAATGAGCCCTTTGTAGCACAAAAACAACTTTTTGGCCAAGTACACATCTTTTTATGCTCTAAAAACATCCCACAAGTTGCTATAATAGTTAGGAAACATTTCTAATTTTTATTGGCATCTTATTTCATACATAATTGAATGTTTAAGGTCTTACAAAAATTAGTGGTCCATCACTTTGTTAATTCATTTTGGTGGGCTCTATTTTTCACCTTTACATTTATTGGTGAACCTGATATATTCAACGGTGCAATTTTTTTATTTTTGGAGTCTCTCATTACATCTTAAGTTACAATCTCCCATTCATTGCATTTAGACTTACATTGAATTAAGATCTCATTTAGGGTATCTTATTTTGCATTGAAATCTTGCATATCATAAAGGGTTTAGATTTGCATTGTTTTTCATCTTTCTAAATCTAAAAAATTACAAAAACAAATCAATCATTTTGCATTTCATTTAGATCTCATTCAATTTTATTTGAAAATAAAAAATAAATTGCACTTCAAATTGGGTTTTTCATTTCATCTTTTCATTGTATTTTTACATTGAATTTGTGGAAAATTTGAAGTTGAAGCTTACTATTTCAAACCTGGAACTGAAAGATTTAACTAAGATCTTGCAAATCATTAAAAAACAATTTTAAAATACCTAACCAAGACCCATTCACCTTTACTAGTGAATAAGTCCTTGATCAGCTCTAATCTAAACCTCCTGGAAATTGAAAAAGCATCAAAATTCACTCTGAAATCCACAAAAAAATCCTCAAAACACCTAACCAAGACCCATTCGTGCTTGCTAGTGAATGAGTCCCTATTAGCTACTGATTTTCAATTTTAGGACATTAAAATCTCATTTTTTAGCTTTTGTTTGTTGTTGTTATCTTTCTGTTTCAATTTCCCAATTTGTTGTTTCATCAATTTCATTGCATTTAGCTTAATTTTGTTCAGTTTAGTGCATTGTTAAAAGTTCAAAATTGCATCAAAATATTTCACTTTCAGATTATTACATTGTGTAATCAGTAAATTGCATTGAAAGACAATAAAAATTGCATTTCATTCTAGGTTATTGCATTTCCCCTTTGCTTTTCTAGGGTTTGCACATTGGGGTTGTAAAAATTGTATGAGCTTTACAACTCGGTGTCCTATTCCTAATACTATTATAATATGTAATTTGAGGCTCATGTCAACTTGTAGTATCTCACTCACAGTGGATCTTGGGTTTTGTAACTCTCTTTTTGGTAGTGTTGAGAATCAATCCTCCATGAATCATAGTTTGAATACTTCATTTCCTATGGATTCACCTCCTAAAATCAATGTGCATGATGTTATTGAAAACCTAGATGAACAACTAGAAAATTTACAAGCCCATATTCTTAGTGAATGCGTTGACATTAGCTTGGTTCCTATAATACAAAATCTAAGGAAAGCTCTAAAAACTCAAAACAAGACACAAATAATATATAGCCTTAGTTACTTCCTTTAGGAGTACTTGAACAAACAAAACAATAGTAACATATAGGTGTAAGAGAGGGGGACCAACCACATAAAGGCTCGAGGTCACGAAGATCCGAGAGCGGAGGGATACCCTAACTTATCTCACACTAACAAATGTTTTGGGATGAGGATCGAGAATGAACAACACTCTCAAGTGCTTCTATCACTTTGCAGAAAACACTACAAAAGAAAAAAGCTACTCTATCAAATCACAAAAGAGTGGAATGAAGCATTACCACCTCCACCCACAGGATCTCAGGGCCAATGAAGGGAGAATACAAGCAACGAGCTTGGAAAAGTCACCATAACCACAATGGTGATGAAGGGACATCTCACAAGTCTCCAAGCTCACAAATTTTATGGCTACCTCACACATGCAAAAGTGACGTTTTGATGGAGTGTCAAGCTATTGGAGTGAACAAGCTATGAAAATGATAGTAGAATGCTTCAAGAGTGTGCTTAATAGATCGCAAAGTGTGAAGAAAAAATGGAGTGGAATTGCTAGAGAGATTGATTGAATGTGTAGAAGATGAAATGAAGTAAAAATGGATTAATTTGAAGACCAAAGAAGTTGTTTTGAGTCAGTTGGTCGCATAGAGGTGTTACAATTCAACCCCAATCAGGTGTCTAACATCCTTCCAAACTCTAGAGGTGGGAATTTGTTAGGTATGGCAGTGAGTTGCACAAACGTCTGTGCGTCGTGCTTGTGTCCCTAATGAAAATTCCCCCATCGACAAACAGAAAATGTTCCAAGTGGATGCATATTAGATGGGTAATGTTCAATTTCTCCTACAGACTTGATTTTCTAAGGTGAGGGTTTAAAAAATGGGAATTTACACAAGGGGTGCAAATTTGCTCCTATACATTATGCCCCCACTTTAGCGAGCACGAATATTGATGAGAATTCGATAAAGAAGATTGAAAAGTAAAGATGTATACCTAAACCATCAAGGAAGAATACTATGATCTGGTGAAATTGAAAGTGTAGGGAAAGAAAAGGACTCCACAAGTACTCTCTCTTGAGGAGGTTTGAACAAAAGGACTTTGTAGCTCCATAGAACTACAAAGTCGCACAAAGTACACTAAAGGCCTATGGACCAATGATGAACAAACCCCAAAATATGTAGGCACCTCATAGGCCCATAGACCTACAATAATGCATTCCCCAAAGTAATCTCTCATGAAGGAAGCCCATTGAAAGGGGACTCTGAAAACTTGAACTAGAAAGCAACTTCACAAGTGCACCTACAAAGCAACATGTTAATCTATAGATAAAATATGCTAGAAAATAATAAGCAACCACATAGTAAAGCAAGCAGACAATCACACAGATAATCAACAAGTTGAAAGGATTTCAAAGGGGTCTCTCAGGAACCCTTCAAAGAAAGAGGGGTCCACTCTAGGGATGCACTGTATGAAATGTAAGAATTTTTTTCACAAATCAATTCAGTCATCAAGGAATCCTTTTGAAAGATGTTCACTTCATCAAGGAATTCAAAAGGAAGAAAATTTCCCCCCACAACCAGAAGGTCAAGCCTTCTCCAGCAAGAAAAGTTGCTCCCACCTCAAAGGAAATTTTTGAAGTTCTTTCTTTGCAAACCCATGATGAAGGAAACACATTCTGCTAGGGGTCCAAGTTGAGAATATGATTTCTTGAAAAAGGTTACTAAGATTTTTGAGAAAATATTTGTTGGCTACAAATGCATTTTCTAAAAATTGAAGTTGGCATGGCAACCTCCCTTAGGGTGGTGTGTGTTGAATGCAGAGTCACATGACATCATAAGGAGAGAAAACCAAGAATGGGAAGGTGATGTTGTGGCCCATTGGACATAACAGGATGTCACCATGCTAATGTTGTCACACACACAAGGGACAACACATAGGCACCACAACATCACAACTCAAGCACAGAAGAGAGAAAGATAAAAGAGCGAAAGAGAAATAGAAACATTATCAACAAGGGACATAGGGGTGATTTGATATTTTAGGGTTAGAGTTACTCATAAATATATATATTAGTATAGTAATAGTATATATATGAATTGTCATCAATCCCCTACTATATTAGACCATTGGAAGAATGCACAAGAAGAAAAAATAAAGATAAAAAAAAATAGGTTGACATGGAAGGGAAGCCTAAATGCCCCCAACACTTTGCATCATCCCCAATTTTCTGAAAATCAAAACAAATAACAGAGGAAAAATGATGCCACAAATAGAGGAAGTTTACAACACATAATCACTCTTGTGTCCAACCACCTACAAGGGTGACAAGGGTCATCCAAGAACACATAGTGCAATCACAAGGGAGCACATAAAAAAAAAACACCTAATCTAAATGTAAAGAAGAGGCCTACGCCTAACACTCATCGACCAAGAGGTCGTCTGCTTCCCAATCTAGATCATTGTATGGGGAAGGCAGATGAGCCTGCAATAGTGAAATATTAAGGGGAGAACCTTCTAACCCTCCCACAACAAGGTCCAAGGAAGGAGACACTTTGGGGTCTCCTCCACTCGATTCTTATGGAGCAATGGTTAGCGATTTCACAAAAATCACCAACAAGGCCAAGAACTCATCCAAAGAGCTAAACATGCACTTTATGGGAGTGCCATGTGTTAGCTCAATGGACAGGGAAGAAAACACCCAAGATTCACTACTTGGCCGACCGAGTGACTCAAGAGCAGTGACAAACTCAGGGGAAGGTGAAACTAGCTTCATCACTAGGATAACACATGCTAGTGTATGGCCATCCTCTGAAGAAGGTGGGATCCTCTTATGCCCCCCATTGCTAGTAGGTCCCACTTCCACCTTTTGCTTCATCGGAGGATGTGAACTCCCCATAGATGAGGAAAGAGGCATGGAGGAGGAGAAGGAAACTGTGGTGGACACCATCGAGGTATTCAACATGTCCATAGGTTTATGGAATGGTGGGATGTTTAGAAGGGACATCAAAAGAGGAAGCTCGATCGAAGGAGAGATAAACACCTATACATTTTTTAGGGTTTGGTGCACTTACACTCACAACAAGAGAAACAAGCACTACTAGATTTGATTGAATGGAAGCAAAGGGGAGGAGAGAGGAGGATGCATTAGGAGGCCCTAAAATAGGGGTGGTTGACTCCTCTTCCTTTCTTCGCAAAGTGGCCTACTCAGCCACTAGAGCCTTTTCTTGGAACTTGCGCTTGTGCGCAAGGTATTTTTTGTGACTCTTTGAGCTAGAGGCTGGGTGCTGGGAAGGTAAAGAAGGCTCCTACTCGGCCATAGGAGTATCCATTACAGTCATCTTTGGTAGAGGGACAAATCTCCTGAACAAGAGTAGGTGGAAGAGCTTGAAAGATAATGGGGGGAGTTAGCTCTAGTGCCTTTGTGACAAGCCTCTACCCATTCACTCCTTTAGGATTAGGAGTGGTAGGAGGTTGCAGAGTTTGAGACATAGAGGATTCCCCACGAGGATCCTTTCTCCTACCAAACACATAGGGCCAAGGTCCAAGAAGCATAGTAGGAAGGTTTGGTATACTATTCTTAGCTTTGTGCCAAGTAGGCACCATCAGAGTTCTCATGTGGATTCCAGGAGTAGACATCCAAAACCCTTCATTAGAAAGGGGAGGGGAAGAGGCATCCCAAGGATAGGTAGGCTTCTCCTTTCCCTTTCGAGAAGAGGAGGCAGCTAGCTACTACACTATTAGAGGGATTATTTCTGACTTTCCCTTACCTCTGGTATTGTACTTTACATATTTTAAGTAAAGCAAGTCAATTCCTTGGGGAAGTGAACCAAGCGAGGCAGGGCAAAAATGATCCAATGAATAGCCCCCACAGGATACCAACTTGTATTCAGTGTCATCCATGATGTGCACAACACCCTCATGGGGGAATTTTAAACACTTGTGAATGTCAAAAGCAATTTTGTTCATGGAAGCTCACCAAGGTATGCCTAACTTCACCCTGAATAAATTAGATTCTTGGATAATGTCAAAGGTTGTATTCATAGTGCTAGGTCTGACTAGGATGGAAAAATTTATTGACCCATATGGCTTGAGAGAGATGTGATCTTGTGTATGAAAGGTAGACATTTTTTCTTCATACTCTTCCCTCTTCCATGAATTTAACCACAATGTTTCCTGTGTGATAACAATCACTCAGCTCGTGGGGTCAACTAAGACCCCCATCACAATTTTCCCATTGAGTTGAGTAGGGATGTAGAGGGGAGAAGGCTTGCTATTCAAGGGAATGCCCTTGAAGATGAATGCCATGTTTGGCGAACCAGTCATAAGCTATATAGAAGGAGTAATCGTGACCATATTAACATCCATTGGAGTTAAGTGGAAGAATTATATGGGTCAATAATCAACTTAGCAGAGTGAGACAGAAACATATCTATATAGATCTGCAACTCACTATTGGATTTCTCCACTGATTTATTTTCATTTTGTTTTGTCCCATTGAGATGAATAGTTCCATCATCAATGTGATCTTGTATCTCATTTCCTAGGTGCATACAACGTTTGGTATCATGGTCATTAACCCGATGGTACTGATAGAAAGAATTCACATCATACCAATTATGATAAGGTTCCTTGAGAGGTCGAGGGTTTTCCAAGGTTATGATCTTATCCTTTAACAACTTTTGTAAGATGGAAGAATAAGGTTCCACTAAATTTGTAAAATTTCTATTGCATCTAAGGCCATTATCATTTGTCACAACTACTACATTCATAAAAACTTGACCCTTTCCTAATATATATACAATAGAAATTCCTTTCTAATGGGAGCATGAGGAAGATCCCCTGAACTAAACTACCATTTGATGATCTATTATCGCAACATGACACACAGATCCGTAAAGGAAGGGTATTTCATAAGGGTAAAATTTTCCTACCAAGGTCTTTGTAGGTTACCTATGAACACCTTCTACACATTAGAATTAGGCAACTAGTATGAGATCTGTGAAAAGAGCACTTGATATCACACTACAAAATCAATAATCTTCTCCTTATACCCCTACTTATATTCAACAAGATCCAAGAAGGTCATCTTTGAACCAATGTTAACTTGGAACTATCAGAGAAACATATTAACAAGTTGATCAAAATAAAATATAGATGTTGGATGTTGTGTTTGTGTTGATGATATGTGGTTGTCATTTATTTCAACACTATTAGCATAAATGTATTTGAAGCTATATATGTCGAGGATATTGCGAAAATTGTAAGAAATGAGTTTTAGGTTGTCAGTGGTGAAGTGAAGTTCTATATGATGGTTATTTTTGTATGTTGTTGATCAGAGGTTCTGGACTAAAGGATTTGTTTTTTAGTGTATCTAGTTTATCCACGTCGAGTTTTAGAGATCTACATGAAGATTTGATCGAGTTATGAAGATTTCCATTCAGATAGTTTTTTAGTTTCTTCAGTTGGTGTTTTTGATTGAAGATAATTCTATTTAAATTAGTTTAGTTGTTGAAGATGCTTACTCTTGTGATTCATGATGCTTGTGGAGGTTTATGTATCATGCTCTATCTTTGTTACATGTCTGCATTGATCGTTGTGATCATGGTTGGCGATTTTCTCTTGCGTGTTCATTTTTTTCTTGTTCTTGGCCGACATAGTGCTTGTAGCATGTTGTGGATCTTTGAGGAGAAATTAATTGAAGTGTCTTCATGCTGGAGATGTTGATTTGGGTCATCACTAAGTTGTGGCTAACTTTGGTTGATTCGCATTGATAATCTTTAATTTTTTGGGCTGACAATTTATATTGTTTTTATTATTTCTTTGTGGCTGACTTGTAGCGACGAAATTTCATGTTACAAATATATAAGCAATTGTTCATTTCATTTGAAGTATGTCCAATGTGTGTGTGTACGAATCATGCAATAAACCATTCAAAGGCAAAGCAGAGTGTGAATAATTGTGAAGAAGTGTGAAGAAGAGTGAAGAAGTGTTCATGTGCTTAATTGGAACTGTAAGCAAGCATTAGCAGATGCTATTTTCTCAGTTCAAAATCTGGATGGCTTTAATTTGGATCTCTTTGTAAGATAGTGTTTCTTCCTTTGTAATTGAGTAGTGAGCTCTACGTAGTGTGCCTGAATGCATGTGCATTCCCCTTATTTCATTTTCATTATACTTTTAACAGGGTATAATCTTGTGGACTGATCTCCACTATGGTTTTTCCCCTAACAGGGTTCCCACAAAAAAATATGTGGTGTCATGTGTGTTTCTGATGTGTTGCTGATTTATGTTTTCATGGTTAATAATTAGATAAAAGAATAAGGTTAATAAGTTGAATAATTTTTGAATTTCTATGAAATATGATTCACTCCCACCCCTCTCACTTGTCTTCCCTTGTATTTCCAGCAATAGAATTATTGGGCAAGGAATAGTACCACTTGAGTGTTGTATCCTTGAGAGATTAGGGAAATAATTTTTCCATCAAAGTGTTATAATGGAATAATTTTCTACACATGGCATTAAATGTAGACACATATGTTTTTGGGTCCCCTTTTCCGCCATATTTCTCAAATTTGGGAATCTTCATTCCTTGAGGGGAGGGAGTACTCAAGATTGCTACCAATAATGGGATATGTCAAAAACAAGGCTAAAAGGTAGGTTAGGAAAAGGCCTAGGAAAGGCTCACCAAATGGTTTTGCATTTAACCCATGTTCTGAAGAGGGGCATTCAAAATAGGGTTAGAAGATAACAAAGGACCAGTGGAACCTCCAGAACCACCACCGCCAAAACCACCTCTAGAGCTGCCTCTAGAGCCACTATTGTGACCATCATCAGAGCCACCACCACCAGTAGGGCCTCTTCCAAAGCCACCTCCACTATTGAAAACATCACCATCACCTCCACTAAAGCCTCCTCCATCGATACCACTTCCGCTACCAAAGCCACCACTACTCATTCCATCAGAGCCCCCACCGCTAGGGGTAGTAGAAGGGATGAAACTAAACCCAACAAGTGTTTTACTCAGCTCAAGAGAGTGTTAGGCCTTTGGGAAGCAAAAGAGACATTGATCGAGGGCCTTGTTTCAGCCATTCATATGAATTTGGTGAGCATTGAAATGCCTATTTATCTTTCATAGGCCTCGTAGAAACTCTATTCCTCTTTTATCCTTCCCTAAAAAATTTCTCACCTTGCCAGTAAGCCAAGTGACTCTTGTCATGCTCGATACTTTCTCTAAATGATTTACAAGGTCTAGCAATCTATTATCTAATGCCATAAGGTTTTCCACAAGAATACGCACATCATCAACCTCATCTATGGATGAAGTCGTAGGAGATGCTAGAGGGGTAGGCACATAGGTGTTGTCATCTATGAAACCAATCTTGTTAGTAAATCCCATAGGAAAACTAGTGGTAAAGTCATTAGCCAGACCAATGGAAAAGTTGGAGGTGAAACTAGAAGTGACCTTTGTCTTCTCCATCAATAGGTGTTGCACACTTCTCCTAACAATGTACCCAAAAGTTGTGGACTGGGTTATGATGCTTATAATCCTTCACAACACTCAAGGTTACAACAACCACAAGGTGTGGTGGAAATGTATTGAAACACAGGTGAATGGATAGATGAGTTTCACGTCTAATTCACCAAAAGTATAAGAGAAGGGGACCAATCACATCAAGGCTCCAAATCACTGAGAGTCAAGAGCAGAGGGCTACCCTAACTTACCTAACTCTACTAGATGTTTTGGGATGAGGATCCACAATGAAGAGCACTCTCAAGTTCTTTTGTCACTCTCCAGACCCAAAAATTTGATTGGGGCTAGACGAGCTAGTTTCTAGAGTCTAAATTGCACCTTAGATAGCTCTTTGTCCAAGGATGGCAGTGTGGTCTGAGACAAAAGTGAGATGCACTGGCATCTCTCTAGCACGCTAGTGTCCATATGGCTAGAAAATGAGAAATACAATAAGGAAAATACTATAAACCTATTGATGGCCTAGCTAACTAATTTTAATGAAATAAACAAAACAATGAATTATAGAAAATAAATGTAGAGATGATAAAACAAGTAAATAAAAACTAGGGTGATGAATTTTAACTCACTGAAATGCCAATTCACCAACAAGCTCCACACACATGTTCACCTACATACAAGAAAGGGGGGAAAATTGTTGGGGTTGTATAGGGGTTTACCTTAGTCAAACCCCCACTTTGGTGTTTCCACCTCCACAGATAGCCATAAAGTAATAGAGTAGAATAGTATGATAAAGGAGATAGAGAAAAATGCACTAAGCACTACAAAAGACAAAAGTTGCTTTATCAAATCACAAAAGAGATGAATGGAGTGTTACCACCTCCACCTGAAGGCTCTCAAGGCCAATGAAGGGAGAATGGAAGCAACGAGACTGGAAAACTCACCACAACTACAATGGTGATGAAGGGAGATCTCACAAGACTCCAAGCTCACAACTACTATGGCTATCTCACATGTGCAAAAGCGAAGTTGGAGTGTCAAGCTGCTGCAATGCTCAAGCTGTGAAAATGCTTCAAGAGTGTGCTCAAGATATCACTAAGTGTGAAGAAAAAATGTTGTGGAATTGCTAGAGAGATTGATTGAATACATGTGTAGAAGATGAAGTGAAATAAAAATGGATGGATTTGAAGATCGAAAGGAGTCGTTTTGGGTTGGTTGGTTGCATAGAGTCATTACAATTCGACCCCAATCAAGTGTGTAATGTCCCTACAAACTCCAAAGGTAGGAATTTGTTAGGGACGCCAGTGTGCCATATAAACATCTATTTGTCGCACTCACGTCTCTGATGAAAATTCCCCCACTGACACACAAAACATGCACCAAGTGGATGCATTCTGGATGGGTAATGTGGAATTTTTCCTTTGGATTTGATTTTATATGGTGAGGGTATCTAAAAGGGGAATTTACACAAGGGGTGAAAATTCACTCCTATACAACAGGCCATAATCAATCCTCCTACTGAAACTAAGAACAATGTTAACATGGATCATGATCATATGCAATTCACTCCCACAGAGAATGTGATAGAATTTATCAAAGATAAACCTTATAAGGGCTTGACTAGACAACCTATTTACATGTTGCTTTCTCACAAAATGACATCCCTGAACATGCACCTAATGGTCCTCTTTACATAGCTAGCTGAATAAATAATAAGCCCAATAATGGGATATTGATTGCTCTTGTCTATGGAGAGAATGTGATAATAGAAGAATTCATATTTTCGCATGAGCTATATCAAGAAACATATGATAACCCAAAAGCATGGATCAAGACACATAACGAATTTTCTTTCCCTATAATCGGATCGATAGATCTCCCTTTAAAAGTGGGATCGAAAACATTAATAGTCTCATTCACCATCATCCCACAATCAAGACAATTTTGTGTTAAGCTAGGCTATCCATGGATTTGCTCCATGAATGTCATTTGTTCAGTTCTGCATAAATGTCTAAAGTTTCCATTTTGTAATTGCATCTTGACTATGCATCATCGCAGATTTCATTTGAGCTTGACAAAAGGGAATTTTTTACTAGATTACTTTTGGCCTGAACCTATGGAACCTATCAAGCCTTGTGAAAATTTCTTTTTCAAATCATGTCAAAAATTCAAGGCATAGTCCAAAATAACGAAACTATCCTTCAAAACATGCCTCAACCTATGACTGAACAAACCATCCCTGATGAGACAATGATTAAACCAAAAGCACTTTCAACCATACAAGAACAGTCTATAGAAAAACCTCCTACAATTTTCCACAAGAGACCATGAGATAGTACAAAAAATCCCATTGTCCCTCCTAGAGTCAAAAGAGTTTATAAAGTTAAAGAGAAAGCAGTTGAACAACCTCCTATTGTTTCTTCTAGTCCTTCCAAGGAAGAGAAGGAAACTATGATTGAAAAACTCAGTCTTACACAGATTTTTTTTGGCAATAAACTAAAATGAAATTGAAGCGCTAGAGAGCATAGACGTAGACGTCATGCTATTGGTCACAGATTACAAACTCAAGAAAAAAACAATAACATAAAAATTCATAATCCAAACCTACCTTCAAAGCATTACATGATGACTCTCAACCCTCACCACAACATAAACAAAAACATTGCATGGACATTGTTATTCGACATCCTATTGTGATTAACTTAGATGATGACATCAATATTGCAAAAATTGATGAACAAGTGCATGATGAGCTTAATACATTGTTTGCTTCTTCCATAAGCTTGAATGAAAAATCTCCTAAAAGGAGTATTGGACTTGGTGAATGTCCTAGTTTGACACTTTCTCTTGTCCCTTTGGCTAGTTTCCCACCTTTTGTTTATATTGACCAAGATTGGGAGGCATATGACCTTCTTTAGGTTGACTCACCTATGCCTTACTAGTATTTTTCTATTCCATTTTTATTTGTGATTGCATGTGTGCAATGTGATCCCCCATGACATTTCATTTGATGTTCCTCTCTCTTTTGTGCATTCTTCTATATGTACCTTCATTCTTCTCTATGTCAATAATTTTTTTCATTTTTCTTTTGTTCTCCTTTTGGGGATGATGCAAGGCATCGAGACATTTATGTCTCTTCCATGTTTACCCAAAAAAAACTTATTTATCATTTGTCTTGTGTTTTCCTTTTGGGGATAATGCAAGGTGTCAAGAAATTCATGTTTCTTCCATGTTGACCTAAAAAAAATTTCTTTTTTTTCTCTCTCTTTGTGTCATTCTTCCAGTTCTATGAGTATTTAGGGAATGATGGTAGTTCCATTCTCTATGACAACATTGTAGCACAGACATACTGACCCCAAATCCATAGATCCCTTGTGTATTTTTTGGGGAAACCCTTCCTGTTTCATTACATAACTTATTTCAGAAACATATGACTTGACATAGGCTTTTCCAAGGAATTCTCTCATTTATTAGGCTAAAAAACATTGGCTACTTTAAAGCAATTTCTCACAGTAATGGTGTAGCAACCGCTTTAAAATGGGGGCATACATTGATGAAATATTTTGATAAAATTTCATGGTGTGATTTTTCTTTTCTTCTTGTGATGTGTACTCTTCTTAGTGGTATCATTGGGTTTGATTCTTTCCAAGAGTGTATGATCTACTGTCATGGCATGATGCGAACGAGGCATCCCATGTGTGATGATATGTCACTTTTTCTTGTCCTCTCATGGAGACATTAGGCACAATGCTCCCTAAGAGGAAGATCATTACACAAACAAAGAAAAATATCCCCTTTAACAAAAATTTTACATGATAAAATAATTTACATTGTGTTGCCTTATCAAAGTTTTTAGGAGGGTAACTTCAATATGGTATGAGAGGCTAATACGATTCTCTCATTTGCCACCTCATTGGGACAAATCACCTAGTGGACAGACTGAGGTTCCACTACCCTAGAGTGAGCATACACACATTTTGGGACAACTCACCTAGTGGAAAAACTGAAGTTCCACTACCCTAGAGTGAGCAACACATATTATGGACAAAAAACCACTATCTCACATCATGTTGAAAGGTTGTGCTTGATCCTTTATTTCTATTTTTTTTCTTGGCCTCTGATAGGGTATGATCATGTGTCTCTATTATAGTTCAATACTTAAGTGTCTTGGATGTCTACTTTAGTGTGAGTTTGACATGGGGTCATCCTCTCACTAAAGTGGGGGGAAAATGTAGTAATGAAAAAAGTAGCATTTTCCTTGCTTGGTTTGATAATTGACATTAAAACTGAACTTATGATGTCATGGAGTGGTGTTGTAATGTGTTGTACACATTCACACTATTCTACGACCTTTATTTGACTAAAACATGCCTTAATTGATCCTTTGGAAAGGTGTTGCAAAGTGTTGTAACATAGTTTTGCACTTTTCTCGGATGTATTTTCTTAATTAAGCCTAATGGGCCCCTTTTCAATAAAAATGTACATAATGTGTACCTTTTTTAAGATTTGTAAAGTGTTTTAAGGAACTTTCACACTTATCTAAGTGGTCTTAATTAATTATGGTTAACTGGAGTTATTGACCCCTTTTTTATTCAATTTAGGGCTTAATTTTGACACCTCCCAAAGATCTATCATGGCAATCATAATTTAATTAACAAATTATTTCATTGGGAAAATTATAGTCCTGGTAAGTTGAGCCATGACCTATTCTCTCTCGATGGTAAGTGGATCCTCCCTAAACAAGACCCCCCTTTCTCAACTAATCTGAAATAGGTTTTTATCACTCTCTCCATCCCTCAGTTTTAGGTCCTAGTAAACTGAGGTAGGACCCATTCATCCAAGGTGGTGAATGGGTCCTCCCTTAATGAGACCCACCTTTTTGAATTTCATCCTTGTGGGAATTTAATTATGTTTCTTTCTAGATCTAGTGTCAGCCTTAATTCTTTGAATTTTGAGGTTAATCTCCTAATTTAGTATAAATAAGGGGTTAATTCACATTGTTTCTCCTAACAAGAGCTAACAAAATATAACAAGCATTCAAGCATTTAAGCAATCAAACATTAGAGAATTTCAAAGGAATTCATAAGGAATTACAAGGCAGATTTCTAGAGCTTATTGTAGCAATTCAAGATCATATTATCATTTCAAGGGTTTGATTCATGCATTCATAATGTTGAGCAAAAGAGGTGGATGTAGCATTGGAGATCTACTTGAAGCTATTGTTCAAATCACATTCGAGGATCCTAGATATATATTCTTCATGGCCACTACATGTTAGTTTGCATATTTATTTCATAAGACATCATCCAAGGTGATATCATTTACATATTTCATGTTTCATGTTTCGTTTCATTCATTTCTTCATTCAAGTTTGATTACCTACAAGGGGTTTGACTAAGGAAAACCCCCATTCACTTACAAATCAACAATTGTTTCTGCCCTTGAGTGTGTGATTGCAAATTTATAGGTTGAAGATCAAGTTGAGCAAGATTTCAAGCAAAATTGTGAAAGTTGCAAAATTGCAAAAGTTGTCATCTACATTGCAAGATCACGGAAAAATCTCTACAAAATTAACTATCGAATTCCAGAACTTGATAATAGGGAATTTGAGAGTGCAGACATCAAGGAATAAGACCCTGAAATTAGTATCTGAAACCCTAGAAGGACCCATTCACCACTGAAGGCGAATGAGTCCTTTGTAGCTCAAAAACAACAACTTTTTGGCCAGATACATAGATTTGTATACTCTAAAAACATCCCTGATAGTCTCTATAATAGTTACGTAGCATTTTTTTATTGTTATTGGCATCTTATTTCATACATAACTGAGTGTTTAGGGTCTTAGAAAAAATAGTGGTCCATCACATTTTTAATTCATTTTGGTGGACCCTATTTTTCACCTTTATAACCTTATACCCTAAACTATAAATCCTATACCCTCAACCATATACGTAATATCCTCAACCCTTAACCATATACCCTCAACTCTATACCCTAAATCATATACCCTATATCCTCAACCATAAACCCTATGCCTTATACCCTCAACTATAAACCATTAACCCTAAATCCTACACCTTGAACCCTCTACCCTATGCCCTCAACCCTAAACCTATACCTTATAACCTCAATTGTGAACTTGATGCCCTCAATCCTAAACCCTATACCCTAAAGCCTATACTATATCCTCAATCCTACACCCTCAAACCTATACCCTCCATCTTAAATCATATACCCTCAACCGTATTCCTAATAGCCTCAACCCTAAACCCTATACCCTATACACTCATCCCTATGCCCTCAAACCTAAACACTATACCTCAACCCTAGACCCTAAATCCTATATACTAAACTCTCAACCCTAAACTCCATAACCTCAACCCTAAATTGTATACCCTTGACCCTATACCTAATACCCTCAACATTAAACCCTATACCCTCAACCTTATACCATAAACCCTACACCTTACACTCTCTAGATCCTAAACCCTATACCTTATACCCTCAACCATAAATCATGTACCCTCAACCCTAAACCCTATAATCTCAACCCTTTACCCTAAACCATATACACTACCCTCAACCCTAAACCCTATATCTAATACCCTCAACTATAAACCCAATATCCTTAAAAATAAATCTTATACCATCAACCCTATACCTTATACCCTCAACCATACACCCTCAACTTTATACCCTCCACCATAAACTCTATACCCTTGACCCTATTCCCAATATCCTCAATCCTAAACCCTAAAACGTATACCCCATGCACTCAACCTATACCCTCAATCATAAACATTATCCCTCAACTCTAGGCCCTAAATCCTATACCCTTGAGTGTATTTCCTATACCATCAAGGATAAACCCTATACAATACGGTAACTAGATTTGGTGGTTCAATTTGCTAGATGAGTAAGCAATATGATATGGTAACTTGGTACACTATAGAAGTAGAGTATATTGTAGCAATTATGTTGGTAAGGAAGACTTTTGACTTAAGATATTTTTTAGATATCCAAACTTTTTTTGTGACGAAAAATAATATTATGTTCAATACTATTTTGTTTAAGATATGGTAGATGATACAAAGGTGATGCTAAAAAAAGATTAAAATTCTATAAAATGTTGCAAATGAACTAATTAGTAAGAATAGAAAAATGTAGTTGGTGTTATGATTGTATGGGCCTCTCAGGCCCTAGTATTTATATAATGGTGTGGATACTCCATTTACTCATGCAAGTTTTTCGTCAAGTTAAAAAATGTTAGGAAAGGTGTCTCAACCTTATGCATCATGTTAAGATTACAAAAATTATAATTTTTAAATATAAAATAGAAAAAAATATTAATTATATAGTTATCTTTTGACCAAAATAAACATTCTCGGTTGCTTAAGACCACCTATAAGGGTGCCTATATCATAGATCTCTTCAAGATCTTTTTTTTTTAAATAATGTACCCAATCAACCTACTAGACCAAAATAATGGCCTTGAAAAGTTTGCATAGGAAATGTAAAATTTTGGAATAAAAAAGTTGCAAAAGGGAGTTACACATGTTGACCAACTTACATGGCACATTTAATAACATATCATAGGACATCTTTGATTAAACAATAATTTGGGTGCCACATTTTAGGTGTTTTTAGCTTAGAGAGTTGTAAGTACCATCTGATCGTTTAAAGTTGTGTATGATGTTATTAGATAAATTGTTAAATTGTTAGAATTCCTTCAAATCACTAGCTAGTGGTACTAATGTGAAGGTTTTTTGTACAAATGTATTGTAGCTATTGTTTACTAAACAATACATTGAGTTGCTTTGGAGTGTAGTGTTATTTTCTCAAAAGAGTTTTCTCCACGTACACTTGTGTTATGGTATATTGTTTCTTTAATGTTCAAATATGTTTTTGTTTTTTGTAATTGTTAATAGATTACCTGAGTACAATATTGGCCCCAAAATATTAGTATAGGAAGTGTTTCCATGAACCTTGCTTCTTACTAGCTCTCATTGTTTTACCACTACTTTTTATTGCTTTAATGTTCTTTGTTCCAAATGTAGCCATATTTGAACTCTAAGATAATGAATTTTTTCACCCACCCTTTTCTAAAATGATAACACTATTCTATAAATAATAAATTAAACAGTATTCATATAAAAGTAATTGTCCTTAACTACTTGAATTGTTTAATTCTTTTCTTGGATACCTTCTCCCTTACTGAATATTTTTGTATATAACTAAACCCTGTTTGTTTGACTGAATCTCTAAGCTTAAATTGATTAATCCATTATCTTTGTTTATGATGTGACTTCAAAAATTAGTGTCGTTCAAAGTTACTTGATTAGGTTTCTTTGCTTGTTTGATTGATTACAGTGGAATGAATTGGAAAAAGAGAACAATGAGTTCCTCTTTCCAAGATATAAGCGCTAGGTTTACAAACTTAGTTTCTGAAACACTTTATGAATTTTATGCTGGGCAAGCTGTTGTTCAGAATAACTATAGAAATATATAGTTTGTTTTATGGGTAATTAAAAAGTATCAAAATAGTACGACTGGAAGATATTACTGGCAACACTTGTCAATTAAAAACGCTACAACGGTCACTAGAAGTTATTATTGCCGATACCTGTCAGCTAAAAATGCTACAACGGTCACTTGCACATTAAGAATCACAAACAAAATGTCGTACGTGCTTACAGAAACATTTAGTATTTCACCTTCTCTCCTTCAGTGCTGAGGATGATCGATGTGAAAGCAACGTACGGGCATTCTTTTTCCCTAATATCAATCCTAAAATAAGTGGGCTTAAGAAGGCCAAGTCTCCGATGCTATCACCGCTAATTTACATTTTACATACTCCAATTGTTTCATTATTCTTTATACAACTTTTCCCTTAAATACCCATAATTATTTTATGTCTATAAGTTGTTTTCAAAAGAAAAAAAATTACAAAATGAAAATAATTAATCAAAATTTCATACAATAAAATAATAAAATAATTAAGTAATTAAAGTTATATATTAGTGTTTGAAGATTAACTTCTTGTTTAAGAGGTTAGGTATTTGCAACATTCTATAGAGACTAGACAGCTAGATATCTGAAATATCTTGTAGATGCACAATACAATTGTCAAATGAAGAAATGTATCTTCCACAAACAAAGACATGCAAACACATAAGTAGGGTGTTGGCTTTCTTTGAATAAAGGTGACCATGACCTTAGCCATTGAAATCTATTCATGATAAAAATCTTATATTATCTTAATTATTAAGTCCTAAAACAAAATCGACTTACAAAATTTTGTGTATTTAATGAGATGTTAAGGATGTGTCACTAAGTATACATTAAGTAAAATATCAAATATCTCTTTTGTCTTTTTCTTGTGATGATGCAAGGCATTGAGGCATTCCATGTCTCTTTCATGCTAACCCAAAAGACCTTTTCTTTTTCTTTGCCTTTTTCTTTTTTCTTTTTCTTGTGATGATGCAAGGCATTGAGGCATTCCATGTCTCTCTCAAGTTGACTTGAAAGCTTTTCATTTTTCTTTCACCTTTTCCTTTTCATTTGGCTTGTGTTTTACTTTTGGGGATGATGCAAGGCGTCGAGACACCCTACATCTCTTCCATGTTGACCCAAAAGGTTCTTTCTTTTTTTCACTCTCTTTGTGTCATTTTTTCAGTCTTCCATGTTGACCCAAAAGGTTCTTTCTTTCTTTTTTTCGCTCTCTTTGTGTCATTTTTCCAGTTCTATGTATTTGGGGGATGATGATAGTTTTGACCTCTCGAAACAACATTGCAGCAAAGAACATACTGACCCCAAATCCATACCCCTTATGTGTTTGGTGTTTTATTTTTGGGGGCAACCCCTTTCTTTTCCTCCCTTTCACATGACACATCCTTATTTGGAAACATATGAATTGGCATAGGGCTTTCCAAGTTTGCTCTTATGTCTTCTTTCTTGTTTGCATTTTTTTTCATTTTGCTACTTTAAAGTGATCACTCACAAAACAGTGTGTAGAAATTCCTTTAAAGTGGAGGCATACATTGGCATTATTCTTTTGCATTTTTCCTTTTTCTTGGTTCTTAGTGCAACCTTCTTACTTCATATCATGTGTTTGTCACTTTTTGGATGACATTGGGTATGATTTCCTTCATGAGTGTGATTTATTTTAGCATATTACATTCCTCTTAGTGGCTTGATGCGACACACTGCATCCCCTAAGTTGCAAATTTACTATTCTTTGATTGGTCCTCTCTTGGAAACATTAGACACAATGTTCCCTAAGCTAAGACCTCATGTGAAATAAGAAAGAATCCTTTGAACATCTTTTGCATGTTGCATTTTTCATTTGTTATATGGCCACCTTGCGTAACACAACTTGCATGCCTATGGTGCCATCACATTCGTTCATGAGTTTTAAGCATACGAAGCTTTGCTTGTCTCATGAAGCTCGCAAAGTTATTTTCTTTTGTGGTGCCTTATTAAAATTATTAGGAGGTATAACTTTGGTATGGTTGAGTGGGAAGCCCATTCTGAGGCATGAATTTCCCCATAGCCACCTACGTGTGTATGAGTGCATACTAGCCATGAGTGTATGTTTCTCACCTTTTATGCCTTCTCACCTAGTGGACAACCATGAGTTCTGTTGCCTTAGAGTGAGTATACATTTTCTTTTCCATAAAAATAGCCTAGATCTGATCCACATTGAGATGGAAAAACAATCAAAACTTGATATGATTTTCTCTCTTTTCTTTTCTCTCTTTCATCATCATTTTCATGTGTGTTCCTTTGTGCTTATGTTTATTTTACCATGGGATCTTCATCTTGGGGGATTGTTCATCCTCCTTGATCATTTTTGTCTCATCTTAGTAGCATTAGTTCATGGGAACCACTCTTGATTGCACTTGAGTCTACTTTAGTGTGAGTTTGAAGTAGGTTCATCCTCTCACTAAAGTGGGGGCTAAATGTGGACATGGAAGAGTAACCCTTCTACTTTTTCTTCCTGTTTAGGCCCTACTTGTGATTTTGGCTTGATTTTTCTTTGATTTAATGTTGTAATGTGGTCAACACATTCACATTAGTTCTTGGGTCCTTGTGAATCATTAAGAACTTTATGATTCCTTGTAAAAGTGTTGTGAAGTGTTGTAACCCACTTTCACACTTTTTTAGGACCTTTTTATGATAATTCACTTAAATAACCTCTTTTTATCACTTACCAAGCCTTATTTCAAAGTGTTCTAAAGTGTTGTAAGAAACTTTCACATTTTTCTAGGCTTGCCATTAATAATTTGACCCTTTCTTATGTTTAACTCGCCCCTTAATGCACTTACAAGCCCTACTTAAGTGTGTTTCAAAGAATAATCCCGTTAAACATAATTTAATAAACTTTAATTCCTGACATCCATGAAAATTTCCCTCATGGGACCAAGTCACCACTAGGGGTGACTTAGTCGCACTTTGCACAAAAATCAAAATTATTTCAAAATTTTGGTGTAATATTATTTTCTAAACCTTCAAGACATCTTGTGATGTGGTATTTTTGGGAAATTTTGTATAATCATGTATAAATATAGGGTTTTCCTCTCATTTTCACCCCCCATCCACCCATTCATTCACTCACTAATTTATTCACTTAATCATTCAAGCAATCATCAAGCAATCAAGTGATTTGAAGCACTTTGTAACCATTACTTGGATATCTTCAAATTTCTAAATCAAGGGTTTGGTGAGTTGTGACATTGCATGTTTTTCATTCATCACATTTCATTTCATTCTCAAGGGTTTAATTAACAAACTGGGGTTTGAACAAGGAAAACCCTTATTCCTTTTCCCATCTTTGCATGTGTGTTTTGTAGGTCTTGTATGCATATTTTTAAAAGAGAAAGGTGTTAAAAAGGTTTCATCAATCCATCAAAGTAATTCAAAGTCAAGAAAACCCTAAAAGAAGCTTGGAGATCACCTACATATTAGATTATGCATATTCAGATCCAAAAACTTGTCAGGAGCAGAAGTACAGACCGAGAGCTATAGATTCTTGTCCTGAATTTCCCAAGATTCATAGGTGGACTAAGTCACCATATGTGGTGAATTAGTCCCACTACAAGGCCTAAAAAGTGATTTCTGCAGTTCTGGATACCCTTTTGGCCGAAACTTGTTATGATAGAATTTCCCTGAAATAGGACTAAGTCACCCAACTTGGTGTAAGTGTCCCAGTTGGCTTCAATAGTGATTTTTTCAAAATTCTAGAGCCTCTCTACATCACATTCCAGTTTCCAGGTTCATCTCTCTAGTCTCATTCATTTTTGTTACAGTTTTTTTGCATTCTTGGGTCATTTTGTGTAAAACATTGTGTTTTCAAACATCTTGCATTTCATTAGTTTTGCATTAATAATCAATATCTTTCATCAGTTTATTTCATTTGGGACATTAAATTTAGGCATATTTCATTCATATTTGCATTAATGTTGAGTGGGGACATTGCAATTTTTGGCATACCTCTCTCTTGTTAGGTGAAAAACCCTAGAATTGCTAGAGAGCTTTTTGGTGCCAAAATCTTTGTCCACACATTGTAGCTACATTGTAATTTTCTAAAATGAGCTTGAAATACTCAAGAGTGTTAATGTGTCACTTATCAAGCATCTCAAGCTAATGCAATCATTTTTATTTATAAGTATTTCCATTAGTAAGTCCTTGAAGAGTGATTCTTAATGAAGGAATCTCTATCTCCAAAAGAATTATTGCCTTGGTACCATAGAAAAGGTTATAATGAGTATTCCCAGTTGATATTCTAATACTAGTATGATAAGCCCTTAACACATATGTCAACTGTGTGTTCCAATCCTTATTATTTTTTCATATTGTTTTCCTTAAGATTTGCTCAAGGGTTCTATTTGTTGATTTAGCTTGACCATTAGATTGCAGGTAGTAAGGTGCTGAAAAATCATGTTCAATGTTGAATGTTTCTAAGAACTTCTTTGCATCATTATTCTTAAATGTTGTCCCATTGATTGAAACTAATGTAGAAGAAAGTCCAAAGCGATCAATAATGTGTTTCAATATGAAATGAAATAGTACATCGGTAGTTGTTGAACAAAGGGGAATGGCTTCTACCCATTTCATGAAATAATTTGTTGCAGTAATTATAAAGGTATGTTTGATGGAAGAAGGTGGTGAAATTTTTCCAATAAGATATAGCCCCCATATCGAGAACAACCAAATAGGAAATTTGGCATGAAGTTCAAAAGCAGGAGTGTGAATCAACTTGCTATGTTCTTGACATTTATGACATTTCTTAACATATTCAAAGAAATATTGTTCCATATGTCTCCAATAATATCTTATACCGAATAGCTTTTAAACTATTGATCTTCCTCCAAAATGGCCTCCACAATCACCTACATGAGCTTCCACAAGTGCTATGGGGATTTTTTATTGTTTAAGGTATCTAAGTAAAATACCACCAAAGGACCTTCAATATAGCACGTCAGCAAGAATTATATATCTAGACATAAGTTTTCGAAGGTGGGCTTGAACATTCTTAGTTGTCAGCTCAAGAAAGGTATGTTCTTTTAAATAATTAAATATTGGTGTATACTATTAACTAGATCTTTCCATTTTGGTTGATAATGCTTCTTCAATTTTATCTTCTATTGATGGTTTCATGATTATATGGACAATGAATGTGAAATCTTTTGAAGGATCTTGAGGAGATATAAGGGAAGTCGCACTTGCCATTGCATCTTCATGTCGCTTATCTTTCTATGGGATGTTATCAATGGTAAATGAACTAAAGCTTTCTAACAGATTGATTGTGATATCCTTATATTTTGATAATTTATCATGTTTTTCTTGATACTTTCCATGTGTTTTCTTAATGACTAATTGTGAATCACCAAATATCTTAATGTCTTGGGCTCCCAGAGTTAAAGAGGCATGTAATCCAACAATTAGCACTTCATATTTTGTTTGTCTTTGTGCATAGGAATTTTAAGTAATAGGATAAGGGAATATGATTTCTTATAGGCGAGATTATTATAACCCCAGTGTTGCAACCCATTCTATACTTAGAGTCATCAATATATAACTCCCATGTATTAGTTTCAACCATCAACACATTATCATCAAAGAATGAATTATTATTAGTTAATGCTAGGGGAGAGGGAACATCAACTAATTGGTCGGTCAAGGCTTGTCCATTAATTTATTTTTGTGAGATGAAATTAAGGTCAAACTTAGTTAACAACATAACCCAGTGAGCTAAACGTCTGGATAAATCTGTTTAGTGAAAACACATTTTAAAGGATCAAATTTTGTCATCACATGTATTTGAACATTCAGTAAGTAATGTATTAATTTACTAGTAGAAAATACAAGAGACAAACATTGTTTTTCTATTGTCGTATATCATGTCTCATGTGTAAAAGTTGAGAAAGCCAACTTCACAGAACCCGAAGATCACCTGCATGCAAATAACCTATCATAGAAAGGAAAAGATGGAGACTAAAAAGAAAAGGGTTCTCTGAAAGCTTCAAGATGAAAATGTATTAACTGAATGAAATAATACAAAGAGATCAATCCTTATGAACAAGATCAAGAAACTCTAAAGTGTAACTTAAAAGGGAGCATTTAATAATTAGAATAATTATTAAATTCCTACAAAATGCAAACTAAGTTAATCTTAAGAGAAATATAAAAGGTAACTTAATTAAAATAATTAAGTAATAAACCTTTTACTCTAACACCCCCCCCCCTTAAGATGAACTTAGGGAGTAGCTACAAAAAAATGCATGAAAGAAATGCAACTACAAGCTAGGAAGCAAACTTGGGTCCTAGGAACTAGGCCTGATGAGATACTCAATCACAACCAAATCTCTGTAAAGTGAAGGAGAAGCCCCAGCGGGAAAAAATCCTCTCCAAAAAGAGATGCACAAGACATGAAGAACATCACTGAAGTATGAAGAAGCTACAAAAAACTGTCAAAAGATGACTACTATGGTGTCGAAGAACCTCCTCTAAAGATAGGATGATCAATATTAAGAAGACAACAATATGCATGAATGCCCCCAATGACACTACTCGAACAACGATCAAAAATACATATGACACATGATTTTGTACAAGTGACCCCAATGACACTACTCAACCACTGAAGGTTGAAAATATAGGTGCCAATAGTCTGAAGAACACTGATCAACTAAGGATGGAAGATTCCTTCCAAGGTGAAACCAAGGAAGCATTAGCACGAATAGTATAATACCCCCATAATGCTGACTAGGAGAACCTGACAGATCCACTGAAATGTTGTGTAACACCCTGTAGTGCATCAAGGAGAAGAAACAACATCTGAAACTGCACGAGAAAGCACCTACAACTGAAAAAGTGGTGTGCAAAACAAAGCCCACATGCATGAGGCTAGAATCATATGGATCCATTGTTGTCATGGAGGGACACTCACTAGACAAAGGTGTGATGGAAAAAACAAAGGCACTCCACAACCCCCCATGGCACTTTATAATATAGTGCAAGTACAGTACATGGCACAACCTTATGTGCAAAATCCCCCAAAATACATGTACACTAGTGTGACACTTTATCTTAGTGCATTTACATAGAAACATTGCTTACAAATGGTGCTCATAATGCCCAAAAAGGACAAAAAATTGAAAATACATAAGAACAACCAAAAATGAAGCATCGCATGCAGAAAAGAAGTTCCTAGGAGCTAATATGTTTAGGTAATTCACTAAAGTGTGAAAAACACAAAAAACTGAATAAAGTTTACCTAGAGAAAAATCTGGAAAAATTGCATGGATGGAACTAAAGAGCTTTGAAAGATGGTTCCAACGTCGTTGAGATCACAAAAAATGGAGAAATTGGTCAAAAGTTATGAGCTCATGACTAAAAACATATCCTTAGACTTCCACAGGCTATAAACTATACCAATAGTAGAAATAGGTGATGAAACATACACCACTGGAAAGATTACAAAATTAGCTTTCCGACGATATCTCGTTTGCAAAAAAATGATATTGTATGCCCCCTATACGGCCAAAAGAAAAAAAACACTCCTTGGAGGCCAAAGAAGGGGTCAAAGGGGCCATGCAAGCTGACCATACTGCTAATGTCAGTATGACATCATGCTGATGTCAGCAAAATATTATGAGAATATTCCCTCTAGATGGAAAAAAATTGATCCCCAGTAAAAATTTCAAATGCCGAAAAAAATTACAGGTTGCCAGCAAAAAAGGACAAAATATTCTAAAAAAGATTCTCTTGCATTGGAAAAATCATTGTTGGAAAAAATTTGCATGCACTGGTATTGGGTGGAGCTATCGAGAAGATGTAAGCTACCGACCGGTGGTGGAAATAGCCACTGGTTAGGAAGAAGAGGCCGTCAGTGGAAAAACACCGCCGCCGACTTCAGAAGGGAGCCTGCTAACAAGGGATGGAGTACGGGGCCCGCAAGGACCTACGCAAGTAGGTACCCTATGGGTACCTCATTAAATGTGTCCCGAAAAGGACAAAATAATAAATCTTCCCAACCCTCTTTGTTTTTATTTTTTACTCTAACATCATAGTCGATCAGAGTTTTGCTAATGTAATAAATAGGATGTTCTTTACCATTTTCATCTTTTTGAGCCAACAATGTTACGAGAGCATGGGTTGATGCTGCTATATATAGGATAAATAGTTTCTCTTGCATAAAAAAATGTAAAATAGGGGGAGTAGCAAGATAATATTTCAAACTCTCAAAAATTTTCTTACAATCCTCATTCCAATTAAACTGAACTTCTTTCTTAAAGAGTTGTGTGAAGGGTAATTTGTGGTCCACTAGGGATGCTACAAAATGATGAATAGCTTGAATTCTTCCTTGTAAAATGTGCAATTGTGAAATTTTTCTAAGAGGTGGCATGTTAACTATAGCATCAATTTTCTTCTTGTCCACCTCAGTTCCTTTATGAGATACTATAAAACCAAAAAAATATCTGCTATCTATACCAAAGACACTTTTTCATGTTCAATCTCATGTTATATTGTCACATTCTCTCAAATATTTTTATAAGAATATTCACATTGTCTTTTAGAGTTAAAGATTTGGGAATAATATCATCAACATAATATTCCAAAATCTTATGTATATAATTGTGAAATATCAATGTCTAGCTCTTTGATATGTTGCACCTATGCTCTTCAATCCAGAAGGCATGAATATACAACAAAATGTTCCCCAAGCTGTAGTAAATGTTGTTTTGTATTGATATTGAGGGTTAATAAAGATTTGATTATATCCAGAGAATCCATCCATGAATGAAAACAATGCATGTCGCATAGTCGATTCCAATATTATGTCTATATTAGGAGGAAAATCATCTTTTAAAGATGCTTTATTTGAATCACAAAAGTCGGTAAACATCCTAATACAATTATTAGGTTTCATGACTATGACAAGGCTCAAGATCCAAGGAGAATAATCTATAGGTCATATAAAACTAGCTTCGAGAAGTTTTTCAATCTTGGCCTTTACCAATAAGGCTATCTTAGGATTCATATTTCATATCTTTTCTCTAATTGGTTTAGCACATTTTGCAAAGTCTATGTTGTGTGTCACTATCTTAGCATCAATTCCCAGCATATCCAAATAAGTCCAAGCAAAAATTTTAGGAAAGTCACGAAGTAAAGCTACATGGTCTTCTTGTTAATTGTCATCAAGGAACTTTCCTATCTTAACGACTTTCTCTTCATTGTTAATATCCATTGGTATGTTGATTGTATCCCCCAAAGGAAGTGTACTTTGTTTCATAAATTCAAGATTGTATTCTTCGGTGTCCTTATCAATCTCATTACTTTCCTTTTCTTCATCTTCTTGATTAGAACTAATCACAACACATGTAACCCATTTCTTTTTAGGAGTAAATGGTTTATCATAAACTCCTAACATTTCTTTCAAGTCTTCATCATCTTCAAAGTATTCCAATAATTCTTCACAAGTTGCATCAATCAATTCAAGATGCTTCAAGGTCAGATTTTTTTTAGGGTTACACATGATAGTGTTGATGTTTAACGAAGGTCTTTTCTTTGCTTGTGTTATCTTAGAAGGGAAATATCCCAAAACACTTTTTGTTTCTTGTGTGTTAGCTTTTATAGGAACACAGATGCCTTGCTCTTTCTTTCCACATCCTTTTCCACTATAGCCAAGTTGTTTTATAAACTCATAACCTTTTCCATAAAATTTTGTCATTTCTTTTGGGTTTGGTGGTTATTGCTAGTTTATCTCATCAAAGTGTGTTGTATAGCTTGTTTCTTCTTCTAGAGTAGATGAGATAGATGCTTGTCAGTTTTCTTTCAAATTTTGCATTCACATTACCATTGGTTTCTGTTTTTTTCAGTTTTGATAGAACCTTCAAAATTTTCAAATTTTTAGTTCCCATGATGTGAAAATCTGATTTTGCACACTCGAAAATGCACCTGAAAAATCTTCCCCAGTGGCCTACTTTGGAGGGTCATAAATCAGAGGCTAACGATTTTCATGTCAAAAGCTTTAGTAGGCATGCTCATGTTACATATGTGAACATGTATGTTAGATTTCAGCCCCTTGTGATAAGCTTTGATAAGGTTTTGAAGTGCAAAGCTAGAAGGTTCTAAGACTGTGTTGTTGTTCGCAGACTCTCAGTTCTATGAAGTGGCCTCTTGTTCAAGTTGATATTTTGCAACTAGATGATCGTCATGAAAAATGGGTTGAATTCTTACATTTCCTTCACATTCATATTCTCCCTGGTCCGATTTCAGAGCCTCAGGGCATGATTTGATATTTTTACCAAATCAAAAGCAAATGCAATTTTCTCTATTTTTACATCTGCATTTTTAGAGTGTTTTAAAGTGGTCAAGTTTGGCCATTAATATCTTGTGATTAATGATGATTGAAAGAAAGCACTCTTGCACACATGCTCAATGGACCTAAATGATCTATTTTTTCTAATGGTATCCTACTAAGAGGTGATTTGATATTTTTTCAAGAAGGTGACTTTGTGTGCTTGAATTGGTTTCTTATAGATGAAATTGTAGAAATGCATGAGCCACTTTGTAATTGAATATCTTGCACCTCAGGATGAATTTTGTTAGCTATTTTTTGTAGTGGATTTTTGGTTTAAATTTCTAGATGCATGTTCAATTTTGTGGCTCCTGAACAAGTTTTGATAGGTTAATTAATGTGTTGCTAACTATGACAGGGCCAAAAATGGTGTTCCGAAAAAATTCAAATTTTGTAATTCTAATGACAACCCATTTCTTTTTTTGGTCCAAACTGTCTCCAACTCCACTTTCATCAAAAACAAAGGTCACTCAATACATTATTATAATGTATTTTGGGTGTGGCGAACACGTCCCAAGGGACAGTTTACAAAGGAGGTACTTGAATTTTAAGGGTTGGGAAATATTTGAGGAAATGGGTTTTCTCTAAGTAATTGATATTGTCCCTAAGAAAATTTCCACAGCTCTAGGTGTCTTGGTTTTCCCACAGTGAATTTTCTCCAAATGGGTCGCAAGCATAATTAGAAGTCACATATTTTTATAATGTTTCAAATGTTCATATTTTAAATATTGTGCAAATGTAAAGGGGCATTTAGGGAAAACATAAAATAATTTTTTAAAGGTTTTAGAGGAAAAGAAAGTTTAATTCTTGCTTTGTATTGGCCGAAGTCATGACGGTGACTTCACAACAGAAGTCATTGATTTGATTTGTATATCCCATTTGATATTAGTGACCAGTAATGGTAGTGCCTTTTCATTCCCCATCACTGATTGAATTATCTTTTCCTCATCTTATTGGTGATGAGCAATCTCACCTTCACTTCATTGCACATCTATGTTTCATATCTTCTTTCTTTCTTGCATTCATGATTGTCGATAAATTTGTGTGAGGCAATGGTGCATAAATAATGCATGGGTAAAGAATTGTTTTGAATCTCGATGGAAAAATTTAAGGCTTGCAGATGTAAAAAATGAAAATTCCCTGCTATAGGTAGTAAATTTATGTGAAATAAAATGGTGAATGCACAACCGGATAAAGGTAGATGGAGTTGCAGTTTGAATGTTACAAACATTTTCTTATTGCCAATAAATTTCATAAAGAAGTTGCTAGACTTGGAGAAAGAAGGATTCAAGTGGAGAAGAGAGATTTCAACCATTGCTGATTTTTTATTCTTCTTCCTGGTGCATCCACGATGGATGTAATGCCCCGCCACACAACCCTAGAGGAAGTTGCAATTCATTACTTAAACGTACCAATTTTATTTTATTTTATTTTTTATTTTTTTACTAAGAACAAATAACATGTAAGATGATTTCACATTGCCAACAACCTCTAGGGCCACGAGACAAAGATTACTTAAAAACCCAAACAACAATTAACATGAATTGAAACCAAAACATTAATCACTTAAGAACTGAGATCACATACACTCCATACAAGATGAATTACAACAAGGATAAGAAATATCAAGTGATGCCAATTAACAATATTTAAACAATATGATTACAACACTCATTCTCCGAATCAGGTAATTCCAATAAATCTTATTACAATTTACAAATTCCACCTCAATAACAAATGAGGGGAAAAGGAATAAAGATCAACTAAAAAGAACGAAGCCAGAGCAACATCTGGATCCAACGAGCTCTCCAACATGAAAGTCTCATCCACACGAGCAAGAGCAAAAACCAACAGAGGAAGGTGCACGTTCCACCCAACCAAGTGAAACCAAAAGGCTCACCCCCTGTGCTAGGAGATAGTAACAAGGATTTCCTAGACAAGACCATCTACCTCTAGACATAGGATAACATGTAAACTGAACTGAATCAAGGACAAAACCAACTTTACTTAACACAATGGTTACAATGCTTCTAGAGTACAAAATCGAGTACCATCACTGTACAAAATAAACCAACGGTACAACACCATACCGACTGATGTCATAGGAGGAGTGTCACCGCAAAAGGCTGCATGGGATCTCCTGGCAAGTCTTCCTAGGTCTCGGCCCCCCTCTAGGGATATCCTGGAAACCTCAACCGACTCCCGGCCCCACATGCACACCAGAGCGGAATCGATTATCTCTCATAAAGACGAGATAACGATCTTGCCATTCCAGGCATTCCCAACTCATCTCAAGTCTCGTACAAGCCCTTGATCTAATGAGCGAGGCTAAATTATCTTGTTAATGTTTAAGCTACTCTATCCCTAGTATAAGTTATTTTAATTTTCACTTAATTAACTGACTCTTACACGAGTTATCCTGGAACCAATTTGGGCCCGGCGCTCATTTGAAAGCCACTCCCCTATCAACAACACATAACTCAACCACATGCCAAGGGTAGAAAATGCACTGACACTTATCACAAATAATCAAACACCTCAAGAGGTAACACATCACTATGGATTCCCAAAACTGAAACCAAAGCGTGCACTACCTCAGGCTAACACAAGGTTGACTAACATAATGAGACCCACATAACAAACTGATAACTCAACTCAACCATGAATCACAAGGTCACACAACCTGTTCAAAGAACCAGGTAACCACTTAAGCTTAACTCACACACAATCCAAGATAGACAAAGCAAATCATAAGAGACATATAACATCATCTCAAGAATACATTGCTGGAAGACTTACATGATCAACAAGAAATGACTTAAAGCCAACAATCATATAATCACACGTTCTCTACAAGCCATAAGGAAGAAATTTTGCCAAAACAAGCTTTTCTCATAACATAGAAACCAAAGTACATAACAAAGGCTGACTCACGTATAACCACCCATACCAATAAATAAACCCGTAATAGGAAGACTCTCAAAACATTCACTCTCAAAACACAACATCGAAAGAGAACAATTAAACACTGAACACATTTCAGACAAATAGGTAAGCTATTGTTCAGATTTCCTAAATCCAGTCAAACATAGATTTCATGACTTGCATTTATCCAGTCAATTGATCCCATTTCTTTTCACGACATTGAAATATTTAAAGAACAGATCATTTACTCTAAATTTCATAACCATATTCATAATCAAAACACTTTAATAATGAGACTATCTGGTTAAAATTTAAATCAACCGTTCTCTCTAAATTTCATGATGACATACTATAGATAAATCACTTGATTAATAAATCAATCAGGTTAGTTAGTAAGTTCATCCCTTACTCTCAATTTTGCAATCATATTCTATAATTAAACATCTTGAAAAATAAGCGTATAGCTTAAATAATTCAGTCTTGATTTCAACTTAGCATTAAATAAATCAACTAAATCTTATCTCTACTTGAATTCAATTATACTCCAAACGAATATACCTAATAGTGAGTTAAGCATGTTGACCACTTAAGGAGTTTACACCAATAATTATATTTCATTTTCCCAATTACATTTATTAATAAAATCACCCTTGAAAATGTAAATACTTGATCATTTAAAATCTACCTTTTTAAATTAAAGCATTTGACTATAAGATTCAACATTTGAAATAACTCATTCGAATATAAACTCTACTTTGGCTTCGATTACGTGACCAAAATTCATCTTAAGATAATCAAAATCAAATATAAACAAATCCAACATTTGACAATAAAGTCGTTTGATTTGAATAAGACATTCATTAACTCTAAGTTTCACTAACATTATTCAAATTCAAGATATTTTAATAAATAATATTTAAATTAAAATCACTTAATCCATTTTTCAACATAGGATACTCAATCAACTAAAATCAATATTTCAAATAAAACATTAGATTTTCTAAACTACAATAATCATCTCAATACATTTGAATTATGATACCCCTTAGCGCATCTATTAAAATGAAATACCAATGCGATACCCATACAATTAAATATAAAAGTATATTATCATGGTTATTTACAAATAAATAAAACCCTCATTAATTAAAATATATCAAATAATTTATATATATATTTCCATTAATCATCTTTAAAAAATCCTTATGATTTAACATATAAAATAAAATATATTTTAACTTATACAAAATTTCATTTAATTTAATATATATTTAAATATATTATATTTTATATAGTATATAATATTAAATATTATAAATATTATATAAAATATAATATAAAATAATATTCATAAAATTTAAATTGAAATTAAAAGTAATTTCAAAATTATATATAAAAAAAACATAGGAAACAGGGCCGAAGCCCAGGGCACACAGCCACTGCCTCCCGCCGGGCGGCAGTGGCTGTGTGCAAAGCACACAGCGTCGCCTCCTTGCGGGCGGCAGTGGCTGTGTGTTCACACACAGCCCGCCCCCCACCGAGCGGCGACGGCTGTGTTCTCACACAGCGGACGCCTCCCGCCGGGCGGCGGTCGTGGCAGCGACAGCGACTGTGGGGTGGGGTTTGACTTCCCACCTCACTAAAAAAAATTATATTAATTTATTTCTGCGTTTTTCCATAAACAAAAAACGAAAATTAACAAAATTTTATCGGGTTTTTTCTGGGTTTAGCCCAAACTCAATTTTTTTAAAAAAATATATACAATATATATACCCAGAATTAATTTCATGTTCAAATTATGAAAACAATCCAAATACTTTGCAAGAATAGAAGATATTTTCAAAAACTTTAAGAGGGTTTCAAAATCTAGTTTTAAAATAGAGTTTTCTTTGATTTTGTTTCTATTTCATGGTGTAAATTTCTTGTTTGGTTTCTATGTCCAAGTCCATCTACAATTTGCAAATTGAAAAGCTTTTCCATGAATTTTCATTGAATCTAAAACTATATTTTCAATCATTCAAAATGAGCAAGAAGATAAAGGAAGGAAAGATGGAACATTATGTTTTCTCCAAAATTTGCAAGCTTCCACAATGGGGATTTTTATTTATTTTTAGCACTTTTCCAACTCCACAATCCTAGCCTCCTCCAAGCCTCTCCCCTCCCTTTTGAAAACCCTAAATGAACACATATATATTCTTTTTCCCATTTTCTAAATTTAAATTCCAATCCAAATTTAATTCCCATTTCCATTTTCAATTTTCAAATTCTAATTAAACTCAAATTCAAACTAAATTCAAATTCAAATTCAAATTTTGATGAAATTAAATTTCAAATTCAGTTTGCAACTCCAATTCAAATTAAACTGTAAACTCAAATTCAAATTCAACTTCTAATTCAAATTTAAATACAAATTCCAATTTCAAATTCACAAATATCTTTTGCCAAAAAAGTCAACTATTTCCAAAAATATCTTTTCTACCCCAAAGACATTGCATTGAAAATATTTGGAATTTTAAATAACTTAAACAATTTTCAATTTCCAAAATGCATTTTGCAAAAATATCCTTTTAAATAAAATTCATTTTCAACCAAAAGTTAATTAAATTTCTTTAACCAAATGAATTTAACAATTCACAAATAAAATTCTTTTCAACTTTTATTTCTAAAAGTAAAATGTAAAGCATAATTCTAATTTTTGATTTAATCCAAAAATCTAAAGATGCCAACCCAACCAAATTGATTTAATTTAACCCTATTAATTTAATTAGTCAATAAAATAAATCTAATTCATAATCAGATTATTTTATTAATTAAATTAAATTAATTAATTAATCACTAATTTTCCAACATTTCAATAAGACAAAACAATCATCATTTATAATTTTCAAAAGCCATTTAATCACTTTTATCTTGCAATTAAACACATTTAATCATTAATTAAACTATGCAAGTCATTTAATAAACTTTAAACTTGAAATTAAATAAACACTCAAGGGGAAACTGACCAAGTTAAAACTACTGACCCCGACGACAACCCGACAACACGCTATGACTAGGGTGACGACTTGATTTGGAAAACCTAGCTACTATCTCCCAATCAATTCCATTGGTGAATGGACACGCTCACACCTGTGAAACCAGGTGGAGTCAATGTCCTGTACCTGCAAACCTGCAACAAAGAACATGCCAAACGTGCAACATATATATGTATGTTATGATCAAACACGCCGTGAAGAGGAAATCTTAGAATTGTAGGGTGCTCGCAAGCGAGTGATACAATCCATCCCCTTCACCAATACACAATTACTAACTAACGATTCTAACATCAATGATATGATCACAAGCATAAAACATCATTTAATCAGATATATTCTAAGTTACTCCAAATCATGTCATAAGGATAACATCGGAATAAAAGAACATCACATCAACATATAACTTCCACATCATAAGCATACTCAGACACACAAATAACCTTGCCGATCCAAATATCCAAAACGGAGGGGTGTTACATCCTCCCCCCCAAGGGTTAGGCTTACTCCTGGAAGCCTACAAACAAGAGTAGGGATAGAACTCCCTCCAAGCCAACTAACACACTATCAACCTATACATTCAACATGGTGAAGCATCCCACCATCAAATCTCTGAATCACACAATCATGGATTAACATACGTAGTGCTTTATGCACCAATACACATCATCAAGAATCATCATAAAGCCAAACCTAATGTAATATCATTTCAATGTTTACTCAGGGCAAGGTGTGCAACATTATCATTTCAATGTTCATCTAACTTTTTGCATTTTGAATCTAGGTACAATAGTTTAATGTCTATATGATCTCTTAAGATTCAACAATAAAGTTGGGGACTATAGGTCTCACGAACAACATATGCACCTATAATGAAATTACCCTTAACATGTATTTGTTTCACTAATTCCTTCCCTCTAAACTTTTATTTGTTGCAATACGATTTCTCTATTTGTATTATACATTTTCCACAGTTTATGAATGCAACTTGGGGACTTAGGTCCTTTACCCAAGGTTCGATTCTAATAAAACAAACTTTTATGAATACATAACTTTTCTCATAAGATACAACATACTCTGGTTGCCAATACTCCACACACTTAAGGACATGCATTTTCATTAACCCAATAGAAAGAGAGAGAGAAGACAAGATATTTACAGTTCTAACATAGGTGTGAATGTAATTGTGGTTTCATAATCACACAGGCACTTTCACACAATGCATCAACCACATGAGAGCATGCACAAATCTCTATAATTAACAACATATTCATTCCTTTCTTATTATCATATTTCATAGTTCATTAATCAATATAACATGCAAAAGCAACTCCAACACCACATAAGGGTCAATCAAGTAATCACTTGCACAAGAGGTAATGCACAAGAGAACACACATCAGATACTTGCATAGAGAGAGAAAACAACAAGACTCCAAAAGAGAATACACACTCGAGGAACTCCTTGATACACTAAAGGTCATCCAGAGTTTTTCAAAACATGAGCATCAATCTCCATAACACAAGACAAGGTTGGAAAATTCCACCCTCTAAATTCCATATTAAGGCACTCAAGGAAAGAGGTCCTATGACTATCTCGCCCCAAAAAGATACTTAGAACACACCCACTCAACACATTACAACCACACTCAAGAACCACTCAAGGGTCACCTCCCTTTACACAAAGAAAGAGCCAAGCAACAAGAAGGAAGCCAAGCAAAACACACCTCTTGGTAGGCTTGCGAGCCTAATCCTCACAAAAGCATTCAACAAAAGACATGCAAGGGTGGAAACAACAACAAAACTGATTGTCGCCCACCACACACAACACATCAAACTCACACCCCACATAATTGTCCATAATGCATTCTTCCAGTAGAAAGGATATCGGTGCATTGCGCACTACATCGAGGATCCTATCCTTTCCATTGGTTTCCTGCACCATTGGACCTACACCCCCTAATGATAACTTCTAGGAAAATAAGAGAAATCAACCCAAAAAGGAAAACAACACAAAAGAGTAAAACAACTAGGTCAGTACAATGGGCTCATAGTGCACAGAGTATAACCTACACAACTTACAACATAATGGGTCCAACATAATCCTAGAGTACCCAGTGTTTAAACCTAGGCTCTGATACCATGTGTAATGCCCCGCCACACAACCCTAGAGGAAGTTGCAATTCATTACTTAAACGTACCAATTTTTATTTTTATTATTTTTTTACTAAGAACAAATAACATGTAAGATGATTTCACATTGCCAACAACCTCTAGGGCCACGAGACAAAGATTACTTAAAAACCCAAACAACAATTAACATGAATTGAAACCAAAACATTAATCACTTAAGAACTGAGATCACATACATTCCATACAAGATGAATTACAACAAGGATAAGAAATATCAAGTGATGCCAATTAAAAATATTTAAACAATATGATTAAAACACTCATTCTCCGAATGAGGTAATTCCAATAAATCTGATTACAATTTACAAATTCCACCTCAATAACAAATGAGGGGAAAAGGAATAAAGATCAACTGAAAAGAACGAAGCCATAGCAGCATCTGGATCCAACGAGCTCTCCAACATGAAAGTCTCGTCCACATGAGCAAGAGAAAAAACCAACAGAGGAAGGTGCACGTTCCACCCAACCAAGTGAAACCAAAAGGCTCACCCCCCATGCTAGGAGATAGTAACAAGGATTTCCTAGACAAGACCATCTACCTCTAGACACACGATAACACGTAAACTGAACTGAATCAAGGACAAAACCCACTTTACTTAACACAATGGTTATAATGCTTCCAGAGTACAAAATCAAGTACCATCACTATACAAAATAAACCAACGGTACAACACCATACCGACTGCTGTCATAGGAGGAGTGTCATCGCAAAAGGCTACATGGGATCTCCTGGCAAGTCTTCCTAGGTCCCGGCCCCCCTCTAGGGATATCCTGGAAACCTCAACTGACTCTCGGCCCCACATGCACACCAGAGCGGAATTGATTATCTCTCATAAAGACGAGATAACGATCTTGCCATTCCAGTCGTTCCCAACTCATCTCAAGTCTCGTACAAGCCCTTGATCTAATGAGCGAGGCTAAATTATCTTGTTAATGTTTAAGCTACTCTATCCCTAGTATAAGTTATTTTAATTTTCACTTAATTAACTGACTCTCACACGAGTTATCCTAGAACCACTTTGGGCTCGGCGCTCGTTTGAAAGCCACTCCCCTATCAACAACACATAACTCAACCACATGCCAAGGGTAGACAATGCACTGACACTTATCACAAATAATCAAACACCTCAACAGGTAACACATCACTATGGATTCCCAAAACTGAAACCAAAGCGTGCACTACCTCAGGCTAACACAAGGTTGACTAACATAATGAGACCCACATAACAAACTGATAACTCAACTCAACCATGAATCACAAGGTCACACAACCTGTTCAAAGAACCAGGTAACCACTTAAGCTTAACTCACACACAATCCAAGATAGACAAATCAAATCATAAGAGACATATAACATCATCTCAAGAAAACATTGCTGGAAGACTTACATGATCAAAAAGAAATGACTTAAAGCCAACAATCATATAATCACACGTTCTCTACAAGCCTAAGGAAGAAATTTTGCCAAAACAAGCTTTTCTCATAACATAGAAACCAAAGTACATAACAAAGGCTGACTCACGTATAACCACCCATACCAATAAATGAACCCGTAATAGGAAGACTCTCAAAACATTCACTCTCAAAACACAACATCGAAAGAGAATAATTAAACACTGAACACATTTCAGACAAATAGGTAAGCTATTGTTCGGATTTCCTAAATCCAGTCAAACACAGATTTCATGACATGCATTTATCCAGTCAATTGATCCCATTTCTTTTCACGACATTGAAATATTTAAAGAACAGATCGTTTACTCTAAATTTCATAACCATATTCATAATCAAAACACTTTAATAATGAGACTATCTGGTTAAAATTTAAATCAACCGTTCTCTCTAAATTTCATGACATACTATAGATAAATCACTTGATTAATAAATCAATCAGGTTAGTTAGTAAGTTCATCCCTTACTCTCAATTTTGCAATCATATTCTATAATTAAACATCTTGAAAAATAAGCGTATAGCTTAAATAATTCAGTCTTGATTTCAACTTAGCATTAAATAAATCAACTAAATCTTATCTCTACTTGAATTCAATTATTTTCCAAACGAATATACCTAATAGTGAGTTAAGCATGTTGACCACTTAAGGAGTTTACACCAATAATTATATTTCATATTCCCAATTACATTTATTAATAAAATCACCCTTGAAAATGTAAATACTTGATCATTTAAAATCTACCTTTTTAAATTAAAGCATTTGACTATAAGATTCAACATTTGAAATAACTCATTCGAATATAAACTCTACTTTGGCTTCGATTACGTGACCAAAAGTCATCTTAAGATAATCAAAATCAAATATAAACAAATCCAACATTTGACAATAAAGTCGTTTGATTTGAATAAGACATTCGTTAACTCTAAGTTTCACTAACATATTCAAATTCAAGATATTTTAATAAATAATATTTAAATTAAAATCACTTAATCCATTTTGCAACATAGGATACTCAATCAACTAAAATCAATATTTCAAATAAAACATTAGATTTTCTAAACTACAATAATCATATTAATACATTTGAATTATGATACCCCTTAGCGCATCTATTAAAATAAAATACCAATGTGATACCCATACAATTAAATATAAAAGTATATTATCATGGTTATTTACAAATAAATATTCAAAATATGTATATACCTTCATATACAGAGATACTTGATTTAAATAACTATTATTTTAACAAATAATTAAAACCCCCATTAATTAAAATATATCAAAATCATAAAATTTAAATTGAAATTAAAAGTAATTTCAAAATTATATATAAAAAAAACATAGGAAACAGGGCCGAAGCCTAGGGCACGCAGCCCCTGCCTCCCGCCGGGCGGCGGTGGCTGTGTGCAAAGCACACAGCGTCGCCTCCCTGCAGGCGGCAGTGGCTGTGTGTTCACACACAGCCCGCCCCCCACCGGGCGGCGACGGTTGTGTGCTCACACAGCGGACGCCTCCCGCCGGGCGACGGTCGTGGCAGCGGCAGTGATGTTGGGTGGGGTTTGACCTCCCACCTCACTAAAAAAAATTATATTAATTTATTTCTGCATTTTTCCAGAAACGAAAAACGAAAATTAACAAAATTTTATCGAGTTTTTTCTGGGTTTAGCCTAAACTCAATTTTTTTAAAAAAATATATACAATATATATATACCCAGAATTAATTTCATGTTCAAATTATGAAAACAATCCAAATACTTTGCAAGAATAGAAGATATTTTCAAAAACTTTAGGAGGGTTTCAAAATCTAGTTTTAAAATAGAGTTTTCTTTGATTTTGTTTCTATTTCATGGTGTAAATTTCTTGTTTGGTTTCTATGTCCAAGTCCATCTACAATTTGCAAATTGAAAAGCTTTTCCATGAATTTTCATTGAATCTAAAACTATATTTTCAATCATTCAAAATGAGTAAGAAGATAAAGGAAGGAAAGATGGAACATTATGTTTTCTCCAAAATTTGCAAGCTTCCACAATGGGGATTTTTTTTTTTTTTTAGCACTTTTCCAACTCCACAATCCTAGCCTCCTCCAAGCCTCTCCCCTCCCTTTTGAAAACCCTAAATGAACACATATATATTCTTTTTCCCATTTTCTAAATTTAAATTCCAATCCAAATTTAATTCCCATTTCCATTTTCAATTTTCAAATTCTAATTAAACTCAAATTCAAACTAAATTCAAATTCAAATTCAAATTTTGATGAAATTAAATTTCAAATTCAGTTTGCAACTCCAATTCAAATTAAACTGTAAACTCAAATTCAAATTCAACTTCTAATTCAAATTTAAATACAAATTCCAATTTCAAATTCACAAATATCTTTTGCCAAAAAAGTCAACTATTTCCAAAAATATCTTTTCTACCCCAAAGACATTGCATTGAAAATATTTGGAATTTTAAATAACTTAAACAATTTTCAATTTCCAAAATGCATTTTGCAAAAATATCCTTTTAAATAAAATTCATTTTCAACCAAAAGTTAATTAAATTTCTTTAACCAAATGAATTTAACAATTCGCAAATAAAATTCTTTTCAACTTTTATTTCTAAAAGTAAAATGTAAAGCATAATTCTAATTTTTTTGATTTAATCCAAAAAATCTAAAGATGCCAACCCAACCAAATTGATTTAATTTAACCCTATTAATTTAATTAGTCAATAAGGTAATGAAATGATCAATTGAGCGATGTCTCTGTGCGGCGTCCTTGTGCGAGCTAGGGCCCGCGTGCCCTAGCTCTCCTGGCCGTTCATTCTCAGTGCTTGATGGGCATTTGTCTGGTGCGATCTCAAGGGGGGGTGTGTCTGCTTTATTCAGGAGTGCGTAGGTCATTTTGGTAGGCGACCATTGCCTAGCTCATGGGCAGGTTTTGTGTTCTGCGGGAAGAGTGTTGTGTTCTGATCCTGAGGGTCTTTGGCCTCGGCTCTATCTTTCTTGGTGTGGCTGTGCTCTCGGTCCATGGAGAATCGGGATTGTTTTTTGGCTCAGGCTTCTTTCGGAGATTTGGAGATGGTAGAGCCATCTTCTTCAATGCATGCCAATGTAAAGGAACAGTTGGGTAAACCTCAATCTAGGCATGGAATACCCTCTTCAACAGGGATGTTTCGTTTGAAGAAAGTAAATGGCTGTCTTGAGAGATCCGAGGATCGTCCAATTCTGATTATTCAACCTGAGCAAGTTTCAGAGGATGTTGATTATTGGTGTAATCATGCCCTTATTTGCAAATTTTTGGGCCTTCGTCTTTCTCTACCTGTGTTGGAATCTTGGGCCCGTCGAGTTTGGAACCCTGAAGGGGATATGGAGATTATTTTGGCTACTAATAATTATTTTTTGGTTATCTTTTCAAATCTTCTGGATAGGAATAGGGCTTTTGAAGGGGGCCCATATTTCTTTAACCAAGTTGGGCTCTTCATCAAGCCTTGGCACATGGGCTTCAACTCTGTTGAAGAGATCCCCTCATGGGTTCTTGTGTGGATTCGGTTGCCGAGGCTTCCTCTGGAGTTCTGGAGGGAAGATATTCTTCACTCAATATCTTTGCTTCTTGGCAAACCTGTGGGATCGGCTTCACAAACCCAAGATCGTAAGGTAATTTCTTTTGCTCGCATTTGTGTAGAAGTAGATTTAAATAATCCATTACCAGAATCTATGGAAATTCGCATGGGATCTTCTTCTTGGATCCAACAGCTGGATTACGAGACCCTACCCTTTAGATGCAGAATTTGTCATGAATACGGTCATTTGCACCGCAAATGTCCCAGATTTAAATCCTCCCCCCGGGCTGCCCCTGAACCTCCTAGGGGGGACAAGGGAAAGGCTCCGATGTCTAATGAACCTATGGATAATGAGGGTTTTATTCTGGTTAAGCCCCGTAATAAAGGCAAAGGAAAAAAGAGATCCTGGCTGGATAGACAGAATGAAGATACTTTTAACAAGTTTGAAATTCTTGATAATTTGACACAAGAGGAAGGCATTCCAGTTGAGATCTCTTCTAGGGATAAGGGTCTGCATGAAGTTCAGGATGAGAATGAAAAGAAAGAGGATCAAATTTTATCTTCAGAGGTCCATCAAGTGGATCAGATGGTTGTGGCTTTGTCTTCTCAAGCTCAGGACTTCAGGGTTCTCCAGGGGTCTCAGACTCCGTCGGGCTCTATTGTGGTGGTTCCTGATCCCCCTGCTCCTAAGGGGGCCTCAGAATCTATAAAGGGTAACAAAGCTCCTCCTATTTTAGGCTTACAGCAGAAATCCTTTAAGAAGGGGCCTCTTGATAAACCGTCAAAGAGTGGAAGGAAGACTGATCAAGAGAAGGTTAAGATCATGGGTGATACTTTGGTTGAGTCGGGGTCAGTGAAACCCATTGATTCTCATTTCTCCCACCCCCATAAATGATTGTTTTATCATGGAATGTAAGGGGGTTGAACAACATCCCTAGACAAAAGGTTGTTCGCAGATTAATTGAATCTCAATCACCAGATGTGGTCTTCATTCAGGAAACCAAGCTTTCAGTTGACGGTTTGGCGAGTTGTGCTCCGCGTATCTAGCCCCAAGGCAATTAGCAGGGGGTGGGTGCTTTGAATAGTGCAGGGGGGTGGCTTGTTTCTGGAACCCGAGGAGAGTTTCCCCCTTATGGTGGATGTCTAGTCGCTCTTCTATTTCTCTGGTTGCCTCTTGTTTTTCGACTGGAGAGAGGTGTCTTTTATCCAATATCTATGCTCCTACTGATATTTCAGGTAAGTTTAGTCTATGGGCTCACATTCAATTCATTCGGGCCTTGTATCCGTTCCTCCCATGGATTATGGCTGGTGATTTTAATGCTGTTACTTGCTTGGATGAAAAACGTGGTGGATTAGCCAGGCTGGACCCCTCTGCAAATTTGCTCAGGCATATGATTGGGTCCCTGAATCTCATTGATGTGAAGCCAACCAATGGTGTATTTACATGGAATAATAGGAGATGTGGTGGTGAGGCTATCTCAGAGAGGCTTGATAGATTTCTTGTCTCCTGCTATTGGTTGAATAGTAGGTTGATCACAAGTTCTAAAATTCTTGACTGGAGGGGCTCTGATCACTGGCCTATCAAGCTCTCTGTCACCATTTATGGAATCACCAAAAATCCCTCTTTCAAATTTCAGTTGATGTGGTTAAGAGATCAATCTTTGCATGATCTTATGTTGGATTGGTGGCAGGAGGGGAGGCCTACCCATGGGACGGCCATGTTTACTTTCACTAAGAGGCTTCAACATGTGAAGTTCAGGCTTAAGAGATGGAATAAACAATGTTTTGGGAACCTACAAGCTTAGAAGTTGGATGCCCAGTCCAAGTTGGATACCATCACTCATTAGATTCGTGACCAGGGGTTGACCTCTGACCTTAGTATTGCTGAGTCCTTGGCTCTAAAGGGATTAGAAGAGTGGGAGCTTCGGGAGGAGATCTTCTGGAAGCAGAAATCTCGCATTGATTGGCTTCAGGAGGGGGATAGGAACACCGCTTTCTTCCATAATTCGGTTAAGGCTCGGAGACAGGGGAACTCTATCTCCTCTCTAGTTTCACAAGATGGGGCTCAGCTTTCCTCCAGTGCTGATATTTCCAGGGAAGCTATCAATTATTTTTCTAACCTTTTTTCTAGGGAGGATATTGTTGCTAGGGCTGAGGAGGGGGCCATTTTGGATTGTATTCCCCAACTGGTCTCTGCTGAGATGAATGGGGTTCTCTTATGCCCTATCTTGTTACCTGAATTGGAGAAAGTGGTGTTTAATATGAAAAAAGGCAAGGCTCCTGGTCCGGATGGGTTTCCGATTGAGTTCTTTCAGGAGTTTTGGGAAATTATAAAGTTTGACCTCCTCGAGGTGATTCAGGAATCACATAGGAACAAGCAGATGCTCAAGTCCATGAATTATACCTTCTTGGCTCTCATACCCAATATGGAAGGAGCTAATCGGCTGGCGCAATTCAGGCCTATTGCGTTATGTAATGTGGTTTACAAAATCATCACCAAGTTGATTGCTGAGTGACTCAAACCACTCCTCGGTTCTCTGATCTCTGCTGAGCAGGGTGGTTTTGTCGAAGGGAGACAAATTTTGGATGGCGTCGTGATAGCCATGGAAGCTATTCATTCTATGGCTAACTCTAAGGAGAAGGCTATGTTTATTAAACTTGACATGTCTAAAGCTTATGACCGGGTGAGTTGGGAATTCTTACAGAAAAATCTCCTGGATTTTGGCTTTGCTGAGGAGTGGGTGAATTGGGTCCTTAGTTGTGTTACCTCTGCCTCTTTCTCGGTTCTTATTAATGGGGAGCCTTCAGATCTGTTTAGTGCTTCTCGGGGTCTCCGGTAGGGGGATCCTTTATCTCCTTACTTATTCATTATCATGGCAGAGGGTCTTGGAAGATTTATTAAATCTCAGGTGAGTCAGGGTCTTATCCGTGATTGGATCTGGAGCAACTCTCTTCCTTCCTACTCTCATCTTTAGTTTGTGGATGATATGGGGCTGATGGGCTTGGCTAGAATTAGTGAGGCTGTGAACTTCAGGAGAGCTCTTGACATCTATTTGAAGGCTTCAGGTCAGTGTATTAATGATGACAAGTCTTCCATTTATTTCTTTAATACTCCTCAGCATATTCAGAGTAGGATTGCTAGGATCCTAAGATTTCATATCGGTTCTCTCCCCTTGATGTACCTTGGGATCCCTTTGGCTTTGGGAGCCCAGCGTAGAGATTACTGGCAGGGAATTTTGGATAAATTTCGGAGTAAGGTTAGTCATTGGACTTACAGGTGGCTATCTTCTGCTGGGAGAGTGGTTCTTCTAAAGACTATGGTGCAGTCTCTCCCCATCTATAGGTGTTGTGTGCAGGCTCCCCCGTCAGCCTTTGTGCGGGAATTCGATGCTCTGTCTCGGCAATTTCTCTTGTCTGGCAACCTTCTTTCCTCGAAGTGGAGCTTAGTCAAGTGGGAGTTTGTTTGTAGGCCGAAGCATGCTGGGGGCCTTGGTCTTAGGTCTTTGGCTCTTGCTATCACAGCCTTGGCGGCCAAGCTGTACTGGAGGTGGTGCAACAATCAGGATCAGGATTGGGCTAAGATTCTGTCCCGCAAGTATCTCCCCGGTGTTGATTGCCTTGATGTGCCACGTCTTCATTTGATGGGCAAGGGTTCTTGTATTTGGAATACTCTTAAGAAGGGTGCTCAGCTGATTAAGGAGGGGCTCTTCTGGATCTGTAATAGAGGCTCTGATGCTCTTTTTGGCTGGACTCTTGGGATGGCCACCCTCCCATTCTTTCTAGTTTTCCTCAGCTTCAGCCTCTTTGCCAGATTTTCTCTAATGCCGGTTGGATTAAGGTGGAGCATTTTAAAACTATCAAGCATACTGGTCAGGCGACGGTGGCATGCTGGAAGGATCCTCAAGAGTGGCCCTTGGGTGCTTCTGATGAGGATCGTGATGTTCTTGCTAGAATTTTGAAGGATAGGCTTTGCAGCTCTCTGAGTGGGAGGGATGTTGTGGCTTGGAGTCCTAGTCCAAAAGGTAAATTTACTATTGCTCATGGCTACGCTATGCTTGACAGGAACTTACATGGTCCGGCTGAGGTGCACTGGTGGAAGAAGGTTTGGGACAACTTCTCATGGCCCAAATGCAATTTTTTCTTATGGTTGGTTGCTCAGAGGAAGTGCCTCACTTGGGAAAATCTTCGCAAGCGAGGTTTTCAGGGTCCTTCTATTTGCCTTCTTTGTTCTTGCAATGAGGAGTGTACCTCTCACTTGTTCTTTCTTTGCCCTTACTCTAGAGAGTTGTGGCATAGATGGTGGGAGGCTTGGCAACATGGTTGTATTCATGCTACCTCCTTGATTGACTTTTGGGAAAGTTTGGGCAGACCTCCTACAAAGACTTCTTTCCTGCAGGTGGCCTGGTCTATTGGGCCTACTCTCATTCTCTGGAACCTTTGGCTGGAGAGGAACCGAAGAGTTTTTTGTGGCTCCAATTTGGGAAGTTCTCAATTGTGGAAGAAGATTCTTAGCAGGCTCCAGGAGACTATTTCAGCTAAGTGTGATATGTCTGTAAATACTGATCCTGGTGATCTGGCTATTTTGCGAAATTTGAACTTGGGGGATAGTAACAGGGGATGCCTTGCTAGTAGAAGATCCTGCCATGTTAGGCAACGGGTCTGTCGCGATGGAAGGTGGACGGCTCCCCCGGTGGGGGTCTTAAAAATTAACACTGATGGGTCTTCTCGTGGGAACCCTGGTCATGCTAGTGTTGGGGGTATTGCTAGAGGTAATGATGGTGGTGCGGTTTTTGTCTTCTCTATTTACAAAGGGCAGCATTCTAATAATCTGATGGAGGCCCTTGCTATCAAGATAGTTGTTGAGCGTGGATACTCTTTAGGTTGGCGGAGGATCATTTGTGAGTCTGATTCTCAAATTGTGGTGGATATGCTGAACAACCAGAAGCTGGAGGATGTTAGTTGGCAATTGGCTTCTATGGTCAGACAGATTCTGAGTCTTTGCAGTTCCTTGGATTCTGTCTCCTTTTGTCATATCCCTAGAGAGTGGAACAGAGTGGCCGATTGTCTAGCGAAGTGGGCCTCTAAGAATGTGGACGACTGGGATATTAGTGGAAGGGATGAGTTACCTTCTGATTACTTTGGGACTCTAGAGAGGTTATTAGTGGAGGACAGGTATATGTAGTGTTCTTGTTGGTTGTTTTGGTGGTGGTCTTGCTTTGGTGGGCTTATGGCTTTGGCTTGTACTTTGGTATTGATTGAATAAAATTTTTACCCCTTCTTTTTAAACAAAAAAAAAATTAATTAGTCAATAAAATAAATCTAATTCATAATCAGATTATTTTATTAATTAAATTAAATTAATTAATTAATCACTAATTTTCCAACATTTCAATAAGACAAAACAATCATCATTTATAAATTTCAAAAGCCATTTAATCACTTTTAACTTGCAATTAAACACATTTAATCATTAATTAAACTATGCAAGTCATTTAATAAACTTTAAACTTGAAATTAAATAAACACTCAAGGGGAAACTAACCAAGTTAAAACTACTGACCCCGACGACAACCTGACAACACGATATGACTAGGCGACGACTTGATTTGGAAAACCTAGCTACTATCTCCCAATCAATTCCGTTGGTGAATGGACACGCTCACACCTGTGAAACCAGGTGGAGTCGATGTCATGTACCTGCAAACCTGCAACAAAGAACATGTCGAACGTGCAACATATATATGTATGTTATGATCAAACATGCCGTGAAGAGGAAATCTTAGAATTGTAGGGCGCTCGCAAGTGAGTGATACAATCCGTCCCCTTCACCAATACACAATTACTAATTGATGATTCTAACATCAATAATATGATCACAAGCATAAAATATCATTTAATTAGATATACTCTAAGTTACTCCAAATCATGTCATAAGGATAACATCGGAATAAAAGAACATCACATCAACATATAACTTCCACATCATAAGCATACTCAGACACACAAAGAACCTTGCCAATCCAAATATCCAAAACGGAGGGGTGTTACAATGGATTGATGACTTCACTCATTGTCGTTCTCAAACCACTTTTTCGTGATGTATTCACGATGTGCGATAAGAATGCAGAAGCAAATAAAGTGGTGGGCTATATGTTTTTTTCTTAAATGCACATTTTAAAGTTTCTTTGATGGAAATTTAAATGTTTCCCAATAAAATAATTAGGGGCCTTTACATGGTAAAAACAAAAAACTTTCAAATGTTGCATTCTTCCTTCACGCATATTGCTGATTGTATTTCCATTTTCTCATTCTATATGAGATTGGCGATGGTAATTGTCATGAAATGAAGAAGTGGTGGGGGGCTGTGATTAATATCAAATATTATTGTTTGATAAGTTATTTTCACGATGGGAGATAAGTAAAGGTGGCGTGTAAACTCATGGGAAAATAATTTTAAAAGGAGGCACAGGTAATTTTTATTTTCCTAATAAATGATTTTTAATCCTTCACAAGAGCTTTGGTTGCTTTCTCTTCATCAGGAATCACTATTATATTTTTAGTTCTCTCATGTTATTCACAATACACAATGTCAGGAAAATATTTGCACAAAGCTTGGTGGGTCCATGGGAAATGTGAAGGGAGGTTTCTAAAAAGGTTTTAACTATTGTTTTTAATGGTGAGGCATTAAAAAGTGTAGAATAAAGGAGTAGATGTAATAAAATTTTATTTCCTGAGTGAAATAAAGTTTCATCCTTCAAGATAAAACAAGAGCATTTATTGTTGGGAATTTTACATTGTGAACTCATGGGTGAATGACTTTCTACAACCATTTTAAATTTTAAAGTGTTGAAAATTAAAATAAAAGTGCCTAGGTGAGTGAGTCTTTATTTACCTAGTAAAATGTTAAGGGTTTTCATGACAATCATTATAAGGATTTGTATTGTTGGGTGGGAAGAAGGGTAAATGAACAGGTAAAGAATAATTTTGATAGCAAAATGAAGAATGAAGCTATTTTACTTAAGATATTTTTCAGCTGCAAGTAACAATAGGATATTTTCAAAGGAAGGGAAAATGATGAATGATGAGTCTTCCCAAAGGGGAATATTTTATGTTAGAGGGCAAGAAAATGAAAGAGGTGTGAATCTGAGAGTAGGTTGAAGATTCTTTAGGAAGTAAAGGAAGTTACAGATCAAGGGAGTTGAAGATGCTAGGTGTCTTTCACGGATGTAGTTTTAGGGTTTCTTCTTCTATATCTTTCTTCTTCTTCTCTTTTGTACAAGTTATGAAATTCTTAATTAGGTGAATAAGGTAGAGAATTGTTGAGTCTGAGTTGTAAATGGAGTATATAAATTGTTACAACTAGATTCTATGAGAAAATTTTGGCCAATTTGTACAGAAATATATCACTGTCATGAAGTTGTCTCCAGATTTGTAACCTTTTAATCATATGAATTCAATATATCAAGGTACTTTTGAGTTTTTCATTGCACCTTTTATGTGATTGTGTTGTTTGGTTAGTGTTCTCTTTCAAGTAAAGATTTAAATTGCATTGATCAAATAACTATGATTTAGAGTGCACAAATGGGATTGGTAAGTAGAAATTTATGAAAAATATGAGTGGATTTATTAGTGTAAAGAATTAACATATTTAAACCCATTAGCTGAACCTAGTTGCTGATAGGATCTCTATTATAGTTTTATATTTGACTCCATGGCCCATGATTAGGCACTAATTTATCACAAATCCTAGGAAATTTTCATAAACAATCTAAATCATTTTAAATCTGTGTTGCTTTGGTCCTTTTGCTTGTTGTTTATGTTATTTTTGTTCCTTGTATCTTTATGGTGTTTGAAAGAGTATAGAGGCTAAACTTGAGAAAATTTTATCTATTACCCCTCTATGTGTTTGAAATGAAAATTTCTAAATTATTTGTTCTCAGTAATGTTCAATGCAAGTGGGATTATGCTTGAACCTAGTAGAATATACAATACCCATCATTCATATAATTGAGAACTATCCACTTTCATAGGTCTCTTATTTGTTGTTTGGCATAATTTTAGATCACACATTTAGGCCTACAATTAGGATCACCCTCATGAGTCTTGTGGAGCTCAAAGTGTAGAAGGCTTTCATAGCCTTGTTCGTTAGCTTTTCTCATCTTCAATGTCCTGATAGTGTAGATTCCTTGCCATAAACAATTAATCCCCTAGTTTAGGTGTTGTGTTTCTCCTTAGGATTGAAGGTTGCATGAAAAATAACCAACAGATTGGCGACTCTACTGGGGAGAACTTTGAAATTTGGTTGTAGACTGTCATAGAGTCATCCATTTGGAAAGAGTCAATAATTTGGTGAATTTGAACATCTAGTTCACATATTGAGAAATATTCAGACCTTGAAGTAATTTTGTTGCAGCAATTTCAAGGAATTTATGTGTGACTCTGTTGTGGGAGAATACCCAGAAGGAAATTCATCTTTGAAAGAGCTTCATATTGCTTGAAGTTTAGTCCTCTACTAAGAGAGGTGGTGACTTTGTCTAAAGAACATGATGAAGACGTGAACAAGTCTCATATCTACAAATATTTCCAGTCAGAAAGAAGAATTTGCAGCAACTGCACATATCCAGGTATTCTTCAGTTTTTGGTTTTCAAGAAAGATAAATCTATATATGAAGACCATAATTGAAAGACTTGAAAAAAATTATTCCCTATTAGGTGAAATAGCGATAGGAAAGGGAAATGATAGTAATACTGAATTTGCATACTTCTACGATAAAAATTGCAATTAGCAGGGTATGTGCAAGATCATGATGGGCCAAAAAGTGGTGATATGATGGGTATGTGGCTGATTACTGTTTTTGTACCCAAAATTGATGAAACGAAAAGGGTTTTTAAAGGAGATTCTCATCTTTCCACCAATATAAATTATTCTTTACTTTGAATTTAATAAATAATTATTATTTATTTTCTATTTGAATTACAACTAAAGTCTTGATTGATAAGCTAGTTGAAAAAAATCTATAGCTTTCAAATAGTATAACATTTTTTGAATCTAAAACATGCATCACATTCTATGCTTCACATACTATAGGATTAAAAAAATGAATTTCATGAAGTTTTGATCAAGTTAAGGTGGTTAGACATACAAGTTTTTATATTTTTTAAAGTTGTAATAAAAATTTCATAATTAATTATTTACTTGGAAAAAAATTACAAAAAAATATGCATCACATTGAGACATGAGTCCTCTACTTATATCTCAAATCTTATAAAAAAATATTATCATTTTAGTGTGGTTAGGGTGGTCAGATAGACACCTACTTCTTATTTTTTCCCTGAAATTTAAGTACAACTGCATTGAAATTTCAAATTTTCACCAAATAGATTTTTTCTTAAATAAACCTAGTAGTTTAGAAACTACATTCAATTTTCTATAGATTATATTCTTACATATTTTTGAAATAATATAAATAACTTATTCAAATTTTTACGTCAAGTTTCCTAACTTTGATTTTTCTAAATTTTTCACCACTTAAGGGCCAGTTTTTTCCATAATGATCCTGCACATACCCAACATCAATGTATAAGTATGCTTTTTTTTCTTAGATTTACTCAAATTAAATAGACCTTAGACATAGTTGAAACTATATGTTGTACTTTGTAAAGGTTTGAAGGTCATATGTTGTATAAGGAAGCTAGGAACTATGTGCATAATTGTTGTAATATTGATTTTTTTTTAAAAGGAATATCAAAGTGCATCAATATATGCATCCTTGTATGGTTCCTAGTGCAACCATGGTTTATGATCAGCTCCAGCCAGGTTGTCAAAGAAGTTTTAACATTGAAAGATATAGACCCATCAATTTCAATGGTATTAATGGTTACCCAAATGTTATTCCATCTAACATCAAAGATAAGTTACCAAGATTCAGTTGTACAAAGAGTGAATCAACAAGAAAGCATCTACAAGAATTCAACAATTTAATGGGTGAGTATGAGATAGATCATGAGGATGTGATTATGAGGTTATTTCTTCAGTCTTTGAAAGGAGATACAAGGGATTGGTTCTCTAATTTACCGACATGCTCTATTTGTTCATGGGATGAGTTCAAAGCAGTGTTCATGGAGTAATTTGGTGAAAGAATCAATGATATTTTTGTGCTCAATAAATTTATGAGTATTGAGAGAGAAGAAGATGAGTTGGTTCCAACATTTAACTAGATATTTGCTAAAACATTGAGGCATATTCCCGAGGTTTTGAGACTAAGTGATGCAATGTGTTTGGTTGTTTATTTGGGAGATTTTGATAATGAGATGAGCTATCTATTAAGAGATAAGGATCTTAAAACCTTGCATCATGCCTATGAGATAGCTATGAACATTGAACAACCAAAAATATGGAATACACAAAGGTCATTTGAATACAAGTGCTTTCTGCCTTGAGACTCTAGATATTGATGAAAGGTGTAAGTCAGAAATTGAAAATGAATGTCAAAGCACTTACACCCCTATTGTTTTAACTTATACATCATTCCATAGTGTTGATCACATAGAGCCCCAAACAAATTGTCAGGAAGATGCATGCATTTGTGATCCAATGGTCTCTGTTCAAGCCCTCTCTTGCATAAGGATGCATGGAGGAGAATCAACATATGATCTCTATGCAAGATTTATAGATACTTTGTTTGTAATTCCTGAGTGTCACAAACCTCAAAGTTCAGTATGCATTGATTTATTTTATGAATCCTATGAACTAGGTTTGAGTGCTCTACTAAAGGAGTTGAAGCCTATTAGGCTTGACCAACTGTGTGAATAATTTTCTCTTTTTGAAAAGATTAGAGATGATCATCAAGAAACTTTCATGTTTTCAACTTGTGATGATAATGATTCTACTGCTCCATACGAGTTAAGAAATGTGGTATCACATGAAGAAGAAGAAAGTAGAGAAAAGGTTGACAATGAATACCTCAGTGAGGCAAATGAAATGTGTCATTTCAATTATTTTGAACATTACAACACTTGTTGTCCTATGGAAGACATAAGACTGAGCATTCAATCTGAAAATTTTGAACATAGTTGCAATATTGATGAGTCCTTTTGCTGTAGTGATGATGATGGCATTGAGTATGGTAAATTCTCTATTGATTGTGATTATCCTCACAAAGTAGAGATGGAATATTTTGCTGCAAATGAGGAATATGTTGATAATGATGAGAACACATGTTTGCTTGAGAAGGAGCAAATCTCTTCCTGTGAAGAGTTTTCAGAATGCGGATCAAAAATATTAACCATTGATGATGTGAATGAAATTGAAAATCTATATGTATGCTCTTCTAGTGATTGTAATGATTTAGAATACATTAATGATATGGAAGATTTAGATCTCCATGTGGAGGAGGTAGAAATATTTATGTCAAAGATAAATGTAATGGAAAACCAATTGTTTGATGAGCCTCCATCTTCACTAGAGACGAGAAATGATTATCCTTATTGGTGCAGAGATAATCCACTCTTTGAGAATTCTGATGATGCATCTGACACATGGCTAGAGTGTGGCCTTAAGAAAATAAAGCAACATATTGATGAGCTCCTCAAGGTAATTTCTTATGAATTTTTTACATTTGATACAGATGTTGCAGACAAGGTTGAGTATCATGATGCCAACTAATTGGAGGCATATGAATACTTTTAGTTTCCAATTCAGTTGGAAGGTATTCTAATGGAGCATGACAATGAGATGAATAAAAAGAAATGTTATTCTTAATATGAACATGTTTCATATGATGAAAATAATGCATATGTGTCATGTGATGATGAAATTTTTTAGTTTATGCTTGATTATATAATGCAAAATGAGAGAGATTACACTAGCAATGGTATGCTCAAACAAGTTGTGTAAGATGTTAATGACAATTTTTGTAATTAGGAAAATTTCAGTGGTAACCAAATATTTCTGCTTGTAAAAGGAGGGTTATACTTGTTGCAGTGGTATGGCAGAGGTAAATGTGGGTTGAGGAAAATCAGTTCCTTCAACACATTGGTATTTGATAGAGGAAAACATTGGCTCCTCTTTTCATTTGGTGGCCTCCGGCCATCAAATATGGTTTAAAAAATGGAATAAAGACTTTGTAACCCAATGTTCTGGCACTTGTCTACTCTCCCAAAAATCTGGAATCTCACCATGCCCACAAGGGGTATGTGTCCCTAGTCGGAGCCACTGATAGAACCTTCAAAAATTTTAAATTTTGAGTTCCCATGATGTGAAAAGTTGATTTGCACACTCAAAAACACACCTAAAAAATCTGCCATAGTGACCTACTTTGGAGGGAAATAAATCAGAGCTAGTTGATTTTCATGTCAAATCCTTTAGTAGACATACTCATGTGACATATGTGAACATGTATGTCATATTTCAGCCCCCTTGTGAGAAGTTTTTATAAGGTTTTGGGACTTTTTTTCTATTTGTGCTCCCAATTCTATGAAATGGCCTCCTGTTCGAGTTGATATTTTGTAACTAGATGATCGTCATGAAAAATGGGTTAATTACTTACATTACACTCACATTCATATGCTCCCTAGTCCAATTTCAGAGCCTTAGAGTCTGATTTGATATTTTTACCAAATAAAAAGCAAATGCAGTTTGCTTTGTTTTTACATCTACATTTTTAAAGTGTTTAAAGTGGTTAAGTTTGACCCTTAATATCTTGTGATGAATGGCGATTGAAGGAAAGCCCTCTTGCACACATGCTCAATGGAACTAAATGATCTAGTGTTTCCAGTGGTATCCTCCAAAGAGGTGATTTGATATTTTTCCAAGGAGGTGACTTCGTGTGCTTGAATTGGTTTCTGATAGATGAAATTTTTGAAATGCCTAAGTGAGCCACTTTGGAATTGAATATCTTGCACCTCAAGATGAATTTTTTCAAGCCATTTATTGCAGTGAATTCTTGGTTCAAATTTCTACATGCTTGTTCAATTTTGTGGCTCCTAAATGAATTTTGATGGGTTAATTAATGTGTTGCTGACTGTGACAAGGCCAAAAATGGTGTTTCAGAAAGTTTCAAAATTTTCAATTCTAATGACAACCCATTTCTTCTTCTATTCTAAAACATCTCTAGCTTTATTTTTCATCAAAAATGGATGTCATTTGATACATTATTTTAATGTATTTCGGGTGTGGCAAACACCTCTTGAGGGCTAGTTTACAAAGGAGGTGCTTGAATTTTAAGGGCTGGGAAAAAATTTGAGGAATTGAGTTTTCTCTAAATAATTGATAACGTCCCTAAACAAATTTTAATAGCTCCAGGTGTCCCGGTTTTCCTATAGTGAATTTTCTCCAAATGGGCCATAGGCATAATTAGAAGTCATTTTTTTATAATGTTTCAAATGTTCATATTTAAAATATTTTGAATAATTGTGCAAATGTAAACGGGAATTTAGGGAAAAAATAAAATACGTTTTCAAATTTTATGGAGGAAAAGAAAGTTTAATTCTTGCTTTCTATTGGTTGAAGTCACGACATCACAACATCATGGCTTCACAAAAAATCTACAACAAATCTCATTGCTAGTCGTTGATTTGATTTGTATATCCCATTTGACATTGGCGATCAACTTGATGGAAGTTCCTTTTCATCACCCATTGTGGATTGAGTTATCTTTTCCTCATCTTATTAATGATGAGAAATCTCACCTTCACTTCATCTCACAACTTTCTTTCATATCTTCTTTCTTCCTTGCATTCGCGATTGCCAATAAATTTGTGTGAGGAAATGGTGGGTAAAGAATGCACAGGTAAAGATTTTTTTTTGCATCTCGATGAAAAAATTTATGGCCTCCAAATGTAAAAAATGAAAATTCCTTGCTACAGGTAGTAAAATGTGAAATAAAATGGTGAATGCACAGCCATATAAAGGAATATGGAGTTGCATTTTGAATGTTACATTTTCTTATTGGTGATAAATTTCATAAAGAAGTTGTTGAACATTGAGAAAGAAGGATTCAGGTGGAGAAGAGAGATTTCACCCATCGCTGAATTTTTTATTCATCTTCCTTATGCATCCATGATGGAGTGATGACTTTGCTCATCGTTGTTCTCAAACCACCTTTTTTGTGATGTATTCGTGATGTGTGATAATAATGCAGGAGAAAATAAAGTGGTGGGCCTGAGGTTTTTTTTTCTAAATGCACATTTTAAAGTTTCTTTGATGGGAAATTTAAATGTTTCCCGATAAAATAATTAGGGACCTTTACATGGTAAAAACAAAAAACTTTCAAATGTTGCATTCTTCCTTCATCCATATCGTTGATTGTATTTCCATTTTCTCATCTTATCCACGATTGGCAATGGTAATTTCCAAGAAATGAAGAAGTGGTGGGGGCACATGATTAATATCAAACATTATTGTTTGTTGAGTTATTTTCATGATGGGAGATAAGTAAAGGTGAAGTGTAAACTCACGGGGAAATAATTTTAAAAGGAGGCGCGGGTAATTTTTATTTTCCAAATAAATGATTTGTAATCCTTCACAAGAGCTTTGGTTGCATTCTCTTCATCAGGAATCACTATTATATTTTTAGTTCTCTCATGCTATTCATGATACATGATGTTGGGTAAAGATTTGCACAAAGCTTGGTGGGTCCATGGGAAATGTGAAGGGAGGTTTCTAAAAAGGTTTTAGTTCTATTGTTTTTAATGGTGAGGCATTAAAAAGTGCAGAATAATAAAGCAGAGGTAATAAAATTTTATTGCCTGAGTGAAATAAAGTTTAATCCTTCAAGATAAATCAAGAGCTTTTATTGTTGGGAATTTTACATTGTGAACTAATGGGTGAATGGATTTCTACAACCATTTTAAATTTCAAAGTGATGAAAATTAAAATAAAGTTCCTAGGTGAGTGAGTTTTTATTTTCCTAGTAAAATGTGAAAGGTTTTCATGACAATTATAAAAGGCTTTGTATTGTTGGGTGAGAAGAAGGGGAAATGAATAGGTAAAGAAGAATATTTACAGTAGAATGAAGAATAAATACTTTTTACTTAAGATATTTTTCAGCTGCAAGTAACAACAAGATATTTTCAATAATGAAGGGAAAATGATGAATGATGAGTCCTCCTAGAGGGGAATATTTTCTGTTGGAGGGAAAGCAAATGTAAGAGGCGTGAATCTGAGAGTAGGTTGAATATTTTTCAGGGAGCAAAGGAAGTTACAGATCAATGGAATTGAAGATGTCAGGTGTCTTTCATGGATGTAGTTTTAGGGTTTATTCTTCTTCTATATCTTTCTTCTTCTCTTTCATACAAGTTCTAAAATTCTGAATTAGGTGAATAAGGAAGAGTACTGTTGAGTCTGAGTTGTAAATAAAGTATGTAAATTGTAACAACTGGGTTTTAAGAGAAAATATTAGCCAATTTGTATAGAAATATATTAATGTCATGAATATGACTCTAGATTTGTAATATTTTAATCATATAAATTCAATATATCAAGGTATTTTTGAGTTTATCATTGCATCTTTCATGTAATTGTGTTGTTTGGTTAGGGTTCTCTTTCAAGTTAAAAGTTAAATTTCTTTGATCAGATAACTATGATTTAGAGTGCATAAATGGGATTGGTAAGTAGAAATTTATGAAAAATATGAGTGGATTTGTTAATGTCAAGCATTGATGTTTAAATCCATTGGCTAAACCTAGTTGCTAATAGGATCTAAGTTACAATTTTATATTTGACTCCATGGCCCATGATTAGGCACTAATTTTTCATAAAGCCTAAGAAATTTTCAAAAACAATCTAAATCATTTTAAATCTCTGGTACTTTGGTCCTTTTGCTTGTTGTTAAGTTATTTTTGTTCCTTTTATCTTCATAGTGTTTGAAAGAGTATAGAGGCTATACTTGAGATAATTTTATGTGTTAATACTCTATGTGTTTGAGATGAAAATATCTAAATTCTTTGTTCTCAATAATGTTCAATGCAAGTAGGATTATGCTTGAACCTGGTATAATATACAATACCCATCATTCATATACTTGAGAACTATCAGCTTTCACAGGTCTATTATTTGTTGTTTGGCATAATTTTATCACACATTTAGGCCTACAATTAGGACCACCCTCCTGAGTCTTGTGGAGCTTAAAGTGTAGAAGTCTTTCATAGCCTTGTTCATTGGCTTTTCTTGTCTTCAATATCCTGATAGTGCAAATTCCTTGCCCTAAATGATTAATCCCCTTGTTTAGGAATTGTTTTTCTCCTTAGAATTGAAGGTTGCAAGAAAAATAACTAACAAGTTTCTTTTGTTATGATTCTGTGTTCTCCCATAAATGAAGGTGTGAAGTCTAAGGAACCCAAATCATCTTCTAATAACTTCAACACCTTTTTCATCTCTTGTTTCTTTTCTTTCATAGGATCTATTTTTGAGGTTGGAAATAATGTGTTTAGAGGACTTTTCATTCCTTTTTCAAATTGTAAGCAACTTTTAGGCTCAAGGTTTATTTAAAATTGGTACACTTTATTGTTATATACAACTTCATGATATGATGAAGAGTTGATGTCAGCACTTGCATCTCATGAATCCAGTATCTTCCTAAAAGGAGATTGTATGAAAGATCATAAGGCATAACATGAATATGAGTTTGTAAGGTAGCCTTTCCAACTGTAATAGGAAAGTAATCACACTGAGTGGTTGCTTTCCTACATTTTCAAATCTTTTAATTGATGAGGAATTAGGTTCAATTCTTGATTTATCCATGCCAAGTCTATCTAAAAGGTTCACATTACACACATTAAGAGTTGAGCCATTATAAACAAAGGTTCCTTTTATTCTTGTCCTATTGAAGATAGTCACTATCATGAAGGCATCATTTTTTCTTCTCATCTCTAAGAGAGGTAGCTCGTGTTGATGAAAATTAATGTCTACGTTAACCGTATTCATTCCTTCAATTAAAGTTGCTACATCACTTGCATTTTTATTAGAGGGAATCACAACTTGATGCAAGGTTGTTTCAAGCATAGTATGATAATTAGGTGAATTTATAATTAGGCCCCATAGGGATATATTTGTAAGAGTATTCTTAAGTTGTCCAGCAAGATCATACTCCTTCCCACTATGTAGAGGCAAGTGAGGAGCACTAGGCAAGATGGGTTGAGGAAAAGGTAAGGATGTTGAAGTTGTTTTAGTTGGTTGTGGATTGTTTCTAGTGTTATATGTATGAGAAATGGTATTATAACTTGATTGTTACAAAAAAATATTCTTAGGTGCTTCAAGGGTTAAAACGAGTTTGTTTTGAGTTTTGTTTGTGGGTCGGTATAGGATGAGTTAAGGTTGAATCAAATTAACTTCTCTTGGTTTTGATTTGTTGTAACAAGCCTTAGTGGATGAACCTTGTGAGATGAAATCCTCAAGGGCTTCATGTAACATGTTAAATTCATCACTACTAAAAGGATTGAGCATTAGGTTAACTTGGAAAAGGAGATTTGAAATACTCAAATAACTATGCTTTCTCCAAGTGGTTCATCAGTTTATAATTGTCTTTGGTTTTATTTTCTAATGAATGCAAAATGTAATCTAATCTTATTAAACTATGAACTAAGTGTAGTAATATAATTCTATCCAAAATTGAAATGAAACCAAATTAAGCTTAATCTCATGAAATGCATGAAATAGAAACTTAGTAAACTAAAACTAGAATCTAACAACAATAAACAAAAGGAGAAAAATAAGGTTTTTAATGCTGTAAAATGCAATTTCAAATCTGACATAGGAAAAAATTGCCTAAAGGGGCATATGAGTCCTAGTTAGGAATTTTCAAGGGTTCAATTTCTAAAAAATAGTCAACACATAATACCCAAAAATTAGGTAAAACCACTTGTGGGTATGTGCAGGATCATCATGGAAAAAATAGGCCCTTAAGTGGCAAAAACATCAAAAAAATCAAAGTTAGGCAACCTGACGTAAAAATTTGAATAAGTTATTGTAACTAAGGGTTAATTTTTTAGGTTTGATTAAAGGTTAGCAAATCAATATAATTTACAAAACCCAAAGCAATTACAAAACACAATGGAAGTAAACAAAAGAACAATTATACCAGCTAATCGTCGAGACCTCCATGATTCATTTTGTAACACCTTCTAACTTGTTGGTTGGCGTATTGCCCTCAGATTGAACACACGAGCAATCTAGAAATAAATGTCTATGTCCTACACCAAGCTTTGAAGGATTTGATCAAAGTCTAAATGCCTAATGCCTATGGCAATATGAGTGAAATGCCTATGCCTAAATATGCTAGAATAATAATGTAATTCCTGAACGTGTAATGTCTCTGTGTAATCGAAAAAGAGAGGAAAATGGCATTTTATAGAAAATTCCATTTTGAATGGATGGATGAGATTGACTTTTGACAGAGACCTAAAATCAAAGGCCTAGATTAAATTTGATAATCCCTAATCAAGGTTAGGGCAAAGTCATTAATTGAGTGGTCGAGATGCCATCTAAGAAGATCGAATCGGTAGTGGAGAATAAATGAGGAAATTAATTCAAAAATAAAGATTTTCAAAAATGAAGAAGATAAAGACTGAACTGAAGATCAAATTTGGAAAAATCAAGAATCTGCCTGATTACTTGATTTTTGGAGGAAAGTTACCATTTTGAATTAAATTAATTCAAAATATGGATTTTGTGAGATAATAAATAATCAATTTTTCAGATTATTTACTAAAATGAACTAACAATTAAGACTGTGATGACATTTTAAGTAATTTCATTTATTTAAAATGAGAGGAATATCAATTTTGGTAATTAAATAATTAAAATTAATTATTTAATTTAGCAGATAAGACTAATAATTAAATAAATTAATTCATTCATTTAATTATGGTAGTTAGTGACATTAAATAAATAAATAAAACTTATTTATTTAATAATTAGGAAGAAATGACTGAAGAAGGGTAATTAAATAATTTAGAAATTTATTTAATTAGGGGAAGACTTAGATAATTAATGATGTGTTTAATAAATAAATAAAATTTATTTATTTAATAATCATGAAGAATAAAAGGACATGAATTAATCAAATAATTATGAATTATTCAATCAATAGTCAAATGTGGCCCAAAGACATAATTAAATGTCATAATTATGCTAGGATGAAAGTGGTAAAAATGAAGCTTGCAGGCCTGGGTCATTTTTAGGTGTCTACAGTTATCAATATTATTTAAAAAATATGTGAAAATAGAATCAGTTGCAAATTGAATGTAGTTTCTAAACTACTAGGTTTGTTTAAAAAAAAATCTATTTGGTGAAATTTTGAAATTTCAATGTAGTGCTTAAATTTCAGGGAAAAAATAAGTAGGTGTTTGTATGACCACCCTAACCACAATAAAATGATAATATTTTTTTATAAGATTGTAGATATAAGTAGAGGAGTTGCGTCCCGAGGTGATGCATATTATTTTGTAATTTTTTTCCAAGTAAACAATTAATTATGATTTTTTTATTATAAATTTTAAAAAATATAAAAAACTTGTATGTCTGAGCACCTTAACTTGGTAAAAACTTCATGAAATTCAATTCTTCATTTTTCAATCCTATAGTATGCAAAGTATAGAATGTGATGCATGATTTGGAGTCCAAAAATGTGATATGTTTGAAAGTTGTAGATGTTTTTCAATCAGTCTATCAATCAGGACTTTAGTCGTAATTTGAATAGAAAGTGAATAATAATTACTTATTAAATTCAAAGTAAAGCGTAATTTATATTGGTGGAAAGCTAAGAATATCCTTTAAAGAGCCTTTTCATTTCATCAATTTTGGGTAAAAAAAGTCGTCAACCACATAACCATCATATTGCCACTTTTTGGCCCATCATGATCCTGCACATACCCTTGTACTAGGACTAAATCACCTAGAGGGGCATATGAGTCCCAACTTAGAGTTTTTACACCAATTTCAGCAAATTCTAAGTGAATGTTAGGTTTTTGGATTTGTATGATGTGTAGAAAATGTGTAATTACATATTTCAAGTGAAATTCAATGATACAATATTCAAAAATGCAACCTATATGCACTTTCACTAATGCAATATTTAGAAACCCTATATGCAAATTAACTAATCCAAAACCTAATGCAAATTTAGTGTAAGTGAGATTTAGGACTATGATGCACTCGAAATTAGAAAATAAGGATTCACAAGTTAGGTTCACATAAATGAAACAAAGAAAATTGTGTTCTCTTTTTTGGGAGATGGAATTAAAGGGGGGTTACTGTTCCTCCACCTATTTCCTTAAAGTTTCATTAAAGGAAACCCTAGATATCTCAATCTAAGGATAGAATTAGGAAAAGAGATCTCCAGTAGGATATCCTAGGGGTGTGATTAAAGACAAAAAGGGGGGGTTCAGCACCAAGCAAAGACTTGGAAATAAGAAAGGTGCAATAATATGCAAATCTAACTATGCAACTCAAGATATGAAACTGAAAATCAGAATAATGAAGTGAGAAAGGACAAAGGGGCACCTGGAAAACTAAAAATGCTTGAAATAAGGTCTACATTCGCAAAATTCTGACTTTTAATGCATAATGGGACTCATATTCGAGTAGGGGTGATTTAGTTCCATCTTAGGGTTTCTGCAAAGAAACTAAAATTTCACAGTAACAAGTCTAAATCCTTCAAAATCCAAAAAAAGTGTTATACCAAGAATCATATGCCTCAAGTGGCGTATCAGTCTCATTCTACTTTTTCAGAAACTCAAGATTTGAATATGTTCCTCTATCCCTGCTTCTCCTTCCTAACTTTGTTTCTAGTTTAGAACTTGTTAAAAACCTACAAAAAAAATATATTGTATTGATTTTATTATGGGGGTTTGCCTCAGTCAAACCCATAGTTTGGTAATTAAAATTTGATAGAAATAATAGATCTTGAAAGAAAATGTGGGTGCATCAAAGTTTAGGATATTTAAAGTGCAATGAAACTACATTCTAATTTGCTATAAGATGCATGTATGAAACATATTGATGCAATAGGGGAGGCCTACAACACACTCAAACACTATTCCAACCTAGAACCACAATTTCATCAAAATCTCTTCATTCACCAAATTCACTATATCTCCTTGTAGCATAGGGAATCAACCAAATTGGGTACAACTTCTCAATGACAACATATCATACCAAGACATGAACCAATTCAGAGACCCATTTTGACACTCTTCAACATATCAACCAATCATCTATGGCTACTTTGTAACAAATTTCTCAAATCAAGTTTTTCATGCCTTTTAGGGCTCAAATTAGCCCTCTTTTACAAAGAGACTTATCTCTAATGTTTTGCAACCCCTCTGAAACTTTGGGGAAAAAACTACCACATGCCAAAAATCAAGAATCCATAATTTTTTATAGAAAACCCTACAACCACATGCCAAACCGCTAAACCCTCTTATTTCTCCTACGATCTAGGGTTTTATTGAAAAACAATCATCCAGTGCTCCTACAGACTTATCAATTCTTCAAATAGGTCCAAATAGCCCTGTACATGCTCAAAACAACTTAAAATAATATTTTTGCAACCTATTGTTCACTTTGGCATATCAAAACCTCTAATTTTCTCTTGGAAAACGCACTTTTTAGACCTAGGGCTTCATGCCTAGCTCATGAAATGAACTCCCTTGCTCCCTTAGACCTTGTACACACCAAAATTAGTTAGTATATGTCCATCCCACTGAAACACATCTTCAACAATAGGTGGAATGGGCTTGTTACATTACAAGAACTTCAAAACCCTTAAAACAGGGCTACCCAGTTGCAACAAGAAAATTGAAGAAAACTCACTATAAAAGTAATGTAAGGCTTTCAATATCAATGCAAAAGAGAGTTAAAATTTTACCTATAAAAAAATAAGATAATTAATCAATACACCCTTGTACAGGCTTGCACAGTGCTGAAAGGATTAAAAAAACTCAGTAATCTAGAAAAATCAATCTTGAAACTTGGTGCTTTTCATTTAAATCTTCAAAAAAGCTTCTTACAATGATGTAATTTCACATATTTATGATTTTCCTAAACCAAATTCCTCTATAACTCCCTCTAACTACCTTTTAAACTCTTGTGACCCTTCATATTCCTTTAAAAAGCAACTTTTACAACTTTAGTGTTTTGACTACTTTGCCAAAAATGCAATTTTTGCAAACGTAAAACTAAGTACCCCCCTAAAAAACCTAATATGACTCAATTTAAATGACCTATTACAATCTAAAATGGTCTTTAAGACCTTATTTTCTGAAAATCCATCAAAATTCTAAAGCCTAGACACTAATTTCTTCACTTGACAACATTTATCTAATGGTGCTCCTACACCATACACCCCAACTTTGAGCTTTTCCAAGTCCCTTGGAAAGATGAATGTCACATGTCCTCCTTTGTATTCTTCATTCCTTTGACTTCCTTTCTTTTCTTCAACTCGTCCATTGTGTTCTTATTATTTGTTGCCTTTAACATTCTTGATCTTGTCTTCATCTAAAATTTGCTTCTCACTATCATACAACACTGTGGGGTGTCTTGTATCCTTTCCTCCAAAAAATACTGATGTCACTTCACCTTTTCAACCTATAGTCACCTTTGTACCAACTGCCATCACTTTCCTTGCAACTCCTTGCTTCTTCCATTGCCCAATACTCATACCAACTGCACATTCCTCATTGTCAACTATACCATCAGACTTCTTTATCTATGTCTGACTTGTAAGTACTTCTTTCCCTATCCTTTCAACTACCCTATCATCAATACAGATCTTTATATTTTTTCCTTTGTCCTTTCAATCTTGTGACTCACTGCCCTTCTATCACCACAAACTACTATCCTCTTGCTTACCATCTCATCATTCTCACAAAGCTTTGTCCTAACACTTTTTTACTATCTTTTTACCTAATTCAACACCATAGGGCACTTGACTATCCCTACCAATAGACTGTCACTCTCTTCTTGCCTCTCCAAAATCTCTTCAACTTTACTCTCTACCCTTTTAGCCTGAAACTCATTCTTTTTCCACACAAAAACACTCTTTTTCCCAGCATCTAATTGCAAGCCATTCTTATGCTTTTTTCCTATTGTCCTGTCTTCATCATACCTTGTATTGGTTGCCAAAACAATATTCTTTCCTTTTATCAACATTCATATACTCCTTTCTCCCTAGCATTATAATCTCACCATATTCTTCTAGACCCTCAACCAATGGAGTTAACATGAACTCTCTCCCATCCTTTTCAATTATGTACGTATTTTGTCTTTCGTTATACAAGGCTGATCTATCAAACTACCAGGTACTTCCTAACAATGGATGGAAACAACTCATGGGTAGTATATCACAAAGAACTTCATCTCTATATGGACCTATCTAAAATTCAACCCTTGCTTGTTCACTCACCATAAAAGACTAATTTTCACTAACCCATGACACCCTATATGGCCTTTTTCTAGGTACTCTTTGCAAATGCCATTTTTCTACCATCTCATTAGACATGATGTTATCTATAAAACTAGATTCAACAATCACCTTGCATACCTTGTCTTTACATCTATAGGTTGTTCTAAACAATGCCCTTCTTTGAAGCAGCTCTTCCTCCTTTGAGGTCTTCAAGATTTGTTTCCTCATCATCAGCATCTCTCCAACCTCAGCCCTTGCAACTGATATGTTTGAACTTGAACTACTTTAAGCTTCATCTTCTTGAACTATTTGTGCTCTTCTATCTGGTTTTCTTTCCCCTCCACTTGTTGATGAACTAGCCTTCTCAGGTGCATTGGAAAACAACATAATGGTGTTTTCCAATGCACCTAAGGAATCTCTAAGGAACAACCTATTCTTATATTCAAGACCCTCACAATGAATGGCCAACTCACAAGATTCAGTTGAAGATTGAAATATTCTACAATTTAGGCTCTATGGGACCAAGGAGGGTGTTCCTACTGTGTTCATTTTGATTCACACTTCGTAGAACAAATCATTTTCATAGATCAATTTTAATGAAGGGTACTTATGCATGTGTTACTATGAGATTGGCTTATCTTTAAGTAAACTACTACCCATTCATCAAAACAAAAGTATCCCCAACATTATTGACATATACACACATTAAGATTAAGAAATATAAAATGAATTTGCATTATGATTTCAAGTTGATCACTGGGTGCACAATTGATATACCCTTTGTATGAATCTTTGAAAATAGACCAATGCCTTGTTACATAGGGCATCAGAATCACATACACAAAGATCAATAATACAAAAATGATTTTAAATCTGATGAAATGGACTATTCTCACAACTTTGCATTATGGAGCTCACAACTTCTAATACATGACTCCTTACCAAATCCTTTGTAAATAACTACAAATTTATGAACCCATTTAAGCATTTTAATCAATTACATGAATCAAAACACAAAAAAAGACACACATTCAAACAAATATTTGAAGATGAATGAAGACATCATTAAAATTTTATTCAAAATTTTCACAAATTTACATCAGGAGAGTATATATATCATAATTATATGTTTGTTTTCTATATCAGTCATTTATGTAAACAAGTCAGCTGCTCTATTCACTTTCTCCCCTTTATGCCTAATATTCTATCCAGATAAGCACCCAATTTCAAACTTTTAAAATCCCCACAAATGAGCCCTGAATTCCCTTTTATAGAATAAGGGAGCAAACAAGCTACCGGCTCAAATGCAGTTTCAATACAAAATTTCATTTCATCTTTAATTTCACCTGCATTTCAAAATTCCCCACGTAATAATTCTGCAAGAACACATTGGAAATTGGGGATAGGAAGTCTGCAACCACCATTAAAAGGGAAATGAAAAGTATCACCAAAACTCCCTTTGCCACTAGGTACACAACGAACCATACATCCAAATCATCACGAAGGTGCATAGTCAACATCAGACCCAACAATAATAGCTACGCACACTAAAGAAGAGAGGAACCATCACTGCAATTTATCAAAACCAAAATTCTTCATCCCACATGGCATCTTCTTACCGACCAACAAACTTACCCTTACTAGCACCCACACCATGATACATGCACCCATTTGACATCATTGGAAGGGAAGGACAAGAAACCTTGACTCCTTCCTCATCTTTTTCATTGTGCAACATAGTGCCATCTTGTTCGTTCAGAGTCCTAACAACTAGTGGAGGTACAAACAATATCTCTTCACTAGGGGTAGGAGTTTGACCCAAAGTTGTAGGATATCGATGGTAGCTAGAGTCAATATGCATCTCACTATCTAATGGGCTATCTATAAGGTTGATGGGCGAATGTTGGTGTCCAAAGGAGCCACACCCATATATTATTTTTCTACTTCTCCTGCTAGTGGATTGCAATGAATCCCTACCTTTATGCTCCATCTTTTCAGTAGTAGCATTTTGGAATTATAGCCTCCTACTGCACCTTGTGGGTGCACTCTTGGGCTTGTCAATAGGAGCACCAAATTCTACTGCTGAAGCATGCTCTAGAACACTGGAGCTAGGCCTCTATGAACTCAATCGACTGGACCTTCTTGTTGGCTCCATAGAAGTTATTGGCTTACTCATCTTCTCGCTGTGATGATCTCTCAGACTCACTCTATCTCAATTAAGAAAATTTTTAACTAGAATTACTAGTTATTTCCTACTATATTTATCATGTGGTGTGATGAAAACAACAATCAATACTTATAAAATCACACACTCGAAATAGTGGAAATTTTTTGGTGTATGTATTATCATCGTTTGATTCCCAAATGCATGGAAATCTATAAATCATATTTCATGCTTGCCAGTAATTAAATCTCCACACGCACAAAGATCAATTTGATCATTCTAGTAGAAAGTTGTCCATTAATGTGTGTTGGTTGCAAGACCAAATGGCTGCCACGTGCATGTCCATCTATTTTGAATATTCGTCATTGATCTTCTGCTAAGATGGTAAATTGAATGATTCGCACTGAGTTGGTTGTCTTTGAATTCCAACAATTCATTGATTAATCACCTTCAACCAATGGCATCAACCCACCTCGAATGGAAAATTCTCTATCAGCGGGCTCTACTCATATCATAGAATATGCAAACCGATCCACATGTCAAGATCTCATTGATCTCATGGCTTTTAACAAGCCTCCAGGTTCTCCTTGTGAGCTAGCAGGGAACAGTGGAGATTACCCTGGGTGTTTGATCAACACCATCCATTCAATCTTTCAAATGGTGGTCATGGTAGTGGAGACTAGGCCCCACAATCATACATGGACAAATGTACTTATACCGTGCACCTTTCACACTATAACCTATAGGAATTTATAGCCTGCAAGCTAGCGGGGTATGGTCCAGATCACTTACCTTATGCACGGATCCAAAATTTTGCACACAAAATGAGGTTAGAAATAATAAGGGACCAATTAGGCCGACGATGTTTAACCCTTAAGGAAAATGACTTAAGTATTAAGTCATTAGAAAATATTCATCGCTCAGACTTAGGGAAAATTTGGAATGAGTAACGAAAAAATGGATGACTGGTACTCTAAACCAAAGGGATCAGTAAACGAACGTGCATAGTGGCTTTAAGAAAGACTTAATAAATTGGCGACTGGAAAAGTAATTCAATGAAGAATTATAATACTCAAAGGATTTATAATCTAAAACCCTACTCACACATGGGGACAAGGGTTTATGAAGTAGATAGGGTCTACAAGCAACTTAAAAGTAGGAAATTTTTGGAAGCTCCATCAGTGGCTCATGCTCAGGGACGTATACCCCCAATGGGTATAGTGAGAATTTGAATCTTAGGTTGAAGCAGACTAGGGTAGAAGACCAAAACCCAGGAGCTTAGTTGGACAAGGCAAGCAGACACAATTGAAAGCAAAGACACCAAACCAACCTATGCACACTATTTACAAAATATACAAATGTTGCAAGATTTCAAGGACAATTCTTTCCTCTATCAAGGACTTTGGCTTGTTTTACTAGCAATGGGTCCATATGGACATTGTGCAATTCCAAGCCACTAGAACCATCACAGTTAACATTTCCCATGACATTTGAAGTAGTATTTCCATATTTATCTGTTCCTAGCAGAGGATCATCAAACTGGACTGAGAAGATGAAAACTTCATACTCCACACTGTCATGAAGTGTAAAATCATATTCCAATTGCTCATCAAAATTGAAAGCCTCATAAACACTCTAGCCAAGACTTGGCCAGTCTATTAGAGGATCAGGAAAAGTAAAAACATAATCAAGCATATCTTCAATCCATTGTCACAAGTGTTGTCTTCATGAGATGAAAGAATTCCAATTATAAGGTCTATAAGAAATGGAGTATCTACAAATAATTCCATTGCAGCTTCATATTGACTTGTATCATTCTATTGAACATCTATTCCTTTTGACTACTCCTCACATGGATGACATAATGCCACAATGTTTGCATACTTTGAAGAATCATCAAATAATTCTTTCTTTCCAACATAAAAAAATGTTTCCTAAGTATCCATGTGTTCATCATGTGGAACATGAATAGCTGACTCTTCAGTTATCTTTTCAGATACATAGCTTGTCACCATAGGAAATTCAATACAATCATCCACATTCTTTTGGAAATCCATGCTACAATAAAAAATGATATCATGGTCATGAACTTCTTTATCATGAGAGGAATTGTCACATTTATATTCTAACACATCTGAGGCATCCTCCTGATATTTATCAAGCACAAGTTGCTTAATCACATGTTGATAGATTATTTCATTAGTTTCTATGTCCTCACATCCCTCATTCAGTTGAGGAATCAACAAATTAGGGTGACATTTTCAAAGGAAAATTTTCCAACACTTATATAACTTTGAATCTTGTTTGTTTCGTCCATGACACCTCCACTAGTAATACTTGATAATTACTCATTAGGGTTATCTTCAAAAAGAGGATTTCTCCTATACCAATATGAATTTTCATTTGTAACCTTGTTGTCCAATGTAGGTTCATCAAATAAAGGATATTTCCATACCTTCATGGTAATTGGATGTATCTCATCTTTCTCATTATCAGAATTCCAATAGTCTTGATCATCAATGCATTCAACATTAGTGTAATCACTTGAAGAATAGAGAGAAACATTCCCCACATCCTCTTCATCATTTGCATTCACAATAATTGATCCACACTCAGAGAATTCTTCACATGAAGAATACTGCTCACTTCCTAGGAAACACACACCCTCAAGGCTATTAACATATCCCCTACTAGAAGCAAGGGATTCCATCTCCACTTCATAAGAAGAATCATATTCAATTGAGGACCATCCAAATTCGACCTCATCACTTTGATCCCTCATTCGTTCCATATCATTCGAGCCAAGTGTATTCCCCTCATTGACCGGTGCATGATAAGTGCTAGCTAAATCAATTTGTGAGGTTTCACCCACTACATCATGTGTTTTCTCACAAAATTTGACATCACAAGGAAGATAATTAGATACTACCTCCTTTTTTTCACACTCTATCTCTTCATCCTCATCACTATTACTTGAACTTGTTTCTATGTTGCTTGCAAAATAACAACATTCAATAGTGAATTGCTCAAACTCTGATGCTTCTCTTTGATCTGTCAACCTTAGCCTTTGATTTTCCTCACTGTAGCAATTATTGCCCATGTTCTAGGAAACAACTAGGGACAAATGACCATGCTCAATTTCTTCCACAATGTTTATCCAATCTACTATTTGATCTAGGATATGAGACTTCTAATCCCTAGACCACTGACTTGATCCTGATATGTAAGCCTCACAAAACAAATTAATACACATTAAATCACTAGGCCTAAAGCTCTTGGGTATCTCCATCAAAGCATCCAAAAATCTTGAAAACAAGTCATATGGTGACTCATTTGCATATCTCTTTATTTCATAGAACTTCTTGAAAAATAAAATTAAATCATACTTTCTCATCCTTGGTTGATGTGAGGTCAATGCTTGCTCATGTTTTGCATCTCTTTGGAGTAAAGCAGATATAACATCTTTGAGATCCCTTTCTTGGCAAACCCTTTTACCTTCTGATCTACGTGGTTCAATAACTTGATTACTACTAGAATTGTTGCTAGCAATCATAGGTCCTCTCATGATTGAGTATTTCGGATTATTCTCGATGTTCATAGCCTCTTGGTAAGCTTCTTACAAAGTGGCAAGTTCTTTCTCTATCAACAAAAATCTCATCTTACTATCAAATGCTCCCAAATATATGACCAAACACTTTGCATCATTTGGCCTCATATGCTCAGGGATTTCTCTTATGACCTTGGAAAATATAAGGTTGAAAGTAGGGACCAATTCCCCTTTATCCTTAGAAATCTCCATGAAATTCTTTCACCAAATTGGTCCATGAAGGATACCTTACGTTTGCTCCAACAGTGTATGGAGGAAACAGTTAGAAAGGAGAACAATTCTCTTGCATCTCCTTTCCGAGATTGAACAAGTAACTTCATAACCACATCTTCAGGGTCTATTTCATAATCACCCATCACATCAACAAATTCTTTTACATGCTTGCTTGTTGATTCTGACTTGTCACCACTTAATTTTGGTAGTTTGTCCCTAACCTTGGGTGGTACCAAATTTGTGTAACCAAAAATATTGTCAAAGCTAATATCCTTGTACCTATCAGTACTGAAGTTGCCTTGATAAGACAATGACTGTTCACCTTGCATAGTATTTTCCATATTTATACTAGATGGCATGAATTGATAACTTACTTTTAATTATTGGAAAGAAATTGAGAATATACCCAACAATTATGAAACATTACTTCAAACCCTTTTACAAATTTGATCCTAAGACCTTGGCATATGTATTTCTTACAAATGTTGTCTAAGATCTAACAATTTAGCATGCCCTTTTCATCATAACATGGGAATGTAACCTATCCAAAAAGCATGCTAAAATATCATTATCATTCCCTTATTTAGTGCTAATTCACTTATTAGGGAATCATTTACATCTCAAGTATGGGAAAATTCATCTTGATTTATCAATAATTCGATCCCACCCCTTGAAATTTTATGAAAATACCTTGCAATTTGCAGTGAGTAACTATCCTTTGCCTTTTAAGTTATAGATCTGGTCAATTGATGAAATCTTTAATAGGTTCTTTGAGTCGGAGTCACCACCTCCTTCCAAAGGACTACACTTCAAGTTAAGATGAAGTTTCTTTACAATTGTTCCATGTTATAGGCTATCTTCCACAGCAGAGTCATACTCGAATACTTCAATCATTGTTGCAATCCAATTATTTACCAGGTTCTTTAGGTTCACTTTACCCTTTGACTCTACATTTTGTATCTGCATCTGGAGAAGGAGAATTCTGCAGCAAAGTCGCCATTCTATTGATGTTTTCCAATGCACCTGAGGAATCTCTAAGCAACAGCCTATTCCTATACTAAAGACCCTCACAATGAATGGCCAACTAACAAGATTCAGTCAAAGACTGAGATCTTATACACTTTAGGCTCTGTGGGACCAAGGAGGGTGTTCCTACTATGTTCATTTTGATTCAAGCTTCATAGAACACATCATTTTCACAGATCAATTTTAATGAAGGGTACTTATGCATGAGTTACTATGAGATTGGCTTATCTTTCAGTAAACTGCTACCCATTCATCAAAACAAAGGTATCCCCAAGATTATTGACATATATATGCATTAATATTAAGAAATGTAAAATTTATTTGCATTGTAATATCAAGTCATTCACTGGGTGGACAATTGATATACCCTTTGTACGAATCTTTGAAAATAGACCGGTGCCTTGTTACATAGGGCATTAGAGTCACATTCACAAAGATCAGTAATACATAAATGATTTTAAATCTAAAACAAAAACTTTGAATTATGGAGCTCACAACTTCTAATACATGACTCTTTACCAAATCCTTTATAAATAACTACAAATTTATGACCCCATTTAATAATTTTAATCGATTACATGAATCAAAGCACAAATAGAGACACACATTCAAAAAAATATTTGAAGATGAATGAAGACATCATTAAAATTTCATTCAAAATTTGCACAAATTTACATCAGGAGAGTACATGTATCATAATTATACATTTGTTTTCTATATCAGTCATTTCTGTAAACAAGTCATCTGCTCTATTCACTTTCTCCCCTTTATGCCTAATATTCTACCTAGATAAGCACCCAACTCCAAAATTTTAGAATCCCCACAAATGAGCCCTGAATTCCCTTTTATAGAATAAGGGAGCAAACAAGCTACTGGCTCAAATTCAGTTTCAATACAAAATTTCATTTCATCTTTAATTTCACCTGCATTTCAAAATTCCCCACATAATAATTCTACAAGAACACATTGGAAATTGGGGATAGGAAGTCTACAACCACCAATAAAAGGGAAATGAAAAGTATCACTAAAACTCCCTTTGTTGCTAGGTACGCAATGAACCATACATCCACATCATCACGAAGGTGCATAGTCAGTATCAGACCCAACAATAATAGCTACATACACTGAAGAAGAGAGGAACTATCACTGCAATTTATCAAAACCAAAATTCTTCATCCAACATGGCATCTTCTTACTGACCAACTAACTTACCCTTATTAGCACCCACACCATGATACATGCACTGACTTCGCATTATTGCAAGGGAAGGAGAGGAAACCTCGAATCCTTCCTCATCTTTTTCATTTTATAGCACAGTGCCATCCCATCAGCTCGGAGTCCTAACAGCTAGCGGAGGGACAACCAATATCTCTTCACCAAGGGTACGAGTTCGACACAAAGTTGCAAGATATCGATAGTAGCTAGAGTCAGTATCTATCAATTGTCTAACGGGCTATCTGTGAGGTTGATGGAAAAATGTTGGCGTCCAGAGGAGCCACACCCATATCTTACTTTTCTACTTGTCTTGGTAGTGGATTGCAAAGGCTCCCTACCTTTATCCTCCATCTTTTCAGCAACAACATTCTAGAATTTTAGCCTCCTACTGCACCTTGTGGGTGCACTCTTGGACTTGTCAGAAGGAGCATCAACTTCTACAGCTAAAGCATGCTCTAGAACACTAGAGCCAGGCCTCTACGAGTTCAATCGATCCGACCTTCTTGCTAGTTCCACAAAATTTACTGGCTTACTCATCTTCTCACTATGATGATCTCTCAGACTCTATCTCGATTCAAAAAATTTCTAACTACAATTAGTAGTTATTTCCTACTATATTTATCATGTGGTGTGATGAAAACAACAATCAATAGTTATAAAATCACACGCATGAAATAGCGGCAAGTTTTTTGGTGTATGTATTATCATCGTTTGATTCCCAAATGCATGGAAATCTATAAATTATATTTCATGATTGCCAATAATTAAATCTCCACATGCATGGAGATCAATTTGATCGTTCCTGCAAAAAGTTGGTCATTAATGCGTGTTGGCTGCAAGATCAAATGGTTGTCATGTACCTATCCATTTATTTTTAATATTCATCATCGATCTTCTGCTAAGATGGTAAATCAGATGGCTTGCACTGAGTTGGTCATCTTTGAATTCCAACTATTTGTTGATTAATCACCTTTAGCCAATGGCATCAACCTACCTCGGATGGAAATTTCTCTAACAGCGGGCTCTACCCATATCACAAACTACGTAGACCGATCCACGTCTCGATATCTCGCTGATCTCATAGCTTTTAACAAGCCTCCAATTTCTCCCTGTAAGCAAGCAGGGAATGACGAAGATTACCCTGGGTGTTTGATCAACACCATCCAGTCAATCTTTCAAGCAATGGGCATGGTAGTGGAGACTGGGCCCCATGATCGTACAAGGACATGTGTCCTTATACCATGCACCCCGCATGCCATAACATGTATGAATTTATAGCCCGTGAGCTAGTGTGGTACGGTCCAGATCGCTTCCCTTACACATGGATCCCAAAATCTATAGACACAATGAGGTTAGAAATAATAAGGGGCCCATTAGGCCAATGATGTTTAACACTTAAGGACAAATTACTTAAGTCTTAAGTCATTAGCAATTATTCATCACTCGGACTTAGGGAAAATTTGGAATGAACAAAAAAATGGGTGACTGGTACTCTAAACAAAAGGGGTCGATAAACAAACATGCACCATGGCTTTAAGAGAGACTTAATAAATTGGTAACTAGCAGAGCAGGTCAATGAAGCGTTATAATACCCAAAGGCTTAATAAGCCAAAACCCTACTCACACATGGGGACAAGGGTTTATGAAGCATATAGGGTCTATAAGTAGCTTAAAAGAAGGCAATTTTCAGAAGATCCATCATACGGCACAATCTGTTGGCAAAAACAAAGCCTTTACTTTTGCTACAATCCTATCCCAAGAGCTTATTTTAGAATTACCTGTTTTGACCCTATCTTCTTGAACAAAATTCCACCATGTGAGGGCTAGACCCTTCAATTTTGTCTTTTCATATTTCACCTTCTTGTTGTCCTCTATGTCTTCAAATTCAAAAAAGTTATCTAAGGCATCAATCCAAGCCAAAACCTCTTCACTATCCATCTTCCCTTAATACATTGGAACTTCTACCTTCACTTTTGGAGTCTTGTCACCTCTTACTTCCTTTAACATCTTGATTATTCTCCTTTCATTAGGGTGTAAGTCATCTTCATCATTCTGGACTGGAGGATTTCCTTCTTCCCCTTCATCTTCTTTATCACTCTGGTCTTCATTCACCATTTCTCTTCTCTGGTTCTTCTCCAGAGTTGCTACCCTTGCTATGGTGGCTTCTTAAGACTCTTTGTAGATCCTTTTCTTCTATGCAAACTACTCTTTCAATTCCTTTATCTCCTTTTCCATTGCACTAGCCTTTGGAGGTATTTTCACAATCTTCCCTCTTCACCTTCTAATCACAAACTAGAACTTTCTTCTTCAAGGAACTACTTTCTCACTCTGATACCACTTTGATGCAATTAGGGAGGCCTGCAACACACTCAAACACTATTCTAACCTACAACCACAATTTCCAATTCATAATTTCATCAAAATATCTTCATTCACCAAATTCACTCTATTATCTTGTAGCATAGGGAATCAACCAAATTGGGTACAACTTCAAAATGACAACCTATCAGACCAAGAAATGAACCAATTTATAAACCCATTTTGACACTCTTCAACATATCAACCAATCACCTATGGCTACTTTGTAATGAATTGCTCAAATCAGGATTTTCACACCTTTTAGGGCTCAAATTAGCCCTCTTTTACAAAGAGACTTATCTCTAATATTTTGAAAACTCTTTGAAAATTTGGGGAAGAAATTCCCACATGCCAAAAATCAATAATCCATAATTTATTTTTAGGAAACCCTACAACCACATGCCAAACCACTAAACCCTCTTATTTCTCCTACAATCTAGGGTTTTATTGAAAAATAATCATCCAGTGCTCCTACAAACTTATCAATTCTTCAAACAGGTCCAAATACCCCTATACATTCTCAAAAAAACTTAAAATAATGCTTCCCTAACCTATTGTTTCCTTTGGCATATCAAAACCTCTAATTTTCTCTTGGAAAACACACTTTTTAGACCTAGGGCTTCATGCCCAACTCTTGAAATGACCTCCCCTGCTCCCTCAAACCTTGTACACACAAAAATAAGTTATCATATGCCCATCCAACTAAAACAAATCTTCAACATTAGGTGGAACGGGCTTCCTACATTATGAGAACTTCAAAACCCTTAAAATAGGGCTACCCGACTGCAACAAGGAAATTGAAGAAAACTCACTACAAAATTAATGTAAGGAATTTAAGATCAATGAAAAAGAGAGTTAACACATGTCCCTATTAAAAAAAAAATAGGATACTTAATCAATACACCCTTGTACGGGATTGCATAGTGTTGGAAAGATTAAAAAAACTCAGTAATCTAGAAAAAATAGTCTTGAAACTTGGTGCTTTTCATTCAAATCTTCAAAAAAGATTCTTCAACGATGGAATTTCACATATTTATGCTTTTCATAAACCAAATACCTCTCTAAATCCCTCTAACTACCTTTTAAACTCTTGTGACCATTCATATTCCCTTAAAAAACAACTTTTACGACTTTAGTGTTTTGACAACTTTGCCAAAAATGTTATTTTTGTAAATTTCAAACTAAGTACCCCCCTAAAACACCTAATATGACTCATAAATGACCTATTGCAATCTAAAATGGCCTTTAAGACCTTATTTTATGCAAATCCATCAAAATGCTAAAGCCTAGACACCAATTTATTAACTTGACAACACTTATCTAATGGTGCTCCTACACCACATATAGATGATGGCATACATTTGGAGACCTCTAATGACCCTAATAAGTCACAATAATGCATGTACCGTCCTTATAGGTAGAAATTAGGATGATAATGGAGGATTTAATTACTTAGGAAACAAGTCACTAGGCTTGGTTTGGTGGCTAGCTACATCTCCCGAACCTAGAATCCATCATGATTCTCTATAGGAAACCATTATCAATTCTTAACAATGCTAGATATTGAATGAAAGTGAGCTAGAAGCCTTGAAAACACACTATAATGTTGCTCCAAGACTTCAAATTCATTTCTTCCTTATTCTTTAATGCTTGAGAATCTCTCTTGAATTTTCTTCTTTGAAAGTTCTAGGATTGCTTGAATTACTTTTCTAGATGAAAATAATGATTTGAAACCTTTTTTATATAGGTACTTCATCTAATTTATGATTTATTAGATCCCAAATTCTAGCATTAGCCAAAAATTTAAATTAGAAACCTTAATTTCCCACTCAAACCCTAAAAATGGGCCACACATGACTCATACGCCACTTGTGGCATATAGGTCTCACCTAGGGGGACTCATATTGTCAAGGTGGCATATGAGTCCCACCCTAGCTTTTCAAGGTGAGAAAATGTCAAGGTGTTAGAAATTTAAATGCCTTTGTTTACTTTGTCGATATTTCAATAAAAATAAGCCATAGGATCAAAAATAAAGGGTCTTAGGGGCCTATTAATGATGATTTAAAAGGTCATAAATGCAAGGGTACTAAAATAGGTCCTAACTAAGTGTAAAAGTTTACCATCTCCGAGAAGGGAGTACAATTTTATACACTACACCTATATGGAAACATATAATCATAAACATAATAATCTCAATCCTAAACCCTATAACCTATACCCTCATCCATAAACCCTATAACCTATACCCTCAACCCTGAAGCCTATACCCTATACACTATACCCTCAACCCTAAATACTATACCCTATAACCTCAACCCTAAAACCTATATTTCATATCCTCAATCGTAAACCTAAATCTCTCAAAACTAAACCCTACACCATCAACTTTATGCCATATATCCTCAACCATACACCCTCAACATTATACCATCAATCATAAACCATATACCCTCAACCCTATATACCTTCAACATTTTCCCCTCCACCCATAAATTGTATACCCTAAACTCCATTCCCTCAACCCTCAACCATACATCCTAGACCCTATACCTTATATATTAAACTGTAAACCATATACCCTTAGCCCTCAACCCTAAACCCTATAGCCTATACCCTCAACCCTAAATCCTATACCTTTGTAGTAATACAAAAAGTAGTATTTTCCTTCCTTGTTTTGATAATTGACATTAAAACTAAACTAATGATTTCTTGTAGTAGTGTTGTAATGTGTTGTACACATTCACACTATTCTAGGACCTTTATTTGACTAAAACATGCCTTAACTGATCCTTTGCAAAGGTGTTGTAGAGTTTTGTAGCACACTTTCACACTGTTCTCAAATGTATTGGCTTAATTAAGCCTAATGGGCCCCTTTTCAATAAAAATGACCATAATGTGTACCTTGTTTAAGTGTTGTAAATTGTTTTAAGGAACTTTCACACTTATCTAGGTGGTCCTAATTAATTATGATTAATTGGAGTTATTAACCCCCTTTTGATTCAAATTTAGGTCCCTCGAAGATCTATCCCGATAATCATAATTTAATTAATAAATTATTTCATTGGGAAAAGTTTGGTCCTGGTAACTTGAGCTAGGAAAAATTTTCCCTTGATGGTTAATGGGTCCTCCCTTAACAACACCCCTCTTTCTCATCTAATCTGAAATGGGTTTTTATCACTCTTTCCATCCCCCAGGGTTAGGTCCTGGTAAATTGAGCCATGACTGATTCGCCCAAGGTGGTGAATGGGTCCTCCCTTAATGAGACCCACCTTTTTTAATTTCATTATGGTGGGAATTTAATTATGTTTCTTTTCAAATCTAGTGTTGACCTTAATTCTTTGAATTTTGGGGTTAATCTCCTAACTTGGTATAAATAAGGGGTTAATTCACATTTTTCTCCTAACAAGAGCTAACACAATCTAGCAAGCATTCAAAAATTCAAGTGATCAAGCATTGGAGCTTTTCAAATTCATTCACAAGGCATTACAAGGTAGATTTCTTGAGTTTATTGCAACAATTCAAGATCATATAATCATTTCAAGGGTTTGATGCATGAATTCATGGTGTTCAACTAAAGAGGTGAATGTATCATTGGGGATAAACTTGCAGCTATTGTTCAAATCACATTCAAGGATCCTAGATATACATTCCTCATGGGAACTACATGTTAGTTTGTACATTTATTTCACAAGACATTATACAAGGTGATATCATTTACATATTTCATGTTTCATGTTTCATTTCATTCATTTAATCATTCAATTCAATTACCTGCAAGGGGTTTGACTGAGGAAAACCCCCATTCACTAACAAATCAACAAATTTTTCTTTCCTTGAGTGTGTGATTGTAGATTTATAGGGTGAAGATCAAGTTGATTTGAAGAAAAAATTTCAAAGTCACAAAATTGCAAAAGTTGTCATCTACATTGCAAGATCATGGAAAGAGCTCTACAAAATTAACTACAGACTTCTAGAACTTGATAACAGGGAATTTGAGAGTGTATCAAGGAACATGACCCTAAAATCAATTTTTTAAAACCATAAGAGGACCCATTCACCGTTAAAGGTGAATGAGTCCTTTGTAGCACAAAAACAACTTTTTGGCCAAGTACACATCTTTTTATGCTCTAAAAACATCCCACAAGTTGCTATAATAGTTAGGAAACATTTCTAATTTTTATTGGCATCTTATTTCATACATAATTGAGTGTTTAAGGTCTTACAAAAATTAGTGGTCCATCACTTTGTTAATTCATTTTGGAGGGCCCTATTTTTCACCTTTACATTTATTGGTGAACCTGATATATTCAACGGTGCAATTTTTTTATTTTTGGAGTCTCTCATTACATCTTAAGTTACAATCTCCCATTCATTGCATTTAGACTTACATTGAATTAAGATCTCATTTAGGGTATCTTATTTTGCATTGAAATCTTGCATATCATAAAGGGTTTAGATTTGCATTGTTTTTCATCTTTCTAAATCTGAAAAATTACAAAAAGAAATCAGTCATTTTGCATTTCATTTAGATCTCATACAATTTTATTTGAAAATAAAAAAGAAATTGCACTTCAAATTGGGTTTTTCATTTCATCTTTTCATTGCATTTTTACATTGAATTTGTGGAAAATTTGAAGTTGAAGCTTACTATTTCAAACCTGGAACTGAAAGATTTAAGATCTTGAAAATCATTAAAAAATAATTTTAAAATACCTAACCAAGACCCATTCACCTTTACTAGTGAATAAGTCCTTGATCAGCTCTAATCTAAACCTCCTGGAAATTGAAAAAGCATCAAAATTCACTCTGAAATACACAAAAAAATCCTCGAAACACGTAACCAAGACCCATTTGCGCTTGCTGGCGAATGAGTCCCTATTAGCTACTGATTTTCAATTTTAGGACATTAAAATCTCATTTTTTAGCTTTTGTTTGTTGTTGTTATCTTTCTATTTCAATTTCCCAATTTGTTGTTTCGTCAATTTCATTGCATTTAGCTTAATTTTGTTCATTTTAGTACATTGTTAAAAGTTCAAAATTGCATCAAAATATTTCACTTTCAGCTTATTACATTGTGTAATCAGTAAATTGCATTGCTTAGATGCTAAAAATTGCATTTCATTCTAGGTTATTGCATTTCCCCTTTGCTTTTCTAGGGTTTTCACATTGGGGTTGTAAAAATTGCATGAGATTTACAACTTGGTGTCCTATTCCTAATACTATTATAATATGTAATTCAAGGCTCATGTCAACCTACAGTATCTCACTCACAGTGGATCTTGGGTTTCGTAACTCTCTTTTTGGTAGTGTTGAGAATCAATCCTCCATGACTCATAGTTTGAATACTTCATTTCCTACGGATTCACCTACTAAAATCAATGTGCATGATGTTATTGAAAACCTAGATGAACAACTAGAAAATTTACAAGCCTATATTCTTAGTGAATGTGTTGACATTAGCTTGGTTCCTATAATACAAAATCTAAGGAAAGCTGTAAAAACTCAAAACAAGACACAAATAATATATAGCCTTAGTTACTTCCTTTAGGAGTACTTGAACAAACAAAACAATAGTAACATATAGGTGTAAGAGAGGGGGACCAACCACATCAAGGCTTGAGGTCACGAAGATCCGAGAGCGGAGGGACACCCTAACTTATCTCACACTAACAAATGTTTTGGGATGAGGATCGAGAATGAAGAACACTCTCAAGTGCTTCTATCACTTTGCAGACCCAAAAATATGATTGGGGCTAGACAAGCTTGTTTCTAGACTCTAAATTATAATATGGAACGAACCAGAAACCTACTAATGGCCTAGCTAATTAGTTTTGATGAAATAAATAGAATAATGAAGTACAAAAAATAAATGTGGAGATGATAAAGCAAGTAAATAAAAACTAGGGTGAAAAATATTAACTCAGTGAAATGCTAGTTCTCCAGTGAGATCCACACACAGGTTCACCTACACACAAGAAAGAGGGGAAAATTGTTGGGGCTATATAGGGGTTTTCCTTAGTCAAACCCCTGCTTTGGTGTTTCCACCTCCACAAAGAACCATAAAGTAACAGAGTAGAGAAGTATGATAAAGGAGATAGAGAAAAATGTAGTAAACACTACAAAAGAAAAAAGCTACTCTATCAAATCACAAAAGAGAGGAATGAAGCATTACCACCTCCACCCAAAGGATCTCAGGGCCAATGAAGGGAGAATACAAGCAATGAGGTTGGAAAAGTCACCATAACCACAATGGTGATGAAGGGACATCTCACAAGACTCCAAGCTCACAAATTTTATGGCTACCTCACACATGCAAAAGTGACGAACTGATGGAGTGTCAAGCTACTACAATGCACAAGCTGTGAAAATGATAGTAGAACGCTTCAAGAGTGTGCTTAAGAGATCTCAAAGTGTGAAGAAAAAATGGAGTGGAATTTCTAGAGAGATTGATTGAATGTGTAGAAGATGAAATGAAGTAAAAATGGATTAATTTGAAGATCAAAAGAAGTTGTTTCGAGTCAGTTGGACGCATAGAGGTGTTACAATTCGACCCCAATTAGGTGTATAACATCCTTCCAAACTCTAGAGGTGGAAATTTGTTAGGTATGGCAGTGAGACACGAAAACATCTGTGCATCATGCTCGTGTCCCTAATGAAAATTCCCCCATCAAAAAACAAAAAATGTGCCAAGTGGATAAATATTAGATGGGTAATGTTGAATTTCTCCTACGGATTTGATTTTCTAAGGTGAGGATTTAAAAAATGGGAGTTTACACAAGGGGTGCAAATTTTCTCCTATACATTATGCCCCCACTTTAGCGAGCACGAATATTGATGAGCATTCAATAAAGAAGATTGAAAAGTAGAGATGTATACCTAAACCATCGAGGAAGCATACTATGATCTGGTGAAATTGAAAGCGTAGGGAAGGAAAAGGACTCCACAAGTACTCTCTCTTGAGGAGGTTTGAACAAAAGGAATTTGTAGCTCCATAGAACTACAAAGTCGCACAAAGTACACTAAAGGCTTGTGGACCAATGATGAACAAACCCCAAAATATGTAGGCACCTCATAGGCCCATAGACCTACAACAATGCATTCCCCCAAGTAATCTCTCATGAAGGAAGCCCATTGAAAGGGGACTCTAAAAAGTTGAACTAGAAAGCAACCTCACAGGTGCACCTGCAAAGCAACATGTTAATCTATAGATAAAATATGCTAGAAAATAATAAGCAACCAAACAGTAAAGCAAGCAGACAATCACACAAATAATCAAAATGTTGAAAGGATTTTAAAGGGGTCTCTCAGGAACCCTTCAAAGAAAGAGGGGTCCACTTAAGGGACGCACTGTATGAAAGTGTAAGAATGTTTTTTACAAATCAATTTAGTCATCAATGAATCCTTTTGAAAGATGTTCACTTCATCAAGGAATTCAAAAGGAAGAAAATTCCCCCCCACAAGGGGAAGGTCAAGGCTTCTCCAGCAAGAAAAGTTGCTCCCACCTCAAAGGAAATTTTTGAAGTTCTTTCTTTGCGAACCCATGATGAAGGAAACACATTCTGCTAGGGGTCCAAGTTGAGAATATGATTTCTTGAAAAAGGTTACTAAGATTTTTGAGAAAAGATTTTTTGGCTACAAATGCATTTTCTAAAAATTGAAGTTGACATGGAAACCTCCCTTAGGGTGGTGTGTGCTGAATGCAGAGTCACACGACATCCTAAGGAGAGAAAACCAAGAATGGGAAGGTGATGTTGTGGCCCATTGGACATAACAGGATGTCACCATGGTGATGTTGTCACACACACAAGGGACAACACACAGGCACCACAACATCACAACTCAAGCAAAGAAGAGAGAAAGATAAAAGAGTGAAAGAGAAATAGAAACATTATCAACAAGGGACATAGGGGTGATTTGATATTTTAGGGTTAGAGTTACTCATAAATATATATATAAGTATAGTAATAGTATACATATGAACTGTCATCAATCCCCTACTATATTAGACCATTGGAAGAATGCACAAGAAGAAAAAATAAAGATAAAAAAAATTAGGTTGACATGGAAGGGAAGCCTAAATTCCCCCAACACTTTGCATCATCCCCAATTTTCTGAAAATCAAAACAAATAACAAAGGAAAAATGATTCCACAAATAGAGGAAGTTTATGACACATAATCACTCTTGTGTCCAACCACCTATAAGGGTGACAAGGGTCATCTAGGAACACATAGTGCAATGAAGCACATAAAAAAAACACACCTAATCTAAATGTAAAGAAGAGGCCTACCCCTAACACTCATCGACCAAGAGGTCGTATGCTTCCCAATCTAGATCATTGTATGTGGAAGGTAGATGAGCCTATAGTAGTGAAATATTAAGGGGAGAACCTTTTGACCCTCCCACAACAAGGTCCAAGGAAGGAGAAACTTTGGGGTCTCCTCCACTCGATTCTTATAGAGCAATGGTTAGCAATTTCACAAAAATCACCGACAAGGCCAAGAACTCATCCAAAGAGTTAAACATGCACTTTATGGGAGTGCCATGTGTTAGCTCAATGGACAGGGAAGAAAACACCCAAGATTCACTGCTGGGCCGACCGAGTGACTCAAGAGCAGCGACAAACTTAGGAGAAGGTGAAACTAGCTTCATCACTAGGATGACACATGCTAGTGTATGGCCATCCTCTTAAGAAGGTGGGATCCTCTTATGCCCCCCATTCCTAGTAGGTCCCACTTCCACCTTTTGCTTCGTTGGAGGATGTGAACTCCCCATAGATGAGAAAAGAGGCATGGAGGAGGAGAAGGAAACTATGGTGGACACCATCGAGGTATTCAACATGTCCATAGGTTTATGGAATGGTGGGATGTCTAGAAGGGACATCAAAAGAGGAAGCTTGATCGAAGGAGAGATAAACACCTATACATTTTTAGGGTTAGGTGCACTTACACTCACAACAAGAGCAAGAATCACTACTAGATTTGATTGAATGGAAGCAGAGGGGAGGAGAGAGGAGGATGCATTAGGAGGCCCTAAAATATGGGTGGTTGACTCCTCTTCCTTTCTCCGCAAAGTGGCCTACTCAGCCACTAGAGCCTTTTCTTAGAACTTGCGCTTGTGCACAAGGTAGTTTTTGTGACTCTTTGAGCTAGAGGCTGAGTGCTAGGAAGGGAAAGAAGGCTCCTACTCGGCCATAGGAGTATCCATTACAGTCATCTTTGGTAGAGGGACAAATCTCCTGAACAGGAGTAGGTGGAAGAGCTTGAAAGATAATGGGGGGAGTTAGCTCTAGTGCCTTTGTGATGAGCCTCTTCCCATTCACTCCTTTAGGATTAGGAGTGGTAGGAGGTTGTAGAGGTTGAGACATAGAGGATTCCCCACGAGGATCCTTTCTCCTACCAAACACATAGGGCCAAGGTCCAAAGGCATAGTAGGAAGGTTTGATATACTATTCTTAGCTTTGTGTGAAGTAGGCACCATCAGATTTCTCATGTGGATTCCAGGAGTTGACATCCAAAACCCTTCATTAGAAAGGGGAGGGGAAGAGGCATCCCGAGGATAGGTAGGCTTCTCCTTTCCCTTTCGAGAAGAGGAGGCAGCTGGCTACTACACTATTGTAGGGATTATTTTTGACTTTCCCTTACCTCTGGTCTTGTACTTTACATATTTTTGGTAAAGCAAGTCAATTCCTTGGGGAAGCAGACCAACCGAGGTAGACCAAAAATGATCCAATGAATAGCCCCCACAGGATACCAACAACTGGTATTCAGTGTCATCCACGATGTGCACAACACTCTCGTGGGGGAATTTTAAACACTTGTGAATGTCAAAAGCAATTTTGTTCATGGAAGCTCGCCAAGGTATGCCTAACTTCACCTTCAACAAATTAGATTCTTGGATAATGTCAAAGGTTGTATTCATAGTGCTAGGTCTGACTAGGATGGAAAAATTTATTGATCCATACGGCTTGAGAGAGATGCCATCTTGTGTATGAATGGTAGAAATTGTTTCTTCATACTCCTCCCTCTTCCATGAATTTAACCACAATGTTTCTTGTGTGATAACAATCACTCGGCTCGTGGGGTCAACTAAGACCCCCATCACAATTTTCCCATTGAGGTGAGTAGGGATGTAGAGGGGAGAAGGCTTGTTATTCAAGGGCATGCCCTGCAAGATGAATGTCATGTTTGGCGAACTAGTCACAGGCTATAGAGAAGGAGTAATCGTGACCATATTAACATACATTGGGGTTAAGTGGAAGAATTATATGGGTCAATAATCAACTTAGCAGAGTGAGACAGAAACATATATGTATAGATCTGCAACTCACTATTGGATTTCTCAACTAATTTATTTTCATTTTGTTTTGTCCCATTGAGATAAATAGTTCCATCATCAATGTGATCTTGTATCTCATGACCTAGGTTCATACAACGTTCGGTATCATGGTCATTAACATGATGGTACTGATAGAAAGAATTCACATCATACCAATTAGGATAAGGTTCCTTGAGAGGTCGAGGGTTTTCCAAGGTTATGATCTTATCCTTTAACAACTTTTGTAAGATGGAAGAATAAGATTCCACTAAATTTGTAAAATTTCTATTGCATCTGAGGCCATTATCATTTGTCACAACTACTACATTCACAACAACTTGACCCTTTCCTAATATATATACAATAGAAATTCCTTTCGAATGGGAGCATGAGGAAGATCCCCCGAACTAAACTACCATCTGATGATCTATTATCGCAACACGACACACAGATGCGTAAAGGAAGGGTATTTCATAAGGGTAAAATTTTCCTGCCAAGGTCTTTGTAGGTTACCTATGAACACCTTCTACACATTAGAATTAGGTAGCAAGTATGAGATCTGTGAAAAGAGCGCTTGATATCACACTACAAAATCAATTATCTTCTCCTTATACCCCTACTTATATTCAACAAGATTCGAGGTCATCTTTGAACCAATGTTAGCTTGGAACTATCAGAGAAACATATTAACAAGTTGATCAAAATAAAATATAGATGTTGGATGTTGTGTTTGTGTTGATGATATGTGGTTGTCATTTATTTCAACACTATTAGCATAAATGTATTTGAAGCTATATATGTCGAGGATATTGAGAAAATTGTAAGAAATGAGTTTTAGGTTGTCAGTGGTGAAGTGAAGTTCTATATGATGGTTATTTTTGTATGTTGTTGATCAGAGGTTCTGGACTAAAGGAATTATTTTTTAGTGTATCTAGTTTATCCACGTCGAGTTTTAGAGATCCACATGAAGATTTCCATTCAGATAGTTTTTTAGTTTCTTCAGTTGGTGTTCCTAATTGAAGATAATTCTATTTCAGTTAGTTCAATTGTTGAAGATGCTTACTCTTGTGATTCATGATTCTTGTGGAGGTTTATCTATCATGCTCTATCTTTGTTGCATGTCCGCATTGATCGTTGTGATCGTGGTTGGCGATTTTCTCTTGCGTGTTCATTTTTTTCTTGTTCTTGGCCGACATAGTGCTTGTAGCATGTTGTGGATCTTTGAGGAGAAATTAATTGAAGTGTCTTCATGCTGGAGATTTTGATTTGGGTCATCACTAAGTTGTGGCTGATTTTGGTTGATTTGCATTGAAAATCTTTAATGTTTTGGGCTGACAATTTATATTGTTTTTATTATTTCTTTGTGGCCGACTTGTAGCAATGAAATTTCATGTTATGAATATATAAGCAATTGTTCATTTCATTTGAAGTATGTCCAATGTGTGTCTGTATGAATAATGCAATAAATCATTCAAAGGAAAAGTAGAGTGTGAATAATTCTGAAGAAGTGTGAAGAAGAGTGAAGAAGTGTTCATGTGCTTAATTGGAACTGTAAGCAAGCATTAGCAGATGCTATTTTCTCAGTTCAAAATCCGGATGGCTTTAATTCAAATCTCTTTGTAAGATAGTGTTTCTTCCTTTGTAATTGAGTAGTGAGCTCTACGTAGTGTGCTTGAATGCATGTGCATTCCCCTTATTTCATTTTCATTATACTTTTAACAGGGTATAATCTTGTGGACTGATCTCCACTGTGGTTTTTCCCCTAACAGGGTTCCCACAAAAAAATATGTGGTGTTATGTGTGTTTCTGATGTGTTGCTGATTTATGTTTTCATGGTTAATAATCAGATCAAAGAATAAGGTTAATAATTTGAATAATTTTTGAATTTCTATGAAAAATGATTCACTCCCCACCCCCTCTCACTTGTCTTCCCTTGTATTTCTAGCAATAGAATTATTGGGCAAGGAACAGTACCACTTGAGTGTTGTATCCTTGAGAGATTAGGGAAATAATTTTTCCATCAAAGTGTTATAATGGAATAAGTTTCTACACATGGCATTAAATGTAGACACATGTGTTTTTGGGTCCCCTTTGCCACCATATTTCTCAAATTTGGGAATCTTCATTCCTTGAGGGTAGGGAGTACTCAAGATTGCTACCGACAATGGGATATGTCAAAAAAAAGGGTAAAAGGTAGGTTAGGAAAAGGCCTAGGAAAGGATCACCAAATGGTTTTGCATTCGACCCATGTTCTGAAGAGGGGCATTCAAAATAGGGTTAGAAGATAACAAAGGACCAGTGGAACCTCCAGAACCACCACTGCCAAAACCACCTCTAGAGCTTCCTCTAGAGCCACTATTGTGACCATCATTAGAGCCACCACCACCAGTAGGGCCTCTTCCAAAGCCACCTCCACTAAAGCCTCCTCCATCGATACCACCTCCATTACCAAAGCCACCACTACTCATTCCATCAGAGCCCCCACCGCTAGGGGTAGTAGGAGGGATGAAACTGAACCCAACAGGTGTTTTACTCAGCTCAAGAGAGTGTTAGGCCTTTGGGAAGAAAAATAGACATTGATCGAGGGCCTTGTTTCAGCCATTCATATGAATTTGGTGATAATTGAAATGACTATTTATCTTTCATAGGCCTCGTAGAAACTCTATTCCTTTTTTATCCTTCCCTAAAAAATTTCTCACCTTGCCAGTAAGCCAAGTGACTCTTGTCATGCTCGGTACTTTCTCTAAATGATTTACAAGGTCTAGCAATCTATTATCTAATGCCATAAGGTTTTCCACAAGAATATGCACATCATCATCCTCATCTATGGATGAAGTCATAGGAGATGCTAGAGGGGTAGGCACACAGGTGTTGTCATCTATGAAACCAATCTTGTTAGTAAATCCCATAGGAAAACTAGTGGTAAAGTCATTAGCCAGACCAATGGAAAAGTTGGAGGTGAAACTAGAAGTGACCTTTGTCTTCTCCATTAGTAGGTGTCGCAAACTTCTCCTAACAATGTACCCAAAAGTTGTGGACTGGGTTATGATGCTTATAATCCTTCACAACACTCAAGGTTACAACAACCACAAGGTGTGGTGGAAATGTATTGAAACACAGGTGAATGGATAGACGTGTTTCATGTCTAATTCACCAAAAGTATAAGAGAAGGGGACCAATCACATCAAGGCTCCAAATCACTAAGAGTTAAGAGTGGAGGGCTACCCTAACTTACCTCACTTTACTAGATGTTTTGGGATGAGGATCCACAATGAAGAGCACTCTCAAGTGCTTTCGTCACTCTCCAGACCCAAAAATTTGATTGGGGCTAGACGAGCTAGTTTCTAGAGTCTAAATTGCACCTTAGATAGCTCTTTGTCTAAGGATGGTAGTGCAGTCCAAGACAAAAGTGAAATGCACTGGCATCTCTCTAGCACGCTAGTGTCCATATGGCTATAAAATGAGAAATACAATAAGGAAAATACTATAAACCTATTGATGGCCTAGCTAACTACTTTTAATGAAATAAACAAAATAATGAACTATAGAAAATAAATGTAGAGATGATAAAGCAAGTAAATAAAAACTAGGGTGACGAATATTAACTCACTGAAATGCCGATTCACCAAAAAAGCTCCACACACATGTTCACCTACACACAAGAAAGAGGGGAAAATTGTTGGGGTTGTATAGGGGTTTACCTTAGTCAAACCCCCACTTTGGTGTTTCCACCTCCACAGATAGCCATAAAGTAACAGAGTAGAATAGTATGATAAAGGAGATAGAGAAAAATGCACTAAGCACTACAAAAGACAAAGGTTGCTTTATCAAATCACAAAAGAGGTGAATGAAGTGTTACCACCCCCACTTGAAGGCTCTCAAGGCCAATGAAGGGATAATGCAAGCAATGAGATTGGAAAACTCACCACAGCTACGATGGTGATGAAGGGAGATCTCACAAGACTCCAAGCTCGTAACTACTATGGCTATCTCACATGTGCAAAAGCGAAGTTAGAGTGTCAAGCTACTGCAATGCTCAAGCTGTGAAAATGCTTCAAGAGTGTGCTCAAGATATCCCAAAGTGTGAAGAAAAAATGTTGTGGAATTGCTTGAGAGATTGATTGAATACATGTGTAGAAGATGAAGTGAAGTAAAAATGGATGGATTTGCAGATCGAAAGGAGCCATTTTAGGTTGGTTGGTTGCATAGAGTCATTAAAATTCGACCCCAATTAGGTGTGTAATGTCCCTACAAACTCAAAAGGTAGGAATTTGTTAGGGAGGCCAGTGTGCCATATAAATGTCTGTGTGTCACACTCAAGTCTCTAATGAAAATTCCCCCACTGACACACAAAACATGCACCAAGTGGATGCATTCTGGATGGGTAATGTGGAATTTTTCCTTTGGATTTGATTTTATATGGTGAGGGTATCTAAAAGGGGAATTTACACAAGGGGTGCAAATTCACTCCTATACAACAGGCCACAATCAATCCTCCTACTGAAACTAAGAACAATGTTAACATGGATCATGATCATATGCAATTCCCTCCCATAGAGAATGTGATAGAATTTATCGAAGATAAACCTTATAAGAGCTTGACTAGACAACCTATTTACATGTTGCTTTCTCACAAAATGACATCCCTGAACATGCACCTAATGGTCCTCTTTACATAGCTAGCTGAATGAATAATAAGCCTAGTAATGGGATATTGATTGCTCTTGTCTATGGAGAGAATGTGATGATAGAAGAATTCATATTTATGCATGAGCTATATCAAGAAACATATGATAACCCAAAATCATGGATCAAGACACATAACGAATTTTCTTTCCCTACAATCAGATCGATAGATCTCCCTTTAAAAGTGGGATCGAAAACATTAATAGTCTCATTCACCATCATCCCACAATTAGGACAATTTTGTGTTAGGCTAGGCTATCCATGGCTTTGCTCCATGAATGTCATTTGTTCAGTTGTGCATAAATGTCTAAAGTTTCCATTTTGTAATTGCATCTTGACTATGCATCATCGCATATTTTATTCGGGCTTGACAATAGGGAATTTTTTACTAGATTACTTTTGGCCCGAACCTATGGAACCTATCAAGCCTTGTGAAGATTTCTTTTTCAAATCATGTCAAAAATTCAAGGCATAGTCTAAAATAACGGAACTATCCTTCAAAACATGCCTCAACCTATGACTGAACCAACCATCCCTAATGAGACAATGATTAAACCAAAAGCACTTTCAACCATACAAGAACAGTCTATAGAAAAACCTCCTACAATTTTCCACAAGAGACCATGAGATAGTACAAAAAATCCCATTGTCCCTCCTAGAGTCAAAAGAGTTTATAAAGTTAAAGAGAAAGCAGTTGAACAACCTTCTGTTGTTTCTTCTAGTCCTCCCAAGGAAGAGAGGGAAACTATGATTGAAAAACCTAGTCTTACACAATTTTTTTTTGGCAATAAACTGAAATGAAATTGAAGTGCTAGAGAGCATAGACGTAGACGTCATGCTATTGGTCATATATTACAAACTCAAGAAAAAAACAATAACATAAAAAATTCATAATCCAAACCTACCTTCAAAGCATTACATGATGACTCTCAACCCTCACTGCAACATAAACAAAAACATTGCATGGACATTGTTATTCAACATCCTGTTGTGATTAACTTAGATGATGACATCAATATTGCAAAAATTGATGAACAAGTGCATGATGAGCTGAATACATTGTTTGCTTCTTCCATGAGCTTGAATGAAAAATCTCCTAAAAGGAGTATTGGACTTGGTGCATGTCCTAGTTTGACACTTTCTCTTGTCCCTTTGGCTAGTTTCCCACCTTCTGTTTATATTGACCAAGATTAGGAGGCATATGACCTGCTTTAGGTTGACTCACCTATGCCTTACTAGTATTTTTCTTTTCCATTTTTATTTGTGATTACATGTGTGTAATGTGATCCCCCATGACATTTCATTTGATGTTCCTCTCTCTTTTGTGCATTCTTCTATATGTACCTTCATTCTTCTCTATGTCAATAATTTTTTTCATTTGTCTTGTGTTCTCCTTTTGGGGATGATGCATGGCATCGAGACATTTATGTCTCTTCCATGTTGACCCAAAAATAATTTCTTTGTCATTTGTCTTGTGTTTTCCTTTTGGGGATAACACAATGCGTTGAGAAATTCATGTTTGTTCCATGTTGACCCAAAAGGGTTTTCTTTGTTTTTGCTCTCTTTGTGTCATTATTCCAGTTCTATGAGTATTTGGGGAATGATGATAGTTCCATTCTCTATGACAACATTGTAGCATAGACATACTGACCCCAAATCCATAGATCCTTTGTGTATTTGTTGGGGAAACCCTTCCTGTTTCATGACACAACTTATTTTAGAAACATATGACTTGACATAGGGTTTTCCAATGAATTCTCTCATTTATTAGGCTAAAAACATTGGCTACTTTAAAGCAATTTCTCACAGTAATGGTGTAGCAACCGCTTTAAAATGGGGGCATACATTGATGAAATATTTTGATAAAATTTCATGGTGTGATTTTCCTTTTCTTCTTGTGATGTGTACTCTTCTTAGTGGTATCATTGGGTTTGATTCTTTCTAAGAGTGTATGATCTACTGTCATGGCATGATGCGAATGAGGTATCCCATGAGCGATGATATGGCACTTTTTCTTTTCCTCTCATGGAGACATTAGGCACAATGCTCCCTGAGAGGAATATCATTACACAAACAAAGAAAAATATCCCCTTTAACAAAAAATTTACATGATAAAATAATTTACATTGTGGTGCCTTATCGAAGTTTTTCAGAGGGTAACTTCAATATGGTATGAGAGGCTAATACGATTCTCTCATTTGCCACCTCATTGGGACAAATCACCTAGTGGACAGACTAAGGTTCCACTACCCTAGAGTGAGCATACACACATTTTGGGACAACTCACCTAGTGGAAAAACTGAAGTTCCACTACCCTAGAGTGAGCAACACATATTATGGACAAACAACCACTGTCTCACATCATGTTGAAAGGTTGTGCTTGATCCTTTATTTCTGTTCTTTTTCTTGGCCTTTGATAGGGTATGATCATGTGTCTCTATTATAGTTGAATACTTAAGTGTCTTGGATGTCTACTTTAGTGTGAGTTTGACATGGGGTCATCCTCTCACTAAAGTGGGGGAAAAATGTAGTAATGAAAAAAGTAGCATTTTCCTTGCTTGGTTTGATAATTGACATTAAAACTGAACTTATGATGTCATGGAGTGGTGTTGTAATGTGTTGTACACATTCACACTATTCTAGGACCTTTATCTGACTAAAACATGCCTTAATTGATCCATTGGAAAGGTGTTGCAAAGTGTTGTAACACAGTTTTGCACTTTTCTCAGATGTATTTTCTTAATTAAGCCTAATGGGCCCCTTTTCAATAAAAATGTACATAATGTGTACCTTGTTTAAGATTTGTAAAGTGTTTTAAGGAATTTTCACACTTATGTAAGTGGTCTTAATTAATTGTGGTTAACTGGAGTTATTAACCCCTTTTTTATTCAATTTAGGGCTTAATTTTGACACCTCCCGAAGATCTATCCTGACAATCATAATTTAATTAACAAATTATTTCATTGGAAAAATTTTAGTCTTGGTAAGTTGAGCCATGACCTATTCTCTCTCGATGGTGAATGGATCCTCCCTGAACAAGACCCCCCTTTCTGAACTAATCTGAAATATGTTTTTATCACTCTTTCCATCCCTCGGGGTTAGGTCCTAGTAAATTGAGGTAGGACCCATTTGAATCCAAGGTGGTGAATGGGTCCTCCCTTAATGAGACCCACCTTTTTGAATTTCATCCTTGTGGGAATTTAATTATGTTTCTTTCTAGATCTGGTGTCAGCCTTAATTCTTTGAATTTTGGGGTTAATCTCCTAATTTAGTATAAATAAGGGGTTAATTCACATTGTTTCTCCTAACAAGAGCTAACACAATATAACAAGCATTCAAGCATTCAAGTAATCAAACATTAGAGAATTTAAAAGGAATTCATAAGGAATTACAAGGAAAATTTCTAGAGTTTATTGTATCAATTCAAGATCATATTATCATTTCAAGGGTTTGATTCATGCATTCATAATGTTGAGCAAAAGAGGTGGATGTAGCATTGGAGATCTACTTGAAACTATTGTTCAAATCACATTCGAGGATCCTAGATATATATTCTTCATGGCCACTACATGTTAGTTTGCATATTTATTTCATAAGACGTCATCCAAGGTGATATCATTTACATATTTCATGTTTCATGTTTCGTTTCATTCATTTCATCATTCAAGTTTGATTACCTACAAGGGGTTTGACTAAGGAAAACCCCCATTCACTTACAAATCAACAATTGTTTCTGCCCTTGAGTGTGTGATTGCAAATTTATAGGTTGAAGATCAAGTTGAGCAAGATTTGGAGCAAAATTGCAAAAGTTATCTACATTGCAAGATCACGGAAAAAGCTCTACAAAATTAACTATCAAATTCCAGAACTTGATAATAGGGAATTTAAGAGCGCAAACATCAAGGAATAAGACCCTGAAATTAGTTTTCTGAAACCCTAGAAGGACCCATTCACCACTGAAGGAAAATGAGTCCTTTGTAGCTCAAAAACAAAAACTTTTTGGCAAGGTAGATAGATTTGTATGCTCTAAAAACATCCCCAATAGTCTCTATAACAATTATGTAGCATTTTTTAATTGTTATTGGCATCTTATTTCATACATAACTGAGTGTTTAGGGTCTTAGAAAAACTAGTGGTCCATCACATTTTTAATTCATTTTGGTGGACCCTATTTTTCACCTTTATAACCTTATACCCTAAACTATAAATCCTATACCCTCAACCATATAGCTAATATCCTCAACCCTTAACCATATACCCTCAACTCTATACCCTAAATCATATACCCTATATCCTCAACCATAAACCCAATGCCTTATACCCTCAACTATAAACCATTAACCCTAAATCCTACACCTTGAACCCTCTACCCTATGCCCTCAACCCTAAACCTATACCTTATAACCTCAATTGTGAACTTGATGCCCTCAATCCTAAACCCTATACCCTAAACCCTATACTATATCCTCAATCCTACACCCTCAAACTTATACCCTCCATCTTAAATCATATACCCTCGACCGTATTCCTAATAGCCTCAACCCTAAACCCTATACCCTATACACTCATCCCTATGCCCTCAAACCTAAACACTATACCTCAACCCTAGACCCTAAATCCTATATACTAAACTCTCAACCCTAAACTCCATAACCTCAATCGTAAACTGTATACCCTTGACCCTATACCTAATACCCTCAACCCTAAACCCTATACCCTCAACCTTATACCATAAACAATACACCTTACACTCTCTAGATCCTAAACCCTATACCTTATACCCTCAACCATAAATCATGTACCCTCAACCCTACACCCAATACCCTCAACCCTAAACCCTATATCTAATACCCTCAGCTATAAACACATTATCCTTAATCATAAACCTTATACCATCAACCCTATACCTTATATACCCTCAACCATACACCCTCAACTTTATACCCTCCACCATAAAATCTATACCCTTGACCCTATTCCCAATATCCTCAATCCTAAACCCTAAAACCTATACCCTCAATCATAAACATTATCCCTCAACTCTAGGCCCTAAATCCTATACCCTTGAGTGTATTTCCTATACCATCAAGGATAAACCCTATACAATACGGTAACTAGATTTGGTGGTTCAATTAGCTAGATGAATAAGCAATATGATATGGTAACTTTGTACACTATAGAAGTAAAGTATATTGTAGCAATTATGTTGGTAAGGAAGACTTTTGACTTAAGATATTTTTTAGATATCCAAACTTTTTTTGTGACAAAAAATTATATTATGTTCAATACTATTGTGTTTAAGATATGGTAGATGATACAAAGGTGATGCTAAAAAAAGATTAAAATTATGTAAAATGTTGCAAATGCACTAAGTAGTAAGAATAGAAAAATGTAGTTGGTGTTATGATTCTATGGGCCTCTCAGGCCCTAGTATTTATATGATGGTGTGGATACTCCATTTACTCATGCAAGTTTTTCGTCAAGTTAAAAAATGTTAGGAAAGGTGTCTCAACCTTATGCATCATGTTAAGATTACAAGAATTATAATTTTTAAATATAAAATAGAAAAAAAATATTAATTATATAGTTATCTTTTGACCAAAATAAACATTCTCGGTTGCTGAAGACCACCTATAAGGGTGCCTATATCATAGATCTCTTCAAGATCTTCATTTTTTTAAAAATAATGGACCCAATCAACCTACTAGACCAAAATAATGGCCTTGAAAAGTTTGCATAGGAAATGTAAAATTTTGGAATAAAAAAGTTGCAAAAGGGAGTTACAAATGTTGACCAACTTACATGGCACATTTAATAACATATCATAGGACATCTTTGATTAAACAATAATTTGGGTGCCACATTTTACGTGTTTTTAGCTTAGAGAGTTGTAAGTACCATTTGATCGTTTAAAGTTGTGTATGATGTTATTAGATAAATTGTTAAATTGTTAGAATTCCTTCAAATCACTAGCTAGTGGTACTAATGTGAAGGTTTTTTGTACAAATGTATTGCAACTATTGTTTACTAAACAATACATTGAGTTGCTTTGGAGTGTAGTGTTTTTTTCTCAAAATGAAAAAGGTTTTCTCCACGTACACTTGTGTTATGGTATATTGTTTCTTTAATGTTTAAATATGTTTTTGTTTTCTGTAATTGTTAAGAGATTACCTGAGTACAATATTGACCCCAAAATATTAGTATAGGAAGTGTTTCCATGAACCTTGCTTCTTTCTAGCTCTCATTGTTTTTCCGCTACTTTTTATTGCTTTAATATTCTTTGTTCCAACTGTAGCCATATTTGAACTCTAAGAATATGACTTTTTTCACCCACCCTTTTCTAAAAAGATAACACTATTCTATAAATAATAAATTAAACAGTATTCATATAAAAGTAATTGTCCTTAACTACGTGAATTGTTTAATTCTTTTCTTGGATACCCTCTCCCTTATTGAATATTTTTGTATATAACTAAACCCTGTTTGTTTGACTGAATCTCTAAGCTTAAACTGATTAATCCATTATCTTTGTTTATGATGTGACTTCTAAAATTAGTGTCGTTCAAAGTTACTTGATTAGGTTTCTCTGCTTGCTTGATTGATTACAGTGGAATGAATAGGAAAAAGAGAACAAAGAGTTCCTCTTCCCAAGATATAAGCGCTAGGTTTACAAACTTAGTCTCTGAAACACTTCATGAATTTTATGCTGTGCAATCTGTTGTTCAGAATAACTATAGAAATATATAGTTTGTGTTATGGGTAATTAAAACGTATCAAAATAGTACGACTGGAAGATATTACTGGCAACACTAGTCAATTAAAAACGCTACAACAGTCACTAGAAGTTATTATTGCCGATACCTGTCGGCTAAAAATGCTACAACGGTCACTTGCACATGAATGAATGAATGAATGAATGAAAGATTTTAATGACGTCCGCGAGACCAAACAGTCTATGGGACCGAGACAAAATAGGCCTAATTTGTCTTCATACTCTTTTCCAAGTCAGATCTCCTGCTGTTAAGTTTGACTAGAAGGCTAGCCGTCTGATTAATCTTATCTTCCTCAAATAGCTGGTGCATATTGTCCACTTTCAAACTATTTTCATGTTGAGTGCGGATATCCTCGTAAGCAATGCATTCCATGATGAAGTGCCATTCTGTTTCCACAACCCCTTTATTGCAGAAAATACAAGTTCTTTCTTCCCAAGTTTCCTTGGGTATCTTCCACCTACCGGTCTCACACCTAAGGTGATGTGATCCCGTCCTCAATTGTGCCACTAACAACCTCGCTTTCCCTTTAATATCTGCACCTAAATAATTTTTTTCACCATGATCCTTTGTCGGGTTAAACTCTTTGATGTAGTATGCTTTTTTTCGCCCAATCTGGTTTGTCCACATGGCAGTTCTGAATTTTTCATACGTGCTTACGGAAACATTTAGTATTTCACCATCTCTCCTTCAGTGCTGAGGACGATCGATGTGAAAGAAACGTACGGGCATTCTTTTCCCTAATATCAATCCTAAAATAAGTGGGCTTAAGAAGGCCAAGTCTCCAATGCTATCACCGCTAATTTACATTTTACATACTCCAATTGTTTCATTATTCTTTATATAACTTTTCCCTTAAATATTTCTTATTAGTGCATGCTTTTAGCCATAATTATTTTATGTCTATAAGTTGTTTTCAAAAGAATAAAAATTACAAAATGAAAATAATTAATCAAAATTTCATACAATAAAATAATTAAGTAATTAAAGTTATATATTAGTGTTTGACGATTAACTTCTTGTTTAAGAGGTTAGGTATTTGCAACATTCTATAGAGACTAGACAGCTAGATATTTGAAATATCTTGTAGATGCACAATACAATTGTCAAATGAAGAAATGTATCTTCCACAAAGAAAGACATGCAAACACATAAGTAGGGTGTTGTCTTTCTTTGAATAAAGGTGACCATGACCTTAGCCATTGAAATCTATTCATGATAAAAAAATCTTATATTATCTTAATTATTAAATCCTAAAACAAAATCGGCTTACAAAATTTTGTGTATTTAATGAGATGTTAAGGACATGTCATTAAGTATGCAATAAGTAATATATCGAATATACCTCAATCAAAAGTGTGAAGCTTTTCTCATAGGTGTGATTTTTTTTGCATCATTGGTTTGGTTCATGGAATTGCAACTCATCACTTCCACATGCACACACAATTATATGTTTCGGGAACACTCCAAATTTGGGATGTAAGTTGATTCTTAGGTAAGATGAACTTTTATTTGTTGAACACTTATTTTATTTTTTAGTTTGAGGCAATCTACGGTTTTATGCTTCTTTCTCAATTTATAAATTAGAGTTATATATCGATATAATTTTTATAATAATTATAAATAATAATTTACTAGTTTTAAAATTTTTAATATATATAATTTTAAACTTATAACTTATTGTGCAATTTTAGAAGGTGTAGATTTTTTTTTTAATAGAGTTTATTATTGTATGTTTAAAATTATTTTAAATTATATTGATTATGTTTAAGAGTTTAATTATAATGATAGAAAGAGAGTTGGAATAAAGTGAGTGGATAATAGAAAATTCTTAATATAAAATTGACATTTATTTATAAATCAAATTTAATAAAGCTAATAAACTAACATATATATTAAATAGATCTACCTAAAAGATACCAAAGAGATTAATCATGAGCCACCTATCTAGTCTATCTCACAAATTCAATAAATGCTCTTTCCTAAAAACATCTTTGAATTTTTTAAATAAACACATTTAAAATATTTAGATTATAGTAATTCATCTTCCTAATTAAAATAATCCTTATGATCAACCCTGAAATTGGCTAAACTAGAACCCAAAAAGCCATAAATAGAATCATGTTATCCTTTGGCAATACTATTGTAACCAAAACTACTTAATGAATTATTATTAACTCTATTTATTAATCTATTATATGTTGCATTTTTTATCCAAAGTAAGCATTTTTTAATCAATACAATGAAATGTCAAACACATTAGGCATATTCTTAAAAAACAACCGAATGCATATCCTACTCAATAAAATAAAATTCTATTATCATAATATTCTAAAGGTACATACAAGCTATTATGTGATAGTCACTAGACCTTAATTGAAGTGTTTTTTTAAGTCTAATAATATCATGTCAATAGAAAGTGAGAAATTGAAGCACAAAATTTACCAACATCAATTTTAGTTCTTTGAATGTTTTTCTTTTTTTAATGTAAGGTAAAAAGGGGTTTCTTGAAAGAGCTACAAACCTTGTACAAGAGAGAACTAGAAAAAAAAAATGACACTAGTAAAACAATATTATGACAATAATATAACAAAATAATAACCCGCCAACAAAAAGAGAACTAGAAACAAAGAAATAAAAAAGCTCAAGAGAATAAAATATTGTTAAGAGGAAGAAAAGTCTCCCATTTATCCGACAATAACTCGATATGCATCTCTAATGGTGTAGTGCTATACACCACTTTCTCCATTTTGACTTTACTGCCTCTTGTTCATGTACTAGGAATAACTTGCTCTTGCACATGATGAAGTTTGATCCATACTTGTAGCACCTTGATGTTCTTGATATAAATTTTAATAGTTAACTTCCTAAAATTCACCATCTTACTAAGGTTAGATTTAATATCCATCAATTTTGATTCCAATTTATCTATTTTCTTATTATACTTTACATATGACTATTTCTTCCTTTACATTTCATTCCTCATAAGAAAATTATTATTTTTATTAAATATTGATTTTATTAAAAAAATCTATTTCAAAATCTTATTGTAGATGTCCAACATATTTTTAAAGGAATTGGTTTTTTCTACTAACTCACAACCACAGAAGAAATATCTTAAGTGAGGAGGGAGAAGGTCCATTATCTAGTCAATTAAAAGGATCAAGGAATAACCCATCAACCTTTATAATTGCATCTCTCATTCAAATCCATAGCCTCATACAATTTACCCTTACCTTTTGGTTTTTCTTTTATCACCACTCTAAGAAGTTCCCCCTCCAATGGCCCCTTCCTCGACCCAATTTTCTTAGGGCTTTTTTTGGCATTTGGCTACCACTAAATATGGGAAATCAAAAAGTAAACATTCATCAAAATAGTATGATTATAAGTCACTAATTATTGATAGAATTTGTAAAAGCTAATGACATTCATTTTGTAGGTTGAAAAGATATGTGTATGGTCTTAAGAAATCTTCTAGAATGTGGTACCAAAATTTTGATTCTTTATGTTTTAGTTTTAGAATTTTTGAGATCTAAATTAGATTGCATCTACTTTAAGATAGATGATGAATTTTTTCTTATTATTGTACTATATGTTGAAGTTATATTATTTTTTAGTAATGAGAAAGGTTTATTTAATGAATTGAAGTCTTAAATTCTAGCAACATTTGAGATGGAAGACTTACGTGTAGCTAGGTATAACTAAGGGATGAAGATCATAAGAGATAGAGTGAAAAAATCCTTTGGCTAGGCTACGGTATGTATGTGAACTTAGTGTTTGAGAGGTTCAACATGCCAATCTACATGACATTAAGTGTTCCCATTATAATAGGGATAAAGTTATGTACTAAGAAGTTATTAACGTCTTCAACTAAGATGAAGGGTATGAGTAAAGTACCTTATGCTAATGAAATCAAGAGGTTTCTATATTTAAAAAATTATATAAGACTAGACATTTCCCAAGTAGTGGGAGTCCATAGCTTATTTATGACTAATCTTGGATGAGTATATTGGGATGTGATGAAGAGAGTATTAATGTATTTTTTATATACATCTCTAAGTGTTTTTATGCTATCACAATTATCTTACAAGGGAAATTTCAATTTGTATTCATGGATTTGTGGATTATGATTGGACTAAATATATCAATAGAAAATTATCCACCAATGGATATGTTTTCACTATGTTTGGTTGTTGATCTAGTTGGATGAGTAAGCAATATTATATGGTTACATGTACACTATAAAAGTAGAGGATTGAAAGGTCATACTAAATAAAGTTTAAATTTAGCAAAATGTTGCAAATACACTAACTATGTAGTAAGCACAAAAAAATTTAGGTGGTTTTATACGTCTATGGGCCTCTCAACCCCTAGTAGTTATATAATGGTGTTGATACTCCCATTACTCATGCAAGGTGTTCGTCAAGTTAAACAATGCTAGAAAGGTGTCTCAACCTTACTCCTCATGGTAAGATTACAAAAAGTATAATTTTTAAATAGAAAATGTAAAAAGTAAATCTTGACTATATAATTAGCTTATGATCAAAATTAATATTCGTGGTTGTTCAAAGTCATCCATAAAGGTGCCTATAACATAGATTTCTTCAAGCATTTGAATTTTTAGAAAATGGATCCAATGAACCTACTAGATCAGAAATTATGGCCTTCAAAAGTTTGCATAGGAAATATAAAATATTGTTGGATGCATAAAAGAGTTGTAAAAGGGAGTTACACATGTTGACCAACTTACATGATGCATGCTCATAAGACATCTTTGATTGAAGGATAATTTGGGTGCCACTTTTTAGGTGATTTTAGTTCAAAGGTTTATAATTATCATTTGATGATTTCAAGTTTTGTATCTCCTATTTATTAGGTTCTTGATATAAAATTTGTCTGAGGTTTGTAGATATTGTTAAATTGTTAGAATTCCTTCAAATATTTAGTTAGTGATACTCTTGTGAAGAATTTCTATATTGCAACAATGGCTTACTAAACAATACATTGGGTTGCTTTGGAGTGAGGGGTTTTTTTCCTCGAAAGTGTATTCTCCACACACTTGTATTATGATATGTGTTTTTTCTTTTTGTAATTATTAAAAGATTACTATTTCCACAACACTCTCCCCAAAATATTAGTATAGGAAGTGTCTCCACGAACCTTGCTTCTTTTTAGCTCTCATTATATAGTGACAAATTTTTATTGTTTTAATATTCTATCTAATTGTAACCCCATTTGAGCTTCAAGAATGTGACTTTTTCCACCCACATTTTCTTAAAAATATAACACTATTTTATAAATGATAAATTAAAGAATATTCATAAATATCGCTCACATTATCTTTCTCATTAAAACAGAAAAATTAAAGTAATTAACATTTTTATTTTATTTTTCCTTTAGTACGCTTTCCCTTCATTATTGAATATTTTTGTATATATTTAATCTCTGTTCATTTGACTGAATCTCCAAGGTTAAACTGATTAATTCACTATCTTTGCTTATGATGTGACTTGAAAAGTGAGTGTTGTTCATAGAGTTACTTGATTAGGTTTCTTTGTTTGATTGATTGATTGCAGTGTGGAATGAATTGGATATACAGAACAAAGAGTTATTCACCAGGTATAACGAAAAGAGGAGAGAAAATCCAAGCCTACAATGAATCAAATTTTACAAACTCGGTCTCTGAAACACTTTATGAATAATTTTATGCTGTGCCATCTGTTGTGCAGGATACGTATAGAAATATATGGTTTGTTTTATGGGTAATTAAAAACTAAACGTTTACATAAAAAGTATGACTACAATTTATTATTGGCAACAGTTGTCAATTAAAAACGGTCACTTTCGCATTAATGGAAATGTTGTACGTGCTCACATAACCATGTGTTATTTCACCGTGTCTCCTTCAGTGCGGAGGACGATCGATGTGATGAGAATCGCAAGCAATGAATGAGCAATCTTTTTCCTTATCATTAAATGGTGACATGTGCTAATTTTACAGACGTCTTCTATAATTTTGATCCTTAAATAAATGGGTTTAACAGGAGCCAAGTCTCCAATGCCATCACCGCAAATTTACATTTTAAATATTCCAACTGTTTTAGTATTCTTTATATAAGTTTTTCCTTGAACATTTCTTATCAGTACATACTTTTATCCATAAGTATTTTAAAGCCAAGTCACAAATGTATTATTTTGCTTGAAAATGGAAATGAGTAACCAAAATATCAATTAAAATTATGGTTCTAGAAAAATTCATAGTCATTAATTTATCATAATTCACTGCTATCAATTCATCACAAGAAAATTTATCACAAGGAAAATTTACCACCACCAAGTCATCGTCATGGAAAATTCATGGCATTAACATTTTTAATATATATCTCTAAAGACTTCGATTTTTTTTGCAAAAGAATAATTTCCACTGCATTAATAACAAAAATACAAATCTCCATTACTTTTTTAGGCGGTGAATTGCTGGTGGTGAATTTTCCTTGTGGTGGACTTGTCATGGGGGTGAATTTTCTTGCTGTAAATTGCTGATGGTGAATTTACCTGATGCCAAAATTATATATTAGTATTTGAAGATTCTTTATTAGAGTTGTTCTAATTATTACTTTTAGTCTTCTTGTTTAAGAGGTTAAGTATTTGTATCATTCTATAAAGACTAGACATTTGAAATATCTTGTAGATGCAAAATTCAATTGTGAAATGAAGAAATGTATCTTCCACACACAAAGACATGCCCATGAATTTTCCTATGTCAAAATTATATATTAGTAATTGAAGGTTCTTTATTAGAGTTGTTCTAATTATCACTTTTAGTCTTCTTGCTTAAGATGTTAGACATTTGTATCATTCTATAAAGAGTAGACATTTGAAATTTCTTATAGATACAAAATCCAATTGTCAAATGAAGAAATGTATATTTCACACACAAAGACATGCAAACACATAAATCAGATGTTGGCTTTATTTGAATAGAGGTGAAATGATCTTATTTATTGAAACCTATTCACAATAAAAAAATCTTATATTATCTTAATTATTAAATCCTAAAAAAATATAATCTTTAAAATAGTTATAAAATATAATTTTTAAATTTTTAAATTTATAATGTAGATAATTTTAAACTTATAGCTTAGTGTTCATTTCTAAAAGTTGTAAATATATATTTATTTTTAGAAGAGGGTTGATTATTGCATGTTTATGATTAATTTAAATTATATTGATTATGTTTAAGAGTTAAATTATAATGATAGCAAGAGTTGTAATATGGTGAGAGGTCATTAGAAAATTTTTAATATAAAATTGGCATTTATTTATGCATTAAACTTAATAAAGTTAATAAACTAACACACACATATATTAAATACATATATGTAGAAAAGATACCAAAAATGTTATTCTTAAGTTTGTTTTACAAATTCAATATATACTCTTAAATAAACAAATTTTTAAAAAATAATATCATTGATTTATTTAAATAAACAGATTTAAAATATTTATAATATATTAATTAATGTTCCAAATTAAAATAACCCTTTATGATCAACCCCAAAATTGACTAAAATAGAATCCAAAAATTCATAAATATGAATCATGTGGTCCTTTGGCAATACTATTGTAACCAAAATTGTTTAATAAGTTATTATTATTATTATTATTATTATTATTATTATTTTCAATAAAAGGTTGGTGAGTTAGCTATTTATATTATATAATAGTAGAGGTTACAAAATGTTTTCCATTGTAGTATCTAGATAGGATTTTAATAGAAAATGTCAACTGTTGCATTTGGATACAACAAATAGCTGACCTGCCCTTCCTATTTGATGACTAGCTTCTCTCCTCTTGAAGATGTCAACTGTGCAAAATAACAAAACCAATTGACTTTACAAAAGTCTATAAGTAGTTATTATATTTCTTCATGCCTTCTGTACAAAATAACTATCTTCTTTCTCATCTTTGATCATAATCTAATTATGTGGAGGGGATGTTTCAGATTTTGCAGTGACATTCATGTCAAGAAGGATTGGTTGAGGACCATGGATGGTTGGTTGCACATTTGAAGGCCCCAGTGCTGCATTTGATTCCTTGCTGTCAATCTCTCTGTGATGTGATGGAATAGGATGGCTCATTAAAGTTGCATGATGACAGTGGTGTGTAAGAAGAAACGAAATTGCATGATACTTTGTCTTAAAACTCCTTACCATGTCTTTTCCCAATTCCACTTGATACCTGTTTAGCTCTTTGTATAGATAACTTGTTGAATTAAATTCAAGTGCCAACTTCATACCAATATAAATTTTTGTTGAAGCTCACCCTATGGTGCAAGTAATGTCTAGGAAAGATACCTCCAATGTATGCTTCTCCATGCCAAAAATAATATTTTTGAACACTTGTGAGAAGGGCATTTTTTTTTTTTTTTGCAGAAAAACTTCATTACTAATACCATTTGCTATCTTCTGCATATCCTAATAATTGGGATTCAAATCTAGGATGTTAGACACAAATATGGATTCTAGATGAGATAGGAAAATGATTCTTTATGCTGATGGATGCAAAATATCCTCTCCAATAATATCCTTGACACATTTGAAAATAGGAGTATAATCTATCTTAAAAAATAGGACAATTGTTCTTTATCCAGGCTTTTGGAAAAGGGAACTTCCTATTGTTGTACTTGAAAGGGTGCCCTGTGATTTCTTGGAAGAAATTCCATTAACAACCCTTGCTTGACTGTCAGAAAACTGCTGCAATAAGCCCCTAGAAAATACCTTGAAAACAACAACAATATAAACCCAGAACTCGTCTGGATGCTGGCTTGATGGAGGGCGTTTAGAATCCTTTGTTACGAGCAAATAATACCCATAATACCCACATAAATCATAAGCTAAAACCCAATAAAAAATATACAACTTCCATGGAATTGAAATCCTTAAATTTCTTCATGACAATCAATTTCCTCATTGAAAGAAAACTAGATGAAATTGCACGTTACCCAGTGAAATGCGCCTTCAAATTAGTGCTTTTACAATGCTTCAGCTCTCCGAATTAGTGTTGCTACAATGTTTCGGCTATGCTTATACACATGGATGAATGAATGCAGTAGCTTGCTATCTCAAAAAAACATAGACCACGAGCGCATCACCTTTCTGTGGAGCATTTTGTTCTATAGAGCACTTCACCTTTCTATGGAGCATTTTGTTCTACAGAGCTTACAATATAAAACTTTCCAAACTAGTTCCTCTTATAGCCACGGGATTTCCTGTGTTATTCTTTTTGGAAAATATGCTTTGAATTCTGCCAGTCCTTGACAATGTCTAGGCACGCTTGAAAGTTTTTCAAGGTATTCTTTTCTGAAATATGTTCTTTGCCTTTACCTACAAAATGTTGGCAAATGTTAGTAATCATCTTAATATCCCCTTACGACATAGAGTATGTCTGATGTAATGCAGCCCAATGATGTCACTAGAATGAGAACATATCACACTTGTAGTTGCAGGTGTTGCCAATGCCATAGCTTCGAACTTGCAAAAGATTTTTAATCTGAGAATTGGTTTTCTGCACAGGTGAATTTGTACATCCCACATTCGTTGACACAGGAGTGATTTGACAGCCACTAACTGGTCTGCCAACTTCAGCCTTTCTCAATTGAGTATTTATTTGCTATCTTGGTACCCACATTACAATTGTATATCCTCTGCCCTTATCTTGGTGTATTCTTTATTATTACCTTTATTTATCAACCTATTATGGTGGATTTTTTTAGTCAATTTCTTTTTTTTTAATCAATACAATGTAAATTCAAACACATTAAGAATATTATTTCAAATTATTTCAAAGTAACTAAATGCATATCCTACTCAATAGATTAGAATAAATTCTATTATTATAATATTCCAAAGGTAGATACAAGCTATTGTGTGATAGTCATTAGACCTTAATTCAAAGTTTGTTTTAAGAGTGTAATAATATCATGCCAAAAGAAAATGAGGAAATGAAGCATCAAAACTTGGAGTAACATCAATTTTGGTTCTTTGAAGGTCTTCCATTTTTTAATGTAGGGTAAAAAGAGTTTTTTTGATAGAGCTGCAATCTTTTGTACAAGGGAAAACTAGGAAAAAAAATTAAAATGACACTGATAAAACAATGTTATGACAATAATGTAACAAAATAATAATCTGACAATAGAAAGAGAACTAGAAACAAAGAGACCCAAAGCCTAAGAGAATCAAAGCTTATTAAGAGAAAAAGTAGTCTCCCATTTATCCTACAATAGCTCCATATGGTTCTCTAATAGCATAGTGTTTTACAACTCTTTGTCCATTTTGACTTTGTCACCTCTTGTTCGTGTCCTAGAAACATGTTGCTCTTGCACATGATGAAACTTGATCCATATTTGTAACTCCTTAATGGTCTTGATAGAAATGTTGATGATTAACTTCCTCACTTTCACCAACTTACTAAACTTAGATATAATATCCATCAATTCTAATTCCAATTTACCAATTTTCTCATTACACCTTAAGATTGACTATTTCTTCCTTTGCATTCCATTCCTCATAAGAAATTGTTCATTTTGATTATATTGATTTCATTAAAAAAAAACTATTTCAAAATCTTACGGTATGTGTCCAACATCTTTTTAAAGTCATTGGTTTTGTCTACCAACATACCACGGCAGAATCAATATCTTCAAGTGAGGAGGGAGAAGGTCCACTATCTGGCCAATTAAAAGGACAAAGGAATAACCCATCAACCTTTAGAATTTCTTTCCTCTCATTCAAATGCATAGCCTCATACAATTTACCCTTATCTTTTAGTTTTGCTTTTATTACCACTCGGAGATCTTACTCCCTACAGCGACAACTTCCCCAGCCCAATATTCTTAGGGTTTTCCTGGCGTTTGGCTGCCACCATCACCTTTTGAATTTCTTTGTACAGTCTGTTTGTTTTATGGTAAACTAAAATGTGAACATTAACCAAAATTGTACGATTAGAAGTACATATTGACAGCGTCTGTATGCGGCACAGGAGTGAAAGACGGTCACCTGTGCATTGAGAAACACACAAAAAAACGTTGTTTCTGCTCAGAAAACCATTTGTTAGTTTACGGTATGTTCTTTGCAGTTCTGGGGACGATCAATCTGATGAGAATCATAAGCACTGAATGGACGTTTTCTTCCGTTACCATCAGATGGTGACAAGTGCTCACGCTTAGACGTCTTCCCTAAGTCTCCCACGCCATCACCAATAATTTACAATCAATCTGTTGACACCCATTCACGGTGCGAAAGGGCGGATTGAAAACTTGAATGAGACTGTAGTTGTGGTTGTCCGATGTCACGTTGGAAGCTGAAATTGCGTAGTTACGTAAGCGATGACATAGGAAAATTGAGGCTAACAATTTAAGAAGGGAAGACCAGGATTATTTGCATGATGGTACAGAATGGACTATGGAATCTCTTCCCACCAGGAGTAAGTGAGAAAAAAAAGATGTGAACTTTGGCTACAAATGTCTATGTAAAGATCTTTATGAAAGTAAAGTTACCGGGAAAGGTTTTCAAAGCTGGTTATTGTGAACATGAGAAAAGGTTAGATAATATTAAAAAAACAGGAAAAAGCATTGTAGTTCTAATTGGTATGATTAGGTAAGTTTGAAGTTTTATATATTTGTTATTTTTTAAAAATAAAGTAGCAAAGTTTATAATAAAATGAGTTCGTTGTGGTTAACATATCCATCCCTCCTCATAATGGGAAGGGGCTATGATTATGAGGGTGTGTGTGGTGGCTCCCTTATCATGTTCAAATGAGAGAGTTGTGAATATGCTATCCACTACCCTTTTCCATTATCGTTTTTTAATTTTATTTCTTCTATTTTTTGTGTTTTTGATTAAGAAAGAAGGGTTAAAGGCTCTAACCCAAAGAACAATGTGAAACAGACCTCACAACCAATAGACCAAACAATAACAAAACAACAAAGAAAGAATAGGCTATCTAGCCAACAGGATAGGCCTATAGGCCACCCACAGATCTGCAAACAAGACAACAACCCAAGAACAATAAAGTAGTTAGCAAGACAAACCAAAACCTAGCCAACAAGTCACCTACAAAATAGTTGAAGTACCCAAGCTTGAACCTAGCAAATTTTCCTCATAAGGTTTATCAAATGAGACAAAGTTCATCTTAGGAGTACACCTCTTCATGCATTGTACCTCAATCCAAAAAGAAGTAGAAACAAGGTTCAAATCTTTTCGACAATAAGGTGGAGAAGCCCCTTTTGAAAAGAAAACATGTGGAGCAACAAGAACAATAGGTGGAACATCCAAACTAGAAAAATGGAGTAGTCGAAACCATGGAAGAGATAATATTATCTAGAATGGGAGTGATAGGGGCCTCAATGGAGGCAACACACATAGCAATAGGAACAAATTTTTCCAAAATCTAAGCAACGGTGTCCATAGGAGTGGTAGCATTAACATTAGCTATCACTATATTTTGAGAAGAAGGAGAAGGAGGTTTAGAATCCTCACTATCAAAAGAAGAGGAATCATCTAGGAACATAGTAGGATGGTCCTTGAGGGAATTCTTCCACCAAGTAGAAGAGGAAGCATACGTGAGTTACGAAAGCAGTCACGAGCCAAGTGTCTAATAGAAAAACAACATCTATAGTGAAATTGGACACCTTCATAATCCAGACCAAGACCAGTATTTTACTTGGAGCACAACCTCTCCAGGTAGTGCCTGAGACAAATCAACCTCCATCAAAATCCAAGCATAGGAGGTGTGTGTAAAATTCATGGAAGCCTCATCCACTTTCAAAAATTTACCTAGAGCATTACCTATGCTTTGCAGAGCATAGGATCCCTAGAGTAGTAAGGGAATATAAGAAAATCTCACCCAAACATGCATAATATCAATAGGTTCCTTCAAGGGATTGAAGGAGGGAACCCATGGCCTTAAAGATAGGGGATGAGAATCCCAAAACCATAGACCTTGATCTAAAATATCTTTCCTATCCTCAAAAGAAGAAAATCCAACAACAAAAAAACCTCTAGTAGAAGGATAAATCTCAATCCTACCTCCCACCAAGGGTTTACAGTTCTTTGTTATCCAAATATTTAGATCCCGGAGATAAGGCCATAGACAAAAACATCTTGTTTTGGAGAAATAATCGATGATCTCAAAAATATCCTACCCAAAGGAGACAATAGGATCAATAGAGGCACACTTCAGTAGCTGCATACATTTGACCTCATAACATCAACAAAAAGCGTAGCACCCCCAGAGGGAACTGTAGTAGAGGCAATAGCTAAACCCATAAGAGGTACATTTGAATCCACAGTCGTGTGCTAAGACAAATGTACAATTAGTCCACACTCAGGCAAGATAGGTTGCAATGCAGGGGAGCAGACACAGGGGAGCTACAAGGGAGTTGTATGGAACTGACTTTCAAAAAAATGCTTGGGAATGAGAGGGGAAATCCATTAGCAGGAGATGTATCTTTTGGTTGATACTTCTCTTTTTTGTGTTACATAGGAATTTGGGTTGTAGTTTTCATTATCATCGAATGATTTATAGTTTGATGTTTGGATCAATATTTTTACCAATCTTTAAAATATTCTAAAAATTTAACAATGAAAATCTATTTTCTTGTTTTCTATATAGTATCATTTATTTTCCTTGTACCTAAAAAGAAATAGAAAATATTCAACTTCCACAATAACATAAAAATTAATAATAGATACTTGGATCAAAAATTTTAAAAAATGATTTCCTCTTTCATTCTTATCTTTCCATCAATAAAACACCAAACACAAGCAATATTTAGTCCATTTTTTATTTATTTCTTAAATGATACTATAGACAAATATGACCATCAATAATAGATTGAAACCTCATTAGATTCATGAATAGAAATATAGATTGATCTCCCATTTAGAAAAATAATAAACTCACACTCTGCGATGTGCACAATTTTTTTCCTCCACCACAATCTTCAAAACAACAATAATATTTACAAAAAATACTAGAAAAAAAAGGATTTCAACTCACATGACCAAGATATCTCACCTCCCAACCATAGGGCTTGTAAATAAGCCTATCCCCAAGCTAGGAGGCCTCAAGAAACTTGGATTAAAAAAAAACACTCTTAAAGATGCCCAAACTGGGATACACCTAATATATTAACAGACATAAAAAATAGGCTTCCTCAAAACCCATTATACAAATGATCACATCTACTCAAAACTACACCAACCAATACATCATTCTCCCATATCACAACATTTCTCCTTAACCTGAATAATATGAGTATAATGCAAGATAAATTACACACATGTTTCATATTTCAAATAATAAACATCTACAAAATAGGATCTCATGGCCCCAAAATACAAATTACTTCATATTAAATTCCTAAAATGAAGGTCCACACATATTTCAATCTCAACACATAGGTGACTCTTAACCCCAAAGGGTAATATCCACATCCAACAAATAACAAGCCAACTGAAAAAGAAAATTAGTATTTACATGTAAGCCACTACAAGTGGGTTTTCTACCCAAATATGCATACTACATGCATGAAAGCAACCACACTTTTAATAGATTATTCTAATTTTCTAGAAACAAAAAAACATCCTTAGAAATTGTAACAATAGAAATAGGGTGCCCCACCTTCGAGGAGATGGCGGACAAGAGATGAGGTTCCTATTTCACAATTGTTACACTCAAGGAAACCTTATAGATCTCAATCCAAAGGTGGAAAAGGGGAAAGAGATCTTGCAATAAGGTGTCCTACGGTGTGATAAGAGTTTAAATGAGGGTTCACCACCAAGCTATGGCTTGGAAAGACAAGAAATAAACAAAAGCATGCAAAGTACTATGCAAAACCTACTTAAATGACCTAGTAAATGAAACTAAAATGAAAAATAAAAGACTAAGAAACTACAAAGGTTCACCTAGGAGAGTGATGAGGTCAAAACAAGCTCCAAAACCCTGGAAAACTTGTTTTTTTTGCCCACTGTGACTCATACACCAATCTAGGTGATTTAGTCCTAGACTAGGGTTTCTGTGCCAAAATAGAATCTCACAATGGTTGATCTAAATTCACTGAAATTTGGAAAATGTGCTATACTGGGAATCATATGCCGCAAGTGGTGTATTATTCCCACTCTACTTTTTCAAAGGGTTAAAACCTGAATCCGCTCTCCTATCTCTGCTCTTTCTTCCACACTTTGTTTTTGGGTTTGAGACTCTGATTTGCAACCTATAGGATATTTTTTCGTGATCTTGTAAACAAGGAGAAAACTCAGACACCTTTCTTCAATCTTGTAACTTAATCTTCAAAGATCCTCCAAGCTCCAAGACACCTAGATCTGCAATCACACATGTAGAGAGATAAAAATTTGTTGATTGTTAGAGAATGGGGTTTTCCTTGGTCAAACCCCTTGTACATAATTAAACAAAATGATGAGACAATGAAACAAAGATATGAAACATGAAACATGAACATTGATACCTTGAATGATGTCTTATAAATCTGCAATCTAACATGAAATGGCCATGATGAATGTAGATCTAGATCTTGAAATAAGTGTAGAATAATGCTTAATCATGGATCTTTAATGTTACATCACAACACTAGCTCAACAACATGCTTGATGCTTGATGACCTTGAGATGATAATGGATATTGAATTGTTGCAACAAATGATGAAGAATTCTACCCTTGAATGCCTCAGAAATGCTCTTGAAAATTCTCTTGAAACTCTTGTGAAGTCTTAGAATGCTTAACTCTGGATATCTTATGTTGATATCATGAAGGATTAGGTAAATAATTATTTGAGACCTTGTTTATATAGAAAATCCACCCAACTTACCATTTATTAGATCCTAGAGGCCAACATTCATGAAATTTGAACTTAAAACCTTAATTTCTCCCTCAAAACCCTAAAAAGGGGCTAGATGGGACTCATATTCCACTTGTGGAATATAGGTCCCATTTGGATGGGACTCACATGCCCAAGGTGGAATATGGGTCCCACTAAGCATTTTTAGGTGGAGGAAATGTTAAGGAGTTGAGAAATAAAGTATATTTGATGTCTATGTCAGGATTTCCATTGAAATATGTCTCGAGAAGCATAATATAGGTATTAGGGGCCTATTAATGATTATATGAATGTCTTAAATGCAAGAGGGCCCAAAACTAAATGTGAAGTTGTAAATAAATACACTTTACAACATTAAATTAAGGTAAAATTAGGTCTATTTAGCTTAAAAGAACCCTAAATCCAATGTGAATATGTAAAACACATTACAACACTATATCAAGGTGATATTAGGTCCATTTTTATGTTAATCATTCCCAAATTAAGTTTTCAAATGTAGGTGGATACATTTTCCATCATTACATTTAGCCCCCACTTTAGTAAGAGGAGGAACTTGCTTCAAACTCACACTAAAGTAGACATTCAAGAGGGGTCCCCATGTACCAATGTGGATGGTCTAGGATGACAAAGATCAAGGGGGTGGTGAAGCCCCCTATATACAAGAGCCTATGTCAAACCAACATAAGCACAAAGGGACACACACAAAGTGTATGATATGCAACATCAAGATACACAAACATGCAATGTCAATGACTAAAAGAAAGAAAAACAAAAACAAGAAAAAATAAAAAAGAGGTGGATCAAACCTCAACCATTTTTCCAACGCGATGTAGATCATATATAAGCTCTTTGTCCAAAAATGTGTGATCACTTTAAGGCAATGGAACTTCAGGTTGTTCACTAGGTGAGTATCCAAAGGTTGGTAGAGTGATAAAGTCATGCCCACATTTAGGCTTCTCATCATATGTCGACCATACCAAAGCTATACCTTGTGATAAATTTGACAAGGAATCACATAATAATTGTTGGATTAGCATTGATCATTGATTTGTCATTGATTTCAAAGGCTCACAAAGGGTCAGGAGGTTGCATTAGTATATCATTAAGTTCATAGTTTATGGTGTCTCCAGTGATGTCCACATTTGGAGATTGATGGTGTTGGTATTCGTCATTACAAAGATAGTGTTTCTATTCAACATTACAAGGTCATTCATGATTCATCTTTGTAATGTTGGATTACATGGAGTAGTTCTATTCCTGGACCATACTTGCTAAACTTTAGGGTTTGTTTGTATGTTGTAAAGAGTTTTTTAAAGGAAGAATAAAGGTTAAATTATATTTTCTTGGTGACTTGCTATAGTAAGTCAAAGTCACTTAAGAGATCACTTAAAGGGTGTTATCCACATATGGCAACCGAATCCTTCCCTTAGCACAATTGGATTAGAAAATTTTATTAGTTATGCACTGTATGGTAAACCTTTTTTTATAGTATAATGCATAAATTGTGACAAAAGCAATAAGAAGTATATTGTTGATGGCATATATTTTATTAAGGAATCATATTGAATTGTCTTTGGTAAAAGGCATGTGTCTTGGAATTCTCGAATACACTTGGTAAATCACACATTTCATTCTTATGGAATCATTATAAGAGGTGCTCGGTTAGGGCACAAGCAACTTAGGGTTTGCAGTGGCAATCATGGATTCAATGGGTTTGTGACAAGACAATGCTAGAAAATGGTTTCATAATTCAATCAACTTAGATTCAAGCAAGAGGATGGAGTTTTTGAGTGAGCATGAAAGTTTTATTTTTACCCTTATTTCTCGACATACCAGTAATATTGTTTCTTAATCACTTTATTTTTTTTAAAAGCATAAGTTCTAGTTATGAATCTCGTTAAAGCTTGTTATGAGTTAATAAATGGTTGAGCATTGGATACAATTTTTTTGACATAGGGTTTTAGTTTGTTTCTTGATTATCCTGTATAATTAATTGATGGTTTTATGAGGTTATTGGGGTTTATTTTTCAATTACTTTGTAACCCTTGTTTGGGTAAGTTAAGAAAACATTTTTTTAGGTTCAAACAAAGATGTGTTAAACATTCTATTAATTGTTAAAAGAAGTTGTTATTTTAGGTATGCAGTTGAAGACAATTGGCATGTAGTTTAGAAACTATGAACATTATTTATGCTATGTTGAACATATTCACGAGGTTGTTGATTACAAAGAAATGTTGATAGTTGTTGATCTTATCCTCTATTAAGAGTTATTTTTTGGTGATGTTGTATGTATGTTGACGAAGTAATTCATTTGATGGATTGTATAGTAACAAGGTAATGCCCTGAAGTTATGTTTTTTTCATTATTTAGAGATTGGTCAATAAGACCATAGAAAGTATTCTAGTGAGGCAGTTGTTTGTATGCTAGTGAGGAAAATATGTGTATGCCAATGAGGAATTTTTGTAACTAGTGAGGTTCTTTGGTCAGTGAGGCCATTTTTTATCAGTGAGACATTGTTTTATTGCCAGTGAGGCATTTGAAATCTATCAGTGAGATAGTATTTCCAATGAGGCATTGTAAGTAGAAAGTTTTTTTAGATTAAGCTAGTGAGTCATCATTTATAGAGTGGTTTTTCTACCCCTAGATGGTTTTCCACTCGTCAAATTCTTGGTCTTATGGTCTCATTGCTTTGATGTGATAATGTTTCAAGACTATGATGATCTTTGATTTACTTTAATATTTATTATTTCAGTTCTTTAATGATTGCATTTAATTCATGAATATATTTATCATTGAAATAATAAAAGCATAAATTATTCAACTCTTTTTCAAGGAAAAAGTTAAAATTTGTCTAAGACACTGATTCACCCCCCCTCTCAGTGTCTTCTTCACTCCAACAAGTGGTATCAAAGCCAAACCATTGTTTAACAAGCCTAATCAGGTTAAGGGTCCCTGGTATTGGAGTGTTGTGTCTGATATGGAAAAAATGAGAAGGAATAGGAATAAGAAAGAAAAATCACAGTCTGCAAAAGTAGAAAGGCCAAAAGAAAATTCACAACTTGTAGAATAGAAGATGTCTAATATAGAACTTGATGAATTTGTGGTTGAAATTCAATGAATTAGATATAAAAGAGTGTGAAATTGATTTTGTGGGAGAATTATGTGCTGCCCTATATGAGATTAAGAAACTCAGGAAAGAGAACCAAAGTTTAAAAGACCAAATTCAATAAGGAAAAGCCTCTGAGAACAAGATAGAGATAAAAGAGGACAATTGTAAAAGATTAGAATCTAAAATCATTTCATCAAAAACTGAGATTGAAGATTCTAACATGTTAATCATATCCTTGAAAACAGAGGTTGAAGAAGGAAAGAGAATAGTAGAGAAAACTAAATCAAATTTGGAAGTTAAAACTATTGAGTGCCATAAGCTTGAAGGATAATTTATTGCTTTAAAGAAAGATCTTGAAAATCATAAGATTCAGTTAGAAAAGTATAAGAAGTTTGAGAAAAGTTTTAATGCACTGGATGATATGTTATGTAAGAAAAAACATTCCAGTGATTCTATTGGTTTGGGATATGAAATAGGACAAACCTTTTCAAGTGGAAAAGAATAAAAAACTGAAATAGTTTTTGTATCTGCAAATGAGAAAGGACAAAGTTTTAAGGTCAGAAATGCTCCAAGAAAGAAAATAGACTTAAGTTGGGAAGAAGGGTAGAGAGAGGAGAGAGAGAGAGGGAAAGAGAGATAATATTTAAATATTTTATATGTGTTAGTAATATTAATTATTATATAATATTTTATATATTAGTAATATATATATATACATTAACTAAAATATAGAAATAATATTTAAATATTATACATAATAATATAATATATTATATATTAAAATAAACTATAAAATATTTATTGCATTTTCTAAATCATATATTATAAAGTATAAAACATTTTTTAAAATCATATATAAAACAAATCGGATATCCGATTTAAAATGGATATCCGATTTGAAACAGATATTCGATATTTTTGACAAAGAATTTATTTCCTAGGGATTAGCCTCGGGTTTGCTTTGGCATTTGGCTTGGACATGCCAATCCTAAGAAGTCAACGCAAAATACATGTTTGACAACTCACCTTGTTTTTCTAGACTTCGTCCATGTGGTTGATGACTTTATTTTTAGCCAAAATTGATGAAACGAAAAGGGTTTGTAGAGGAGACATTCAACTTTCCACCAATGTAAATTATTCTTTACTTTGAATTTAATAAATAATTATTATTCAATTTCTATTAGAATTACGACTAAAGTCATGATTGATAGTTGATTGAGGTAAATTTTTTGAATTGAGTCATTCTAGTTCGTCTTAGTGAATGCATTGTTGGGAAATTTAAAAAAAATATGTGTCACATGTGAGTCCTTAGTGGTCATACTTCTTATTTTTTCCCTGAAATTTAAATGCTATACATTGAAATTTCAAATTTTCACCTAGACTTTAAAAAAAATAAAATAAACTTATATTTTAGAAACTACATTCAATTTTCCATAGATTCTAGTTTACATATTTTTGAAATAATATAGTAACTTATTTTTTTATGTCAACTTGATAACTTGAGCTTTCTAAATTTTCATTGCACTTAAGGGCCTATGTTTCCATGATGATGCACATATATTTCATAGTTGACATGATTAAGATGCATAATGAGCCTGCTTATAGTAGATGCAATATCTACATACTTTGACAATGTCTATTTGCTTCATTCTTTAAAAGTTGTGGACAATTACTTTTTGGGATAGTCACTTTTGTTTGGAATGTGAAATGGCAGTTCCTTAATTTTGTGAAATGACATTTACTTGCTTGGAGTACAAATTGTTTTTGGATTGGCTTAATGAATTGACAGTGTGGATGCATGATTCTCCTATAATATGAACAAGCAGTATCATTAATTGGTTTTAGAGCTCATTGTTAGGGGAAGCTTTTCATGCTTATTCTAATCCCTGTTGGCATTGTTGGTATTGATTCAGTGTTGGTATTACAGTGATAGTTCATACTTTTTAGTCCACTTGTGGTAGTATAGTGACATCTCTTTTTAGTACTTTCTAGTGTTATGCATTGTATTCACTCGTGGAAAGATTTTTATAGAATAGTGACATGTCTTGTAGTTGTAGTAGTCTTCATTGTCTTTCATGACACAATGATCTTCATGGTTTGCATGAACTTATTTCACAGCTTGTATATGCTGACAAGATTAATGTATCTATATTTTTTTCATGATATTCATGATGTTTGTGGAATTTGACAACATGAAAGTAGCACTATAGTGGCATTTCAAGTCTAGCAGTAGAGTGGTGTGGTGCAGTGGTTATCTTGAAGGTACATGCAGTTATATGACAGTGTTTGAAGATGTGACGGTGGTATTGTATAGTGTGATGATAGTTTCAGGTTGATAGTGGAAGCTTTCTTCGTAATAACATAAGGTAATAAAGTGCATTGAAGGATTCACAACTTGCATGACAGGTACTTGGATAGGGTTTGAAGTCTTTGCTTCATCTTATGTATTTCATTAGAGGGAGCATATGGTTTGTTGACTTACTTCTTCCAAAGTCTTCTGTGTTTTTCATATTTTCATGTTACAAGGTTTAACATTCAGTTGTTTTCCTCAATGTTGAAGCCATCAACACCTTGATAAATACTTTGATACTAACATATATTTCAGTGATATCATGTCGCAACATTTGGTCATTCTAATATATCACAGATGGTATTGGAATATCTCCTTTACAAGACTACTTGATTGGTATACAAGGTGTCACAGAGGTACAGTTTGGTATGCATGCATTTTCAGACTCTCATGAATTGTTGATCAACTAGATAGTGTCTTAACCAGTATGACAATATTGGGTTATTCTCTGCTTGTTCAATGCTGACTATAATATGTTGTCATAACAATATATGTAGTCTTATAATATCAATATGAGATAGTCTTATTAATTTCAAATGATATAGATTGATATATAGACTTTGCTTCAATAATAAGTGTTGATTTCTAACTATCTATATCAGTTTGCATGAGCTTAGACTACATTAAGGTTTCCAAAGTGTTTACATCATCTCTTAAAACACTTGCTTCATAAAAATGTCAAAACATGATAAAGTGATGTTTGTTTGGAGGTACAATGAGTGGTCATAGTAATAGCTCTTTAACAGTGTTTGCTGATTAGCATGAAATGAAACCAGAATTTCAGTGCTCGATGGTCTTCCTTCATGATAGAATGTGGTTGCTACAGAGGTGATGACATAGTTTGGTGTTGTTTTCTTTGTATAAGTCATTGATACAATAATGCTTTATCATACTTCAGGATGTCTAGGATGATCTTAGGTTGTCTTGGTATTGGGAACCGTATTATACTTGATTTTGTTGATCACATGAGTGGGATGACATTTTACTATAACAATGACTTGGGATTTACCAATATTATTCATTTCTAATAATGCAATGCTACTCACTCATCTCTGACATTATTCTTAATTGAAGACACACATTGCCAAAATAGAGATACACTTGTTTGACAATGGATCCATTGCATATTTTCCATTGTGTATTTCTTTTTGGTATCTAACTTATCTTCTTGAGGTGATAGGATAGAGGTATGGTCAAGACCACAAAAGGGGTCACTCAAAAGATAATTTTTTTGACAAAGTTGATTTGAAATGGTAGTGACAATGTTATTTATGGGTTGGTCATATTTGGTGTGACTGTGTGTATCCTGATTATCAAAACAACAATTATATGATGTTGTGATGAATAGTCTTGCATTAACAATGTTGTGGTATGGTAATCTTGAGTATTGGGGATAGTGTTATATCACAATGAACAAACAATGTCATATTTCTAGTTGTAGTAATTTGTGGTGTTTAGTTGGAACATTCCAAATTACTGTGCTAACCAATGTTGGTGAAATGCTATTAATGATTCTGTGATATATTGTTTCCTTGCCACAAGAAAGTATGACAATGTTTCTTTCTTTGTACTTTCTTCACCACTGATATTGTTTTTTGTTCCTTTGTCATGTGATGTCAAAAGGGGAGATATTGTAGTTGGTAGATTTTGCATGTTAGTTGAAATCAATGCCAAAGGAGGACTTTGTTGGATTGGCATTAATCATTGATTTTTCATTGATGTCAAAGTCTAGCAAAGGCTCAGGAGGTTGCATTAGTATATCATTAAGTTCAAAGTTTATGGTGTGTCCACTGATGTCCACATTTGGAGATTGATGGTGTTGGTATTCATCAATACAAATATAGTGTTGTTATTCAAAATTACAAGGTCATTCATGATTCATCTTTGTAATATTGGATTACATGGAGCAGTTGTATTCATGGAGCATAATTTCTAAACATTAGGGTTTCTTTGTATGTTGTAAAGAGTTTTCTAAAGGCAGAATGAAGGTTAAATTATAGTTGCGCGGTGACTTGCTATAGTAAGTAAAATTCACTTAAGAGATCACTTAAAGGGTGTTATCCACATATGGAAACTGACTCCTTCCCTTAGCAGAACTAGATGAACAAGGTGTCTTAGCTATGCATTGTATGGTAAAAAAAATTTATAGTATAATGCATAAATTGTGACAAAAGTGATAAGAAGTACATTGTTGATGGCATATATTTTATTAAGGAATCATATTGAATTGTCTTTGGTAAAAGGCATGTGTCTCGGACTTCTCAAATACACTTGGTAAATGGAAATTTTCATTCTTATGGAATCATTATAAGAGGTGCTCGGTTAGAGCACAAGAAGCTTAGGGTTTGAAGTGGAAATCATGGATTCAATGGGTTTATGACAAGACAATTCTAGAAAATGGTTTCATAATTCAGTCAACTCAGATTCAGGAAAGAGGATGGAGTTTTTGAGTGAGCATGGAAGTTTTAGTTTTACCCTCAATTCTTGACATGCTGGTAATATTGTTTCTTAATCACTTTATTTTGTTTCAAAGCATAAGTTCTAGTTATGACTTTTGTTAAAGCTTCTTACCAGTTAATAAATGGTCAAACATTGGATAAAATGTTTTTGGGATAGGGTAGTAGTTTATTTCTTGATCATCCTATATAATGAAGTGCTGGTTTTATGAGGTTGTTGGGGTTTTATTTTAGTTACTTTGTAACCCTTGTTTGGGTAAGTTAAGAAAATGATTTTTAGGTTCAAACAAAGATGTGTGAAACATTCTATTAATTTTTAAGGGAAGTTTTATTTTAGGTATGCGGTTGAAGATAGTTGGTGTGCAGTTCAAAAACTATGCACATTATTTATGCTATGTTGAACATATTCACGAGGTTGTTGATTACAAAGAAATGTCGTCAGTTTTTGATCTTATACTCTATTAAGAGTTATTTTTTGTGATGTTGTATGTATGTCGAAGAAGTAATTCATTTGATGGATTGTATAGTAACAAGGTAACCCCCTGAAGTTATGTTTTTTTCTTTATTTTGAGATTTGTAAATAATACCATAGAAAGTATGCCAGTGAGAGAGATGTTTGTATACTAGTGAGGAAAATGTGTGTATGCCAATGAGACATGCTTGTAACTAGTGAGGTTCTTTGGTCAGTGAGGCCATTTTTTGTCCATGAGACATTGTTTTATTACCACTGAGGCATTTGAAATCTATCAGTGAGACAATATTGCTAGTGAGGCATTGTAAGCATAAAGTTTTTTCAGATTTAGCCAATGAGGCAACATTTTTGGAGTGGTTTTTCTATCCATAGAGGATTTTCCACCTGTCAAATTATTGGTCTTATGGTCTCATTGCTTTGATGTGATAATATTTCAAGACTGTGATGATATTTGGTTTGCTTTAATATTTCTTATTTCAGTTCTTTAATGATTGCATTCAATTCATGAATGTATTTATCATTGAAATAATAGGAGCACAAATTATTCAACTCTTGTTCAAGGAAAAAGTTAAAATTTTCTCTAAGACACTGATTCAACCCCCCTCTTAGTGTCTTCTTTACTCCAACAATAATGAAATTTGAGATTCATGAGGAAAACAAAGCTTCATATTCTTGAAACTCATGAACAAACATTCCATGGCTCCATAGGCAAGCAATGTGTATTATGCAAGGTGGCAATATGACAATTGTTGTAAAAGTGTAAGGTATGCTCAAATGGATTTTTCTTCATTCACGTAAGGTCTCTTCTTAGGGAACATCATGTATAATATCTCCAAGAGAGGAAAAGTCAAAGAAATATCATGCTCTCAGAGTATATCAAACCCAATGACACCACCAAGAAAAGGACACATTTCCAGAAGAAAGAAAATCACACAATGAAACATGAGTGTCGATGTAATGTCACATGCGAGTCATCTTAAGGAATGTCATCCACATCACAAGGTTTCTCTTATATGTACATGAAAGGCGGTCAACTAGCAAGAGACAATGATAAGTTTCATATGAGGACAAGGCTACCTAATTCCCTTGCCCTCACTTAAAGTGCAAGAAAAGAGTGGGCTGAGGTTATTGATGAGAAACATGCTAGAGTGAAAATCATTATTAGTTAGAGGAATTAGGTGCCTCAAAACAAGGAAGAACACCACACTCCCTAAGATGTGGAATTTTTTTAGCCAAAGTCTTACATTCATTAGTAGAATGACCATGAACTCTATGATATACACAAAATGAAGTCTTGTAGTAAAACTTATTTCATGTTCTTGGAGGAGTCTCGACAAGATACCTTCTTGATCAATGGTAGAAGATGTTCCTTTATTTTGTGATAAAGATATCTCTTTCTTAGTACAAGGTGTCATACTTACACAAGACTCTTTATATTGAAAGATTTTGTACTCTCCTTTAAAGGAAGGTGTAAAATATGAGGAATTCAAATTACTAGTGCTTTGTGTGATGACATTTATGTTGAGCGAAGATTTATCTATTTCTTTTGAGGGACAATAACCAATACCACTTGTCTTTGCTTGGGTATGATGCTCTATAGCGACATATATACCTTGTTCTCTAGCACCGCATCCTTTTCCACTATATCCAAGTTTTTTCATAAGATCATAACCTTTTCCATAAAGGTTTTTCATTTCTTTCAGATTCGGTGGTTGTTGATAGTCAATTTTGTCAAATTTTGTTTTATAATTTTTTTCTTCTTCTAAAGTGGTTGAGGTGAATGATTTCTAAGGGTCATCTAAATTTTTTGTTGACATTATCACTTTTTCTTTTCCCTTTTCAAAGTCTTTTTTTATGATCTTGTATTCACCCATGAATGATGGTTCAAAATGTAAGGAACTCCAATCATCTTCTAATAGCTTCATGACTTCCTCAATATGATTTTATTTTTCTTTCACTTGAACCATGGGTTCTACTTATGTAGTTGGTTTCAATGTTTTCAAAGGGTTTTCCTTACCTTTCTTAATGTTTAAACAATTGTTTGGTTCAGTGTTGGCTTCGAGTGTGTACACTTTGTTATTGTAGACATATTTTATTTTATGATAAAGGGTATAAGGCACCCCATTCATTGCATGAATCCAATGCATTCCTTAAAGAATATTATATGAAATATTGTGAGTCATAACATGGATCAATGTTTCTAATCTGGCCTCTCTAGGTGTAATAGGAAAAGTGATCACACCAAGTGATTTTTTTCCTACATTGTCAAATCCCTTAGTAGATGAAGAGTCAAGTTGAATTCTTGATTTATCCATGCCAATCCTATCCAAAAGGGCTACACTACACACATTAAGGGTGGAGCCATTCTCACCAAGGGTTATTTTTATTCCTCACCCATCGTAGGTAGCTATTATAACAAAAGTGTCATTTTTTTTTCACATCCAAATGACGAAGCTCACTTTGGTGGAAAACAATGTCAACATTTATTCCTTGAGTCATGACTGCTATTCCATTTGGTTTTATGTTAGGAGGGATAGGATCTTGTTGTAAAGCACTTTGAATCATGTTATGATTGTAGATACTTGGATTTGACCACTCCAATATGGTCGAGTTCACCCCTTGTATTCTTCTATTCTGCATCCTTCATCCATGTTAATTAAATAATTTTTTATTTGATTAATACTCAACTTTAACCTAATTTCCTCTAAGGTATTTAATAAATCAATTAAATAACTTACCCGTTTCATCTCTAAATTAAATAAATACCCCAATTTATTTAATTTAGTCACTTTGGCCTTTATGAATTACATCAAATTTTAATTCACTTTCTTCTCTCTCCTCATGTCACATCCTCCATAATCCTTTTTAATCCAGATTAAATTAATTAATCTATGATTAGGATGTGCACACCCCTAATTATCTCCCACTTTCCCCTAATCCTTGATTAGCCTCCTTAATCTTGTATTTTCACAACCTTAATCACCTGATTATGCTAACCTAATCTCCATGCCATTTATGGAATATGTCCTTAGCCAACCAACATTAAATGCTTTCTCTATTTGGATAAGGCAACCCCTTCCCTATGTGAATTTTTAATTCACATTTATTTATTCAATGCATTTTAAGGAATTTAAAATTCATTCTCCCATCCCCATGAGGATTTATGAGGAATTTTTAATTCCTCACATGTCCTCTCAACCACATGTGGACGAGGACCTCCTTTATGAGGAGGTCTTGTCCCTTCTCAAGGTACAACCTAGTAAGTCCACATCATCTCCACATCATCAATTTCCTTACACATCACCTGCCACATGCCAAGATGTGAGAGCTTGTGAGTTATCAACTCACCCTAGCCCTTGATCTTGTCCATCTTTGTTTAATCCTAGCCCTCTATTTCTTTAGAGGTACTTCCCCTAAAAATGGTGGAATTGCTCACATTTGCATCTATCCACTTTAGCAATCAATCACTTTAGCATTCAAGCATTTAGCCAATTTTCAAGCTTCCAAGCCATCCTCCATTGTTACAACACTTTGAGCCTTCATATTGCATCCATCCAACTACCCACAATATCCATTGCATTCATCATCTTCCCACCATCATTTAGAGCTAGGTTTCATGCCATTTTTCTAAACAAGTACCACATATATCAAACAATCAATGGGCTATCCAAGACTATCAATCTAAACAAGGTAAATGGTTTCAATCTCTTGTCTTTTATTTAGATTCAACTAGGCCTAGTTCAAGTATTTGTTTTCAGGTTTTTTCCTTTGTTGCATTATTTTATATTTACATCTGAAAGTAGGAATTCACACTTGCACACATTTTTGGAATGCCCAGTGGGACCCACATTACAGGTCTATTTTATGTTTGCATATTGTTTTCAATGTTGTAGCTTCAGATTTCACACACAGGGTTGAATCTTCCCTCGAAGGTCAAATTTGCTAGATATAGTATCGAAAGTGCCTAGAAGACAAGTGAACTCCCTCCCACCTTTTTATCAAAGGGGTGGACTTGTATTTGACTAGTCAAATTGCCGATCATAGAGGCGAAACTACTAAAGACAAAGGAAAACACAAACAAGTTACAGAGGAAAAATCATACACACCCCTCCACCCGAAAGGTGATTGTGACTCCAACCATCCTTCCAAACAGGCGATCCTGACCAATAGATAAGGGAGAATTCATCTCATACAGAGGCTAACTAGTAATAATCCAAAACCTTTAATCTTTCAATTTGGGCTATAATTTGATTTTGGTTTTGGGTACTCACCAGCTAACTTATTTTTCAGTGATTTGTGGCATTTAACTAATAGTTTTTTTTTTCCATTCATGTTTGATGAAGACCGGTGGTGGAAACTACCTAATCCATTTTCTATAGGATGATTGGTCAAAGGCCCTAGTTTAGCTCTGTTTGTGTGTCATTTTTCTATACTAATTTAGGCACATGTAGATTAATTAAAGGGTCAATGAAATTTTTAATTGTGTTTGGGGAGTGAATTGTTGACGTCTCCACTCCCCTTGCACCTTTCGATGATTATGGGTGACGAGAAATCAAAATTCATTCCAGTCCAGTCGAGTCTACCCAGGAAGTGCTAGTGTGTATAAGCTCTCCCCTTGTGCTATGTGTGAGCCTGGGGACTAGCTGAAGCGTCTAGTATTTCCTTCCTTTAGTGGGACTTTCCTTGGATTTCATCACCTAGGGGATGATTCCAACAACATGTTACTGGTGGGGTATATAAAGGGGGGAGAACTAAAGTTGTATCCCAATCTATTCACATCATGTTTAGCGAAGCATCGAAGCTAGGGTGATACCTAGATAAGACGTCTAGGGTTGGTTTGAGTTTCTAGTACCTCAATGGGGCTCCTAATCCACACTTCTAATGGTTTGGTGTTCATGGTTGTGCCTCACATACCCAGCATATATTGAGGATGCATGAGATAGCCTTGTTGAGCCTAGATAGAGATATATGTTTTAGGCATGACTTGGTCTAGTGCAAAGGATACACACCATACCCCGAAGTTACTCACCACGTACTCCCTTGGATTGAGATAGAAATCCTTGTGGTGGAATATGATAGTCTCTGAGAGAGAGCATGAAGGTGATCCTATCACATTTTTCAATGACCTTGTGCCACTGGATCACTAGCTATCTACCTTTGTGAGAAATGGTGATCTAGAGAGCCACCCCACTATCACAGATTATTAACCTGGGGTTGTCCCTCAAGGTGGTGGGCCTACATCAAGTTTGTAAACCCTTATCACTAATTTTAGGATTGTACTCCCTAGATTTTTTTCTTGTGTGATACATGTTCTTGTCGTTAGTCTGAGTTAGTTTATCCTTTTCTATCTATTGTTGGCCATGTTTTTATCCTTTATCATAGTCTTCCCCTACCCTCAATGGAAATTTTTCTTCTCATAGAGGTGAGTTTGCATTCTAGACAGGCAATCCTACCCTAAAAGGGGCATCTTCATGTCTCAAGTCTAGTCTAGGTCATCCTTTAGGTGAACTAATTCTTTTCAGGGGTGAATCTTCCTGTGGGTCCCATAGTTACACGACCCCACATCTTCTCGTTCCCTGAATAGGTTATCCTGCCCTGTCCTTAGGCGATTCTATGTCCAAACCTTGTACCATGTCTTCCTATTCCCTCAAAATAAACAATCTTGTCAACCTTTTAGGTGAATTCATGCCTTGTCTACATCTCTCTCATTTGTACACCCTCTAGAATAGGAAAAATTGTTGTCCAATGGGGTGATCCCATGTTCGTTCGTACTATCCTTGTCTGTATTGTTCAAGACATAGGTGATCCTGCTTGTCCGGTAGGAAATCCCGTAATAGGAATTTTTGTTAGATTCTGTACCCATCAAGAAATAGGTGATCCTAATCCTTTGATAGGTGAGTTTTTGTGTAGTGTCTGTGAAATAACTTGTGGTGTCAGGAGATATAGGTGATCATGTGTCCTAGAGAGGCAATCCTATTATACACATAGGTGATCATGTCCTTAGATAGGTGATTTTGAATCTTGAGTTTGCTTGTTTCTATTGGCTTCCAAAAATATAGGAAAACCTGAGTCCTAGATACAGGAAAACTTGCACTACATAGAGGTGAATCCATTGATGTTTAGGTAGGTGATCCTGTCGCCTAGAGTGGTGAAATTGCATCACATAGAGGTGAATGTGATTCTCATACAAAACTCTCGAGAGTTAATCCTTTGGACCACTGAAAGCATATTATTTCCTGAGTCTATTCCCATGATCAAATTTTTTTTATCATCATCCATCTGCCCATAATTTCCATTCTAGTTTGTCTGAATTTTCCAAAAGTCATCAAATTCTTAGTTAAATCATTTAGTTTCATCATAATAAATCCATAGATTGCATATCTATCATTGGTTCATCAATCTGAGTCTCTTAGACTTCATTTTATGGGTTTTTATCTAGGTTGGCTTAGGTTTTTTATCCTTAGTGTCATCATCCACACTTAGGATTTCCATCCATCCTAAGTCAGTAATTGTCCATGACCCAATTAATATACTTCCATCTTGAGGTAGATTCAGTGTCGTAATCATCCTTTTTGCAATCCAATCTAATCATCAGCATCAAACATCATCTAGTTAAACCCTCAAAGTTAGTTTAGAGTTAATCTCATCAATCCAATCCAACCAATCATCCAATCTAGTGAATCAATCCATTTGAATCCAATCCAATCATTTATTCAAATCATTTCATCCAATCATTCAATCAAGCAATCCATTTATCATCTCATCCAATCAATTGTCTAATCTAATTAATCCCTTAGACATCATTTAAGTGCATCTGAGTCAACTAGTAGTTTTGCATTTTCATGGATTTGTATTGAATCCTTTAGGATCAACCCACCAATGGTGGCTCATCACAATCCAACACTGAAATCCACACCGTATCTCCTGTTGATGAGAGCATGGTCAACCAACCTGAGGTCACAGTTGATGAATACCTCAGTAATCCCACCAATTCCCAAATGACATATCGTCTCCTTAATGACTATGGGGATAAAATCCTCACCACATTACTCTTGAAAGGTATCAAGCCATTGTTGGGGCTTGATTTATCAAAATATGTCAATATCATGCCTCCTGCACCCTTAGTGTCGCAAGATCCTAAAAAATCTCAGAACAATCCAGGCAATTCATACATCCCCCAAGGTCCACTAGAAGAGGGTTGGTATCAACCTAGGTTTGGCAATGTTGTGCTTTATCAAGTACTACCCCCTGTACCACCTCCTCAGGATCTAATTTTAGTTATGGGAGCATTTCCCAATCCTAAAAATCCCTAAGTCCCTAATCCTAACAATCCTTTTCATCTTGGTATGCCACAAGGTCCTCCCAATCCACCAAGCCTAAATATCTCACAAGGATCAACCCCCATACCATCCACACCATCTCTCCCACCAAATAAATCAAGTCAGTTACTAGGGAATATTGGGGGAAACCCTTTTTCCACGCCACCTCCACCTCCTAGATCTACACCAATACTAAATTTAGCACCACCTCCATTCACATCTCAGCCACCACCTCAGGGTAGTGTCCCATCCCTGTACCAGTCTGAGTTTAATCCTAAATAGACACCATCACAACCACCATAGAGAAATGCATCACAACCTCCACATCACACTCATGTCCCTTCTCAACCACCTCCACATCAATCACAAGGAAATATGTCACAACCTCCTCCTCACCAACTGATATCACAACAAACCTCATCCTATCAGCAACCGAAAATCCCTCAAAAATCTCCATCTTACCAACCACCTCCTCAACATTCACGAATCCCGACACAATCACAACAATCCCACCAACAAATTCCTGACAACCCTACTACCCAATACCTATATCACCTGCAAAGCACCTATTATGCTCAACATACCACATCCAATCCTAACCCTAATTATTCTTACCATAATCCACAACCATCCTAGTAGCAACCACCCCATGTTAATCCACAAAAATCCCAAAAACAATCATCTTACATCAATCCCTAGAAATCCTAGTAAAATATCTACTACCAACAGTTCAATCCGCAACAACCTCCATATGTTTCCCAACAACATGCTACCTATAATTACCAATAAAATCCATATTACTCCCAACAATAGCCATCATACCAACAGGGTGCTTCCTCCTCCTATTATCAAGCACCTCCATCATATCAATAGGGTGCTTCTTCTTCATACTATCAAGTCTCGCCTTGATATCAACAACCTTATGCCACTCCCCAATCCACATATCCTAATCAATATCAAAAAATCCTTCATATCCACCTCCACCATTGTATGATCAAACTATTCTAACCCCATCTCCATCCTATCAAAAATATGCTCCTTACAATCAGTCCAATCCGACCAACCCTCCTCCATTGACATCGGTCAATAAGGAGTGGGAAGAGATAAAAGCCACATTAAAAGACTTGCAAGTAGGGACATCCAAAAAGTCTTTCAAATTTGAAGAGATTCTACCTCTCCGTTTGATCCCTCGATTTCACTTGTTCCTTTTCCTAAGCACTTTGAAATGTCAAAGTTTGACAAATAAAAAGGTATAAAAGACCCAAGAAACCACCTACAAGAATTTTACACACATTTCCAAGAAGTCCTACACAATGAAAATTATCTCCTATGATTGTTTCCTAGGAGTCTGACAGGGATAGCCTTGGACTGGTTTATGGGTCTTCCAAAGGGGTCAATCTCTTCTTTTACAAATCTTTCAGAAAAAATTGTTACAAACTTCTCCTTTAACTTGGAGGCCATTGATACCTTATATCTTCTAAAAGAGAACCAACATGAGGGAGAAACTTTTGCAAGCTACCTACAAAGGTGGTGTGCCTTGGCTAGTTGACTAAAGCCTCATCTCAATGAGAAGGACATGGTGACCATATTCATAGAAAACGCCCATCCTAACAAGACACATAATCTTAATATCCATTGTGTTACCTCCTTTTAAAGGTCATAGAAAAGGGAACTACCATTAAGAGGGCCCTTATTCCCAAAGGACAAATCAAAATCTATAACTCTGATGAGGATAAGTCATCTGGAGATAAGTCTTGTTTTTGGAATAAAAAAAATGATGTCAATGATGGTGTCACCGATACCAAGCATGTTCAAGTGGTCAACACCTCACAAAGATCACAATATGTTCCTAATCAAAAATCAATCACTAATTTCATATCTGTGCCGCATGGTGCAACTTATCCTTTGGGAGAATCCTTAGATGTCAATTTCAAAAGGCTGCTACAAGAAAGCTATCCAGTCACTTATTCTATGACTAAGCCTATTGACGATTCAAAACCAAAGCCCACATGGTATAGGGAAAATGAGTATTGCGACTTTCACAAAATTAAAGGTCTTTCCACTAATAAGCGTTAGGGACTTAAAATGTATATCCAAGATCTTATTGATCGATGTGATATAGTAGTGGATGTGAATCAGGTGATTTTCCCAATCCTCAACTTCAAAGATATCAAAATGCTTTCCCCAAGCATAACTAAGGTGTTAGTGCCTCCAATGCTGATCTGGGGTTAAGAAATAACAATAACCAAAATAATAGCGTGAATAACATCAGCTACAAGAATGTACCCTATAACTATGATGGAATTGTCATGTGCATTAGTCAAGTCGAACCATGTGTGTCCATGGTCCATGTCAAGGGTAAATATCCTCAATGTGCTATTACAACCCATTGCATCGTCATATACATTCTTGGTCCTTCCATGTCATCCCAACCAGCTCCTATGAGCTCCCAATATAATATTCATGATCATCTTAGAAAGACTCCCGCTCAAATATCCATCTTTTATTTGCTTAAGTCTTTCCTGATCCATTAAGAAATCATGACCAAAGCTTTGTAGGATACCCATGTTCTTAATGATATAGATCCTACCCAATTTCAACCCTTAGTAGGACACTTGTCATCAACATATTAGCTAGGCTTCAGTCAAAATGATATGTCATCCATCAATTCAAACCATAATCGCACCCTTCACATTGAAGTCCTTGTAGCCTGACATAGAGTGAAAAGGGTCCCGATAGATAATGGATATGCCTTCAACCTTTGTACACTCAAGTTCATAAAGCAGGTAGGGTATACCCATGCTGACTTAAATAATTAGGTTATCACCATCAAAGCTTATGACAATGCAAAAAGGGATTATGAAGGAATTATTTGTCTTCACATTCAGGTTGGCCCTATTGTGCAGTATACCACATGTTGCGTCCTGGATCTAGAACTTCCATACAATATTCTCCTTGGCTGCCCATGGATCCATTCCATGCAGGTTGTTCCATCCACCTACCATCAATGTCTAAAGTTCCCATACAATGGGATGGAAGTAACCATACACGATGATCCACAACCCTTTGAATATTTTTCGTGCTCTTGAATCTTCCTTCCCCCACTCTCGACATTGTCTGGGAGTTGATGTGGGGGAACCACATGCATCATCCTTTGATTCATCTTCCAAATCATCATCCACTACATCATTCACTCCATCCACCACATCTGAATCCACCATCACCAAAGTCTAGATCATTGACAAAGGTTGTGGAGAGTATGAGATGTGCACAACTCTTAATGTGGAAATCATGACACCATCTCCTCACACATATGGTCAACCTTCTTAGTCTGCACCAAAGGAAAAAGAGAAGACAAAAATTCTCATCTAAGAATATGGGTTCTACCACCTTTTGGTCTATAGGAGAACAAAAAGATTAGCTTGATGATGGTATCAGTTAGTGGATATACAGGAAAGAACCTAAGCCTTCACCCCCTCTCATTGAGTACTTTCAAGAGACATCCTCATGCATAAAAGTTAGCTGAAAAATACAATTATCAAGGAGGAGGTCTTGGTGTAGAGGAACATGGAAGATTGCAACCTATTGAAACACCTGTGTTACCCAAACATGTAGTCTTAGGCTATGATAAAAAATAAAAGGATCTTGCAACATCTACAAGTGCTTTTAATAATGTCAACACAGATGATGATTTCCTTGAAGACATACTTGAGGAAGAGGACATCATACTCACTTATGATGATGTTGATCTCCCTTCCCTATTTGACTCTATATCCATCCTTACCATCATCCTTTCCCTCTATCATCCCGAGCTTATTGATTGGGATCTACGAGGTAGTGCACCCGTTGACATTTTCCCCTCAATGGACACTTATGTGCATCTTATGGGATTGGGGGAATATGAACACCTTAACTGCAAAAGTAAAAAGAAGAAAAATAAAAAACGATCATCTAGTGAAAACCTTTTTGAGGCACTTCCTGACTCATCAATAGTAAACGCAAAGGGTTTATTCCATAATAAAAACCTTAGTGAGGTGTTGAAGGATGGGGATGTTCATCTTCCCCTTGTAGGATCTCACTTTTCTGAATGATCTTCCATCCTGATCGAAGAGATGCAAGAGGTTAATTTGGGTACAAAAGAGGAGCCTAGTATTACCTATGTAGCTAAATAATTGTCAGAAGAAGAACATCCCATCATTGTGGGCCTGCTAAAGAAAGGGATCATCAACTTCACATGGAATTATTTAGATATGTGAGGACTAGATCCCACACTAGTTGTATACCATTTGGGTGTTCATCTGGATGCCAAACCTATCAAAAAAAAGCTGAGAAAGATGCATCCCCAAGTGGCCCTCGTTGTCAAGAATGAAATAGAAAAATTGTTGGAGATTGGGTTCATAAGTCCTATTGACAACTATGACTAGATATCCAACATAGTACTTGTCACCAAGCCAAATGGGAACATTAGAATCTATATAGATTTTTCAGGATCTCAACAAAGCTTGCATGAAGGATGATTTTCCTCTTCCAAACATTGACATGCTAGTTTATCTTACAACAAGGCATAAGATGCTACCCCTTATGGATGGCTTTCTTAGCTACAATAAAATCAGAATCACACTAGACGATCAACATAAAACTACCTTCACTGCTCCTTGGGGCACCTTCTGCTACAATTTCATGCCCTTTGGTCTCAAAAATGGGTGATCCGACAAAGCTGGTTTACAATTTCTGGGAGATCATATTTTTTGCTGAAATCACATTTTTTTAGAAAATATAATGATTTAAGCCTTGAAGAGTCCCATTTAAAGGATTCCAATTGAATATGGTTTGATCGAACCACCATAGAGAAAACCCCCTTGGATAGAACCTCGCTAGTTTTAAACCATACCTATAATAGAGTCTCCTTTACACCTATCAAAATGTTGATAAAAAACCACTTTTGATTTACCTTTTGGGTGATCAAATGAATTTATTTAAAATTTATTTTTTCTAAGTATGTATTCCTTATTATAAGCTTCCTAAAAATTATAATTTTTTTAAAAAATAATTTTATTATTATATTTATTTTTTATTTCTTGTGAATGTAGGTTTTTCACTGAAAATCAAGCTCTTTTTTCTGCACCTATGGAAAAATAACATATTATCAAAAAAATAAAATAAAAATATGAGTGCACCAAATATTGAAGTCCTTGATCCAACAAAAAAATTTGAATTTTGATACATACAAAAAAATTTATGCGTTATAGGGTCTGCCTATGTTAAATTGTAATTGGTTTGACTTCGAAACTTGATTACGGAAAAAATAATCAATAAAACACCTTGAAACCAATTAGAAGCACTAGATATCATAGTTATAAATCTAAATTCAAAAAATTAGAATTTTATCCTTCATGGAGAAAAAATTATGCATTATATAGTGAGTGTCACTCCTTAAAAATGTTTATTGAAAAAAACTAGTTTTCGAACGAGATGGAGAAAAGAGGTGCAATATAACTCCAAATTTTTTAAAATATATATATTTAGAATCTATAGACAGAATGTCACAAATCACTATTTTGTATCATGTTAAAAATATTTCATGGTTTAGCCACTATAGGTGCCCAAAAGTGAAGATTTAGTTAGAAAAAATTATTTCAGTGTCTAGTTTGGCCAAAAATTGTAAACTAGCATTGTGGGATCACCCAAATGCAGGGGAAACCTACCAACATGTGATGACTATTATTTTCCATGATCTCATCCAGATCATCATGAAATATTATGTTGATGACCTCTTAGGAAATTCAAAAACAAGGAAAGAGCATCATATGATCTTGAAGAAAATATTTGAACAACTAGAGCACTACAAGTTGCATTTGAATCTAAAAAAGTGTGTGTTTGAGGTCACATCTGGCAAGTTATTAGGGTTCATAGTATCCATGAGGGGTATTGAAGTAGATCCAACCAAAGTCAGAGAAATAATGGACATTCCCCCACCACACAATCTAAACCAATTAAGGAGCCTCCAAGGAAAGCTATAGTCCATCAGATGCTTCATAGCCCAGCTTGCTGACAAGTGTCAATCATTCACCCATATGCTATGTAAAGACATAACATTCAAATGGGATCTAGAATTTTAAATATTTTGACAAGATCAAGGAGTATCTGGCTCATCTACCCATTTTAATGCACCCCATTCCAGGAAAACCACTTTTGTTTTTTATCTTAGCTACATTAGTTGCATTAGGGGCATTATTGACCCAAAATGATGAGTTCTCCAAGGAACATTCTACCTATTACATTAGTTGCACACTTGTGGGTTATGAGTTCAAATATTACCCAATGGAAAAAGCTTTCCTGGCAATGGTTTTCAATTTAGAAAAGCTTCATCATTAAATGCTTAGTCATCCCATCAAGCTAATCTCAAAAGTTGACCCACTCAAGTACATGTCATGCATAACTTCTTTGATTGGGGGTGATCCCACAAAGGTGGTTTACAATTTCTAGGAGATTCTATTTTTTGTTGAAATCACATATTTTTAGAAAATATAATGATTTAAGCCTTAAAAAGTTCCATTTAGAGCATTCCAATTGAAGAGGGTTTGATCAAACTGCCTTAGATCAAACCCCCTTGGATAGAACCCCACTAGTTTTAAACCATACCTATAATGGAGTCTCCTTTACACCTATCAAAATGTTGATAAAAAACCACTTTTGATTTACGTTTTGGGGGATCAAATGAATTCATTTAAAATTTATTTTTTATAAGTATGTAGTCCTTATTATAAGCTTCCCAAAAAATATAATTTTAAATAAATTTAATTTTATTATTATATTTTTTTAATTTCTTGTGAATGTAGGTTTTTCACCGAAAATGAAGCTCTCTATTCTGCACATGTGGAAAAATAGAAGATTATATTTTTTTTTGAAAATAATTAGTGCACCAAATATTGAAGTCCTTGATCCAACAAAAAAAAATGAATTTTTGATACATACAAAAAAGGTTACGCATTATATGGTTTGCTTATGTCTGAACTGTAATTGGTTTGATTTTGAAACTTGATTAAGGAAAAAATATTCAATAAAACACAATCTAACCAAGTGGAAGCACTATATATTGGAGTTACAAATATAAATTCAAAATAATTAGAATTTTATCCTTCATGGAAAAAAAGTTATGCAGTATACAATGAGTGTCACTCCTTAAAAATGTTGTTTTCTAAAAAAAATAGTTTTCAAGGGAGATGGAAAAAGAGGTGCATTCTAATTCCAAAAGTTTTGAAAAAAAATATATTTAGAATCTATAGACAAAATGTCACAAAAATTTAATTTGGATCATCTTCAAATTCCTCACGGTTTAGGCGTTATAGGTGCCCGAAAGTGAAGATTTAGTTAGAAAAAATTATTCCAGTGTCTAGTTTGGTCAAAAATTGTAAACCACTATTGTAGGATCACCCTTGGCCATATGGACAAGTGGATTATGTTACTAAGTGAATTTTATTTAGAATATGTGGACCGAAAAGAAATCAAGGGATAGGTAATAGAAGATCAGTTGGTTGATGCTCCTTTGGTTGATGCATATCCATTAGTGGCCGAATTTCCCAATGAAGGAGTCCTTACAGTTGCAGAAATAGATACATGGACACTATAATTTGATTGGTCATACACACACAACAAGGCTGGTGTAGGCATCATGTTCGTCACTCCTCAATGTGATCACATCCCAAATTCATTGAGATTAGCATTTCCATGAACCAACAATATTGTTGAGTATGAATCTTTAATCACTAGCCTTAGAATCACCATCCAATGGAATATGACTCATCTTCATGTCTTCAAAAATTCACAACTCATCATCAAATAGGTCAATAATGAGTTCCAGATGAAAGATGATAAGCTTTTTCTAGATAAACACATGGTGGATGACTTCAAAAAGTATTTCACCGACATCTAGTTTGAACAGATTCCCAAAGTCTAGAATAAGGCAATAGATGCAATGGCTAAAATTGGTTCCCCCATTGACATGCCCAAATATTGAACGAACTATGAATTTTTAGTTGAGAAACTACTAATCCCAGGATATGATGTCCTTGGTAGTGAGATGTGTGATATTGTAGGTCTTGATTCACCCTGGTACCAGGACATTTATGCCTACCTCCATGATAACATCTTACCACCTGATCTTACCCATAATCAAATCATTTATCAAATGTACTTCCTGCTATACCATTGTAGGTGATACACTTTATCAAAGGGGGTATGATGGAACTCCTCTTCATTGTTTCAATGAATCAGAATCCCAGGTTGCATTAAATGAGGTACATAGTGGTGTTTGTGGGTCCCATTCTACTGGAATGGACTTAGTAAAGAGGAATCTCAGAGCTTGTTATTATTGGCCCACCATGGAACATGATGCCTACAAATTCATGAAGAAATTACTACCATGTCAGCAACATGCAGATTTGATCCATGCTCTTGTGCAAGACTTGCAACCTATCATTGCTCCATGGCCCTTTTCACAATGGGGTTTTGACCTAATCAGAAAGATTTACCCTCCATCATCTGATGGCCATACCTTCATTATCATAGCCACTAAATACTTTACCAAGTGGGTGGAAGCAATGCCACTCTCTCAAATTACAGGTATTTAGATATCCAAATTCATCCTTTTCCATATCCTATGTAGGTATGGAATTCCTTCCACCATCATCACCAACAATGGAAATCCATTCAAAAACCAATATATGAAGCATATTTGTGGTACCTATCACATCCAACATCATTGTTCCACCCCTTATTACCCCTAGGGTAATGGTCAAGTTGAAGAAACCAACAAGACTCTCATAAAAATCCTTTAAAAGTTGGTCAATAACACTGGTAGAGATTGGAACCTCCATGTTAATCCCACCCTTTTGGCATACCATACTTCCATTTGAACTCCCACTAGTGCCACTCCATACTCCCTTGTATATGGTGTTGATGCTATCTTGCCCATTGAGGTTGATATCCCATCACTTCAAATCTCTCTAAAGAATCTTATCAGTGATGAAGATGCTTTGGTCACATGGTTGAGTCAGCTCAAACTCCTAGATGAAAAAAACATCAAGGAATACAACCATCTTCATGCATATTAGCATCATCTTAGGAGAAGCTACAACAAGAAGGTTCATCCTCGCCAATTCAATGTTGGCAATCTAGTCCTAAAGGAGAATCAATGAACCTAGTAGGATAGAGACAAGAAATGAAAGTTTGAAGCAAACTTGTTGGGTCCCTATGTTGTCACAACAAAATATGGTTCTAGGGAATATCGGCTTGCAACGCTTGAAGGAGAACCCCTAGAAGAGAATATCAACATCATGCACTTGAAGAAGTTTTACAGATAAGTTAGATGGTTTATCCTCTCCTAAAAAATACCAAAAAAGTAAAAAGTAAAAAAAGTGAAAAAAGAATCCAAAAATATTAAAGTGAAATAATCCATCCTATGGTAAAAACCACCCTTGGTGGCACCTTGGATAAGTACGTTTGGTGAAAACCTATCAATAGACGCCATTCATAGAGGGATTTATCATTATCTACCTTGCATCCTAGTTACTTTGTGCTTTCATCTATCCTATCAACCCCATTCCCCATCTCCATCCCTTTATCTATCGCTTGGTCTATTTTGGTTGATCGTTGGATGATTTAAATCGACTATCAAAAAATCCTGAGATTTGTATCCTAAATCTGAGCTTTTCATCATATGTACATCATTGTTGTCTATTGATCTTGTGTCCTCATCTAGGGTCCACCATTGTGTCGATCATCATTAGGTCCCATCTTGTCTCTCATCCCTTTTGTCGAACTACGTTGCCCCTGCACTTTCACATAGGCAAGGCTAATCATTTGATCAACCCCATGAAATCTTTTTTCTTAGTATTTTTCATCCATTGAGGTCTCCATTGTCCTATTTCTACTATTATCCATGGTTAGTCATCGGTATTTTATTGAACTATGATGGCTCTATGCTTTCACGTAGGCAAGGCTAATCTTTGATCAGCCCCAGAGCCCCTAGGTCTTTAGGGTGTGTTTTGGTCTTATGTCGTGTCATCAAGTATGTCCCTATATAGCTAGTTCTTCGTAATAGAGGTCATTAGTGTCATGAGGTTTAATTGGTTTCAATTATGCTGAGTCATATTGATCACCTGATCTATCCTCCATCTTTGGTCTTAATAGGATGTATCCTTACTAAATCATATTGCATCAATTGCATCCACCTTTTGATCCTATCGCAAAGGAAATTTTAAAATTTATTCTGATCTTTTGATACTTTTGATATTTATGTTTATTGCTTGAGCCTCCTATTATACTTTGTTAAGGTCGTCATGATCTATCATATCATGGTGTTCTTTGACACGTAGACATAGGGGCATATCTTGATCTTTTGTTTATGCTTGTCTTCTTGGTTGTCCCACATAGTACCCACCAAGATCCCTATTGTATTGTGTTATGGTAGCACATCCTTTGTGTTTGTGATTATTCGAACATTAGGTTTGACCAAATCCATTGTGGCTTTGGGGTTTTGGGATAGCCTCCTTGTTTGTTGCATTTGTTTTATGCATTGGACACTAACCTACCTTGGTTCCTCATACCTTGGCATATCATCTCCCATGCTATAGCATTAATCAGTTCTCCAAAAATGGAAATATGGCATTAGGTTTGTATTTCATTTACCATCCCATTGCATTACATCTTCCTATCCAATTCTTCCCCTAGCTAGTGGTTAGTGATTTTGGTTTTGCAAAAATTCCCTATCCATCCTTTCATCTTAATAGGATTCCTATGGCTTTGATAGGTGCACTATCACACGCATCTTCATTTATCTTGTTATGCAATGCATTGCCACACTTATCATTGTTCACCTAGGTTCATTTACATTCCCATATCATTTTCATTATCATCTTAAGTTGTTTAGATTAATATATATATTTTATTCTAAGCATCTTAAGTCCATTTCATTTCATATCATATTTATTGCATTATCATTTTCATTATCCTCTTAAGTTTTTTAGATTAATATAGATTTGTTTTTGATAAAGAGAGATGGGTTTTACAGGGACCCAAAACCACCAAGTTTACAACAAAAGAGAAAGGACTAAAAAGTCCAACAAAAAAAATGGCTAGACTAAAGGAAAAAACTGGATAAAGCAGTAGCCACCCACAAAAGACCAGAAGGGTTAGACAAAAAACCAGCCAAAATTCCAACAAAAAGACCAACCGCAACTAACCTAAAGTCTTCAAAATAGACTTGATCTCAGCCTCCAGGTTCTGCATGTCCTGAACAACCTCTTGAAGGTTTGAATCATCTGTGGTGTAGGAGGAGCCTTCCTCTTCAAATTATCCCTGGTTCTCTTTGAAATACCAACATCCTCATCTTGGTTTTTATCATTGACCTCTTCCAGATCAACCACCAAAGACCCCTGTTGAGCTTTGTCCAATTTTTCAGTCATGGCATTGATGATGATGGCATTGTGTCTTACCATCCTATTTTTCTACTTGGATTAATATAGATTTCTTATTCTAAGCATCTTAAGTTCATTTTATTTCATTTCCATATCCATTGCATTATCATTTTTATTATCATTTTAAGTTGTGTAGATTAATCTAGATTGATTATTCTAAGCATCTTAATTTTTTTCCACTTCATTATCATTTCATTACATTACCATATTGGTCCATTTCACCACATATATGTTGCATTGCATTACATTTATCCATATCATAATTACACATCCATATCTTACACATTTTTCATTAATTGCATCACATTACATTTTCATGCCACAATCAAATCATAATAATATGCCTGGAAAGTTTTCCCACTAAAATTAAAAGAAAATTTATTGTATAATGTATAAGATAGATATCCATGTGATATGAGATGATTGACATTTCAGGATCACATTTGTTGAATCAATCACTAGGATTTCTAAACATATCCATTGTAGGCATAAGTTTTCCATCTAAATGTATTCATGGCCACCTACATCACAAATCATTAGTATCATATCCACAACATATAAAATCATAAATCATTCATCACATCCTACATCACAAAGCATTAGACATAATGCATTTAATACATATCATCCACATGGACATGAACATGAATCATCATAATCACATACATTCATCATGATCATAACCATCATACACATGAGCATAATAAATATCCATGTCATCATATAATAATCACATAGTGTCGACAATATCCATCACATATCATATATATATCAAAAAATATACCGTGTCCATCATATCCATCATAATCCATAATATATGATCATAAAAGTCTATAACCAATCCATACAAACATAATAACAAGTCCATCATAAAGTCTATCAATATCCATCAAATAGCATACAAGTACAGAGCTCTGATCTAGTGCAAAGACTACATCTTCCAAATGAATAAAGAATAAAGAATAAAGAATGAAAGAATCAATTAATCAAATAATCCATATCTAATTTTTGCTACGGACTATGTAGTCTCTATCTTTGTATCCTACATATCCACTCTACACCTATCAAAACCTACATCCTGCTTCCTCCTCTCTCCTCTAACCTGAGCTGTCAACATTTGACCTCTATGGAGATTTTGGCATCAAATCTATGCCTCGGGGGGGAGTCTCACAGTAGCTACTATATCCCTATGTATGTGTAGCCCCTAAGTGGTATGGTGCTGGAATCTATGGGACTTCTCTAACATATGGTGATACCCTCTGTGTTGGATCTGTGATGGCCTAATGATAAGAAAACATATAATAACCAACCTCTATCCTCTCATTCGCCACCTCTACTACCTGTACCCTACCCAAATATCACTCTATCCAATATATGTCCTATAGCCCACTAATATGTCATATATCCTACTCCCAAGCCTCTTGTGCCATATGCATTTTCTCCACCTATGCCTAGAGCTGGGATATCCTTTGTGTGGCCACATCCCTCCCACTCTGTAGTGCCTGTATCTAGGCCTCTACTATCTCCTCCCTCACTAGAAATCCCCCTGCATCCCCCAAGGCCACCTCTACACACTCCAATATGTCTTGAGCCTCATCTCTCTCTCCTCTCATCTCCTCCAACTTCCTTCGAAGCTCATACCTCTCTCTCTCCATATCCAACATCTCTCTTCATGTTCTATCTACTAGGGCTCTATAATCACTATCTCCATCAATCTATAAACCCTACAGCCGCTCTATCTCTACCCACAATCTATCCACCTCCATCTTTAATCTATCTCTATCTACCTCTTACTCCTATAACTTGTGCTCCACAATACCTAGCTAGGCCAGGGCTCTTGTTAGCGGTACTGTAGAATCATCAGGTGGTTGTGGCACATAGGGTATTATAGCAAAGGGATGCACCTCTGGGGCATCCTCATCCACCTCCATAGTCTTCTCCTCTCCCCCTACCTATAGAATTTCCACAACTTCATCTCCTCCCCTCCTTTTCCTACCCACTCACCTCCTCCTCCTTTGTGGCCTAGCTAGCTCTCTCTCATCATCATATATGAATCCCAAGGCTCCCACAATCGGATGCACTATCATGATTTTCCCTGGTCTCCTCTCTAACCACCATGAAAAGTACCGTATGGTGGTACTTGTGTCTACTTGCTCTCCTCTCCATGGGTACTGTGTCATGGGGACTATATCCCACATTGTTCATGCATACTCTATAGTAATTGGCTCTCCCCATATTGTTACTTTCTCCTTGGTGATCTGATAGCACCTCTGTGGTCCTACAAGAATGTCCTTCTACACTACATACTATTTGGTCACCCTATCGGGTCTATATAGCTCCACAATATATTGATCTTGTCCGATCAGGTAACACAAGAAAAACTAGTACACCCTCCATGTCCTATCATCATCCCTCCATCCTTGAAAGCATCATGCCATGTAGGGTCTCCAGGTGATTTCCTCCTCCCTCAACCCATCTAGTGTTTGCTACCATCCCTCCAAATCACCCACTACCTGATAATGTAGCCTCTAGTCATACACTGTCCCCCACTAGTAAGTCATGGGAAACGTCTCATCTCTCACATCGATAATAAGAATATCTAGTTTGGCAATAATGATGTGCTCCCAAGCCCACACCTAGAGAAAATCCACATGGGTGATGCTCAATGCTCATCTGTAGCAGATGACGTGCATGTCTCGATATAGTTGGGATAGCATGCATGCTCCCCACACAAATTTCCCCTCTCACCTCTCTATAATGTGTCCAACAACCTCAATCACCTTAAGGCTACATAAGCATCCACTCCTATCTGGTAACAAAATCATGTTGATCATGCCTCAAAGGTACAATGGTAGAGTTGGTACCTCCAATCCAAAAAAAGCATCTAGATCCAACTCTCTCCCCTAGATGGGTAGCTCAATAGGTCCAAATATAACCCATAGACTCATGTCCACTACTCAGATGTAAGTCCAATCGATCAATTTCCCTCAGATGGGAAATCGTAGAATCCTCCAGAAATCCTCTAGACTCACTACCATCTCCCCTATCAGGAGATGGAAGGTAGAAGTCTCTGAGCTCCATCACTCTATCAACACTATCAGTAGTCCCCAATGTGTGCAGTAACCCCACCTACCTATGTTAGTGATCCATGGTCACGGGAATTCATCACCCTCCCTTTCACCTCTAACACCACTTAGTGCCTCTCATGTGTCCTCAATGTCTCAAAGTTATCCATCCATACATAACATCCCATTAGTTCTCTAACATTCTATTCCTATTTCTTGTCCTTTTTATGCCTACCCTTGGTTTGGAAAATTTGCCTCTGTGTAAGCCGGTGAATTCACCCATTTCCCCACCTAGCGCATTCGCCTGTCTAGGTAACACATTCACCCCTGTGTCTTTCTTCCTCAGATTCACCTATTTTCCTAGAGAATCTGGCCCTTTCATGTCCAGGACTGAATCCGCCCTTCTTTTCCTCAGAGGAAAATTCACATTCGCCCTTTTCCCAAATGGGAGATTTCGAATACGCCCCTGTGTCATTTTCTCCCCAAGTGGTGAACTTTCATTCTCCCTTTTCCCCCAAGGGTGGATTCTCATGCACCTATTTTCCCTTTGGGGGATTTTACATTCATCCTTTCCTAATTTTGGTGATTTTCCATTTGCCTATCCTCATTAATTTTTTCCCACACATTGCACAAGTTCACCTTTTCTGTGGAGAGGCAATCTCACAATCACCACTCCTCTACCATGTTCGTCCATGTGGAGTGCAGGATCAAAGTGCTACCTAGTGTGGTACTGCTTGATAGTAGTAGAATTGTTGCACCTCCTCACCTCAGTGGATCAGATCGTCATCCATGAACACCTTGTAACTGCTCGTTATATTAGCCATCCTTGTCACTCTTCCTCTCTCTCTCTCTCTCTTGTCTAGTCAATGTTGAGTGTGCAAATGAGAATTAGGTGAATAGTAATTTTTCAAATTTACTATTTATAATTTTCATTTTTCCAACTGATTAGCCTCTTAATTTTTGGGTAATTTTTACACTTTAATTAACCTTTTATTAATTCCTCTACCCCCTTTTCTTCTACAAGCTACCATTTGTGCCCTATTTTCCAATTTTCCTCTATTCAAAATCCATTCTTCATCATTTTTCATGCTCTATTGTGTGGTACCCTCCATTTCTCCATATCGAGATGTCGCCCAACGCCCCTTTTCTTCCCCATCCACCCCCTCAAGGAGGCATAACCTATCACATTTTCTCATTTTTCCTTCCTATTTGCTTCCCTATGATACTGGGGCATCATATAACATTTTTTTCTTCTATTGACTTGTTTGTATTTTTTTTCTTTGAAACAATGTTATTCTAACAACATTTTGAAGAGGGGAAAAATGTAGACACTTGAATCTGACCACTCTTGTATGGTCAAAATCACCCTTCACATTCCTCTATTCTGCTTCCCTTATCCATGTTAATTAAATAATTTTTTATTTGATTATTACTCCACTTTATCCTAATGTCCTCTAAGGTATTTAATAAATCAATTAAATACCATACCCCTTTCATCACTAAATTAAATAAATACCCCAATTTAATTAATTTAGTCACTTTGTCCTTTATGAATTAAATAAAATTTTAATTCACTTTCTTCTCTCTCCTCATGTCACATCATACAAGATTAATTTAATTAATCTATGATTAGGATGTGCACACCTGTAATCATCATTAGGGTCAAGTCCTCCATAATCTCCCACTTGCCCCTAATCCTTCATTAGCCTACTTAATTTCGTATTTGCACAATCTTAATCACATAATTATGCTAACCTAATCTCCATGCCATTTATGGCATATTTCCTTAGTCAACCAAAATTAAATGCTTTATCTATTCGAAGAAGGAAATCCCTTCCCTATGTGAATTTTTAATTCACATTTATTCATTCAATGCATTTTAAGGAATTTAAAATTCCTTCTCCTATCACCATGAGAATTTATGAGGAATTTTTAATTCCTCACATGTCCACTCAACCACATGTGGACAATGACATCCTTTATGAGGAGATCTTCTCCCTTCCCAATGTACAAACTAGTACCTCCACATCATCTCCACATCATATTTCTCCTTACACATCACTTGCCACATGTCAAGATGTGAAGGCTTGTGAGTTCTCAACTCACCCTAGCCCTTGATCTTGTCCATCTTGGCTTAATCCTGTCCTTCTATTGCTTTAGAGGCACTTCCCCTAAAAATGGTGGAATTGATCCCATTTGTATCTATCCACTTTAGCAATTAATCAATTTAGCATTCAAGCACTTGGCCAATTTTCAAGCTTCCAAGCCATCCTCCATTGTTGCAGCACTTTGGAGTCTTCATCTTGCATCCATCCAACTACTCATAATATCCATCACATTCCTCATCTTCTCACCATCATCTAGAACTAGGATTTATGCTATTTTTCTAAGCAAGGAGCTCACATATCAAACAATGAAAGGGCCAACCAAGACTATCAATCCAAGCAAGGTAACTTACTTCCTATTTCCTATGTTTTGTTTAGATTCAACTAGGCCTAATCCAATTTTTTTTGTGTTTTCCTTTGTTTCAATAGTTTAGATTTTCATCTTAATAAGGAATTCACACTTACACACATTTCTGCCACTCCCATATGGTCAAATTCACCCTTCACATTCCTCTATTCCACTTCCTTTATCCATGTTTATTAAATAATTTTTTATTTAATTAATACTCCACTTTATCCTAATGTCCTCTAAGGTATTTAATAAATAAATTAAATACCTTACCCCCTTCATAGCTAAATTAAATAAATACCCCAATTTATTTAATTTATTAACTTTGGTCTTTATGAATTAAATCAATTTTTAATTCACTTTCTTCTCTCTCCTCATGCCATATCCTCTATAATCCTCTATAATCTAGATTAATTTAATTAATATGTGATTAGGATGTGCACACCCCTAATCATCATTAGGGTCACATCCTCCATAATCTCCCACTTGCCCCTAATCCTTCATTAGCCTGCTTAATCACGTATTTGCACAACCTTAATCACATAATTTTGCTAACCTAACCTGCATGCCATTTATGGCATATGTCCTTAGTCAACCAAAATTAAATGCTTTATCTATTCGAAGAAGGAAATCCCTTCCCTATGTGAATTTTTAATCCACATTTATTCATTCAATGAATTTTAAGGAATTTAAAATTCCTTCTCGTATCCCCATGAGGATTTATGAGGAATTTTTAATTCCTCACATGTCCTCTCAACCACATGTGGACAAGGACATCCTTTATGAGGAGATATTTTCCCTTCCCAATGTACAAACTAGTACCTCCACATCATCTCCACATCATCTTTCTCCTTACACATCACTTGCCACATGTCAAGATGTGAAGGCTTGTGAGTTATCAACTCACCCTATCCCTTGATCTTATCCATCTTGGCTTAATCCTAGCCCTCTATTTCTTTAGAGGAACTTCCCCTAAAAATGGTGGAATTGATCCCATTTGTATCTATCCACTTTAGCAATCAATAAATTTAGCATTCAAGCACTTAGCCAAATTTCAAGCTTCCAAGCCATCCTCCATTATTGCGGCACTTTGGAGACTTCATCTTGCATCCATCCAACTACTCATAATATCCATCACATTGCTAATCTTCTCACCATCATCTAGAACTAGGATTTATGCTATTTTTCTAAGCAAGGAGCACACATATCAAACAATGAAAGGGCCAACCAAGACTATCAATCTAAGCAAGGTAACTTACTTCCTATTTCCTATGTTTTGTTTAGATTCAACTAGGCCTAATCGGATTTTTTTTTTGTGTTTTCCTTTGTTTCATTAGTTTATATTTGCATCTTAATAAGGAATTCACACTTACACACATTTCTACCACTCCCATATGGTCAAATTCACTCTTCACATTCCTCTATTCCACTTCCTTATCCATGCTTATTAAATAATTTTTTATTTAATTAATACTCCACTTTATCCTAATATCCTCTAAGGTATTTAATAAATCAATTAAATACCTTACCCCCTTATGGCTAAATTAAATAAATACCCCAATTTATTTAATTTAGTAACTTTGGGCTTTATGAATTAAATCAATTTTTTATTCACTTTCTTCTCTCTCCTCATGCCATATCATCTATAATCCTCTCTAATCTAGATTAATTTAATTAATATGTGATTAGGATGTGCATACCCCTAATCATCATTAGGGTCACATCCTCCATAATCTCCCACTTGCCCCTAATCCTTCATTAGCCTGCTTAATCTCATATTTGCACAACCTGAATCACATAATTTTGCTAACCTAACCTCCATGCCATTTATGGCATATATCCTTAGTCAACCAAAATTAAATGCTTTATCTATTCAAAGAAGGAAATCCGTTCCCTATGTGAATTTTTAATTCACATTTATTCATTCAATGAATTTTAAGGAATTTAAAATTCCTTCTCGTATCCCCATGAGGATTTATGAGGAATTTTTAATTCCTCACATGTCCTCTCAACCACATGTGGACAAGAACATCCTTTATGAGGAGATCTTGCCCCTTCCCAATGTACAAACTAGTACCTCCACATCATCTCCACATCATCCTTATCCTTACACATCACCTGCCACATGTCAAGATGTGAAGGCTTGTGATTTCTCAACTCACCCTAGCCCTTGATCTTGTCCATCTTGGCTTAATCTTGGCCCTCTGTTGCTTTATAGGAACTTCCCCTAAAAATGGTGGAATTGATCCCATTTGTATCTATCCACTTTAGCAGTAAATCACTTTAGCATTCAAGCACTTAGCCAAATTTCAATCTTCCAAGCCATCCTCCATTGTTGCGGCACTTTGGAGCCTTCATCTTGCATCCATCCAACTACCCACAATCTCCATTGCATTCATCATCTTCTCACCATCATCTAGAGCTAGGATATGCCATTTTGCGAAGCAAGGAGTACAAATATCAAACAATCAAAGAGACAACCAAGACTATCAATCTAAGAAAGGTAACTTACTTCCTATTTCTTTCGTTTTGTTTAGATTAAACTAGGCCTAATCCAAGTGTTTTTTTTTGTTTTTTCCTTTGCTGCATTAGTTTAGATTTGCATCTTAAATTAGGAATTCACACTTACAATGATAATGAGGGGAGGATTGAATAAGGTCCCATAATGATATCTTAACAAGAGTGTTCTTAAGTTGTTAAATAAGATCATACTCCTTTCTGCCTTGTGAAGGAAAACAAGGAGGAAAAGGTAAGATATGGTTAAGTAGGATAGGGTTATGAAATGGGAGGGATGTTGAAGGTGTTTTTCTTAGTTGTAGATTGTTTCTAGTGTTATATGTATGAGCAATGATATTACAATTTGATTATTGTGAAACATTATTCTTAGGTGGATAAAGGATAAGTTCATGTTTTTTTTGAGTTTGTGGTTTGTGTGAAGGTGGGAAAAGGATTAGAGGATTCTTAGGATGTACCACAGGGTATGTAGGAGGTCCATTAATCAAGGGGGATCTAATGGACACTTGTACATTCAACACCTTAGTGGTTTTAGTTTGACTTCTTTCTAATGAATGGGAGTCTAGTGTCATCTCTTCACCTTCGTCTAAGGAAGATGAAATGTTGTCATTTTCTTCCACGATGATATATTCCCTAGGAGGATAATTTTTAGGAGAACTATAAAGTAGATGTTCATGACATTCAAAGGTTTGTTCTTCTAAAATGAATTATTCTCAAGGGAGTTATCAATGGTTGGATTTTCTTGTTTATTAGTAATGTTTTCTGTAGGCGAAGAGAGGAAACTAAGATTCTCATGACTCTTATTGCTTTGATCTTCTATCATTGAAGTATCTTCTTTACCAATAGTAGAGATATTAGGATAAGGTTCAATTTTATTGTTATGATTTTCCATGATTTCATCCTTGTTTTCTAAGGTCACATTTTCTTGTGCCATAATATCTACCCTATTAGGAGATATTTTAGGAGAGTAACAAACAATATGTTCATCACATTCCATGGTTAGATTTTGTAAAGTAGTGTCATCACAAATAAGAGAGGCATCAAGAGAATGAGAATAATTCTTATCAATGATTGGATCTTTTCTTTCAAATAGATTTTTCCAAATCGTAGGAGCATTAGGAAAGGGAGAAATGATATTTTCATGGCATTCAAGTGTATCTTCTAACACTAAAATATCCTCTTCATTACTAGGAAGGATATTACCTAGGAGAAGAACCAATGTGATTATCATGGTTATCTACAATTACATCCCTATGTCCTATAATATCTTCGCAAGTGAGAGAGGTAGGATTATCATAGATATCAATCATTAGATCTCTTTAACACTAACATTTCCTCCTCACAAATGTGATTTTCATGGTAATTCAAGATAGTATCCTTTTTTGCTAAAGCATTCTCACAAGTAGCGGTGGTGTTGGGAGAGGAACGTAAACTAGGTAAAGTAGTGGAAATGATTTCATCTTCTATTGTTATAATATCTTTCCAACGTGGGGAGGAGAAGGAGAAGTAATACTTTCATGATTCTCAACAATTGAATTTTCTTTCACCAAGATACCGAGTATGTGTAGGATCATGATGGGCCGAAAAGTGGCGATATGATCATGGGTATGTGTAGGTTATGTGGCTGATGACTTTTTTTACCAAAATTGATGAAATGAAAAGGGTTTTTAAATGAGATTCTCAACTTTCCACCAATATAAATTATGCTTTAATTTTAATTTAATAAATAATTTTATTCATTTTCTATTTGAATTATGACTAAAGTCTTGATTGATAGGTGATTGAAAAACATCTATAGCTTTCAAACAATATCACTTTATTTTAATCTGCATGCACCACATTCTATGCTTCACATACTATATGAAAAAAATGAATTTCATGAATTTTGACCAAGTTAAGGTGGTCGACCTACGAGTTTTTATATTTTCAAAAATTTGTAATAAAAAATCATAATTAATTATTTACTTGAAAAAATTACAAAAATATGCATCACATGTGACATTCCTCTACTTATATCTAAAATATTATAAAAAAATTGTCATTTTATTGTGGTAAGGGTGGTCAAACAAACACCTACTTATTTTTTCCCTGAAATTTAAGTACTATAGCATTAAATTTCAAATTTTCACCAAATGGATTTTTAAAATAAACCTAGTAGTTTAGAAACTACATTCATTTTTTGAAATAATATAGATAACTTATTCAAATTTTTACGTCAAGTTTCCTAACTTTGATTTTTCAAATTTTTTTGCCACTTAAGGGCCTATTTTTTCCATGATGATCCTGCACATACACTACCTTCATCACCAATAGGAGAGGTACTGAGAGAATAAAAACTATGATCATCATGATTGCTCAATACTTGTATCTTCTTCTTGTTGGTTGTTTTCAACAAACCAATCAGATCCTACCAGATACCTATCAATTTTCCAGACTCAATTCTCAAATACTTGCAAGATAATTGGCCAATAAATGAGATATAACATCAATCTCTTTATGTCCTACACTTCAGGCTCTGCAAAACCTGGGAGGGTGGTCCCATAATGTATATTATATAAATTATTCAAACAACTCACATACACATTGCATATTCAAGAAAATATATTCTCACCCATGACTAATAAGAATAAATTATCCAAGAAGTTGGCATTTCTTTGAATGAATTATACATGTTAAGTTGAGAACATATGATAATACAAACTACAACAACTTAAAAGATAGATAAGTGATTATTTTAGAAGATTTTTCTTAAGTCAGGTAACTGGAACTAGGAGAAATACTTAAAGATATTAGGATCAGTTCCATTATCTATGGGCTAGGAGTCTAAGAAAATTGCAATATAAGGTATATTTAATTTTGAACACTCAAGATATAAGTGACATCACTTTGCAATTCACAAATCTCTAACCAAATTCTAAAGACTACTTATCAAATCCAATGACCATGCATATGAATTCATGATTTGATTCAAGCATTTTAACTCGTTCTATGTGCAAGAGCTAAAACTAAAACATATATCAAAGTGTGAAATGATGACAATTAAGGAAAATGATCTCTTATCATAATTTCATTAATAATTCGTATACACAATCAAAATGGAGAGACTATAGACTCGAAAAACCTCCATTATCATTAAGATATATTTAGAAACCATGTATTTAACAAAATATGCTACCTAGACTCAAAGCATTAGATAAAGACTCGACATATTCGCTCTGTATTCTCAATTTTCACAATTTAGCTCCAAAATTCAACAAAAAACTCACAGAAATGGCCCTAGATTCCCTTTTATAGAAGAAGGGAGAAAAAAAAATCTTCAGGCCATATGTACACGTCACATTCTAATTGGATCACTATAAGACATATTCCCTAATTCAGTTATATTTGCATCCTACAAAATGGAGGGAATACATATGAGACAAAGATTATTTACATTCGTTATAAGGAGCAACTTTTCCTTCCCAAAAGCACATGTCAAAAATAATATTTTTCTTCATCGTAGCATGCCCATCTCATCGAGAAGAATGACAAAATGATGTAGACCAAAAATTAATCTGCATCTCATTCAACATTACACATCGTCAATAACTGATACTTTCCTATGAAACATATATTTTATACATTGTAACCTCTAAGGCTAGACCTGTACAATACTTGACCAATTATTTGTTTCACATCCATGTCTAAAAACCAAATCAGCCAACCAATAATCTTCCCCATTCTTCATATATCTCATCAGATGTCCAATTGAAATAAATAATTTCATCTAATGTATTCCTATATGGGGAGTACTTGGTGATTACAAAATTGGATTCCTTGTCAAAGTCCTCTAAAAAGATAAAAGTAAACTTCAACTTTCCCAACATGTCATTAAAGACATTAATATCAATCTCCTTACAGATTTCATTCACCTGGGAATCTATAACCTTATCTAGCTCTTTCTTCCATACTTGCAATGATTTCACTTGATAATTAGTGAGCATAATATCTAGCAATGGTGACAAATGCACAAAATCATAACGAGCAATTAATTCTCTTATCTTTTGCTCCAGTGGAGCTATGTATCCATGAAACTTTTTCTCACTTGGTTCACACAAAAAATTATAGGTTGGAAGCACATGGGGATAGTTATGTTCATGTTGACCAACTCCAACTACTATTAACTTTAATCTCTTAGCTTTGGGATCCACTTGTTCAAGATTGGTATGGCTAACTCTTTGTCCCTTTGATACAATCCCATTGCTCGCATGATCAAGGCATAATTTTCATGCACACTATTCATTATCACTTGGATCTTCTCATTTAGATGCTTCAAAAAAGTATGAACAATTTCTCATACATTTTCATACATTGTGCCCTAAGCCTTTTCCAAGAATCCCTTATATGTTTTAACGTGCAAGAGAATTTTCTCATTTGTTTGGCAATTAGACGAGTTGAGAGCTGGTTGGCTTGATTCCTCAACTAAGAGTGATCCTTGTCCCAAACTATATGGTACCATTGCTAAGGCTTGGCCTAGAGGTGAATTTTGAGAAGATGCAACTGGAGACATCAGAGGTGGGTGACTTGAGCTAGGATGACCCTATTCTCTTTGCACTTCTCCCCTTTTTTTATAGAATGCTAGCTCAGTTTCTAATACAACTACCTTCTGATGGCTATTGTCATATTCATTAAGAAGCTTTCAATATTTATTCCTGAAATCATCCCTCTCTAGGGGGAGACTTTCCTTAGTTACTTTAGTGAACCTAGTAACATTAACAACCATGTTAGCTACCTCCAAAGTTGGGGTATCAGTAACTCTCTTCACAAGAAATTTTCCACTTAAATCTAATGGCTCTGCAAGGGTTGTTTTCCTAGACCCTATAGATAATGACCATATTGCCAATGCATCCCAATCCTCACTAAATGCTAAACCTCATAGTGCCATTTCCAGTTCCTCTTTAGTTTGCAGTAGAGGCCTTTCATCCCTCCTTATGGCATCTAGAACAATAGTGAAAACAATCTTCCATTCTAGTAGTAGTAGCACACCAATCTTCTTTACAAGCTCCCTCCCATCCTAGGAATTAATCTTTTGAAACTTATCATTTATAATGCTTCTCACATTTTCCTGGATGACACTTTCAGGAAATTCTAGGTGCAAACTCTTTTCAGTGGCCACTTTCTCTGCATATTTTGCAGTTTTATATTTCCACTAGAAACCTTTGAATTAAGATGTTTCAATGAAGGAATAATCTTCCACAAACTCTTTACAAGATTCTACTCTCAAGTCATCTGTAGTATTTAGACAACTAATGTCAAGCTTTCCCAATCTGAGACTACTCTATCTTGAACTTGAGGCAATTTCCCTTTGAAGAGGAGGCATTCCTAGCTGCATATCCTTAGGAGTGATATAGATGACATCCTCCTCTATATTAGAGTACTAAACCACTCGCTTACTTCAGTCCTTTTCTTGTTTAAATGTAGTTGCTCAGGAGGGATAGGACTTGCAGGGGGAGAATACAGATCAATCACAAGTAGAGGAGCCTATGTGGGTGGCGATGGCAATGTATTCTCAGGAGAATCTACCTTTGGCCCTTTAGAAGTGACTAGGGTTGGCAAGCTTCGTTCTTCATTTGTTGATTTATTCCTCCTAGAATAAATTCTTAATTGCTTGGGTGCCTGGTATGTAGGTATTTCTTCCAATGTTAGTTCAACATCTTCAACCACCCTTCCCTTTCCTTTATCTGTAACTTCTCGTTGTTCCCTTAACCTACCAACTACACTTTCAAAGTTTTCCATAACATGCATGAATTTAATGAATTCATTAGGTATGTTTGGAAAATGATTATATTGGGGCCCCTCTTCTGTTTTGCTTCTACCATCTTCTTATAATATAGGTATTTAATCCTTCCTTTCATCTTGTTCTTCAGGGCTAAAAACATTCATAATGACATATTCAGGATAATAAAAAACATGCACAAAAGTACCCATTTTCTTATTTTATTTTAGCTTACTAATGAAGCCTTCAGGATCATGATTCCTCGGGCGCATAGTCATCAACTTAAAAGGTACCAGTAGATGTACCATTTTCTTCCATGCCTCCTTTATGAAAATATAATCAGCAAAAACTGTCCACTCTGGGAAGAATGATCCTTTCCTTGTTGTATCAGGTAGATGCACTATTTGTGAAGCTCCTAGTTTCCTCATGATTTCAAGGAATCGTATCCTCAAGGGCACATCCATTGGCAAGAAATATGGGTCCATACCATTTCCATATATCCTAAAAATTGTCTTGTCAGGATATAAAATCAAGTCTCCCCACTTATGACTCAACTTCAAGTCTGGTCTCATCTCCACGGGTCTCAAGAACTCATGAATTTCTCTAGGAATTCCTGGTGGTTAAAATATCAGGGACCTTCTCCTGGATGCAAAAGCATTTCAAAACATTAGAAAATTGTATTTCTTGTCATCTTTATCTAGAATTTGAGTCCAACACTGAACAGGGAAGTCAACACCTTCCTCTTTTCTTCTCAAAGTGATATCCTTTTCAAAAACCTTTTGTCCTCTATGCAAAAACATATACATCAATAGTGAATACCACCAAAATTTACCCACTTTTTCCCTTCCTTCAACTCAACTAGGCCTTTGGGTATGTGCAGGATCATGATGGGCCAAATAGGCCCTTAAGTGGCAATGAAAATTCAGAAAAATTAGAGTTAGGCAACTTGACGTAAAAATTTGAATAAGTTATCTATATTATTTCAAAAACATGTAAGAATAGATTCTGTGGGAAATTGAATGTAGTTTCTAAACTACTAGGTTTATTTTTTAAAACAAAATCTATTTGGTGAAAATTTGAAATTTCAATGCAAGATACTTAAATTGAAAAAAATAAGTAGGTGTTTATTCGACCACCCTAACCATAATAAAATGATAATATTTTTTTATGAGATTTTAGATGTAAAGTAGAGGACTCATGTCCAGATGTGACACATATTTTTTTGTAATTTTTTTCCAAGTAAATAATTAATTATAAATTTATTATTACAACTTTTAAAAATATAAAAACTCATATGTCTGACCACCTTAACTTGGTCAAAACTTCATGAAATTAATTAATTTTTTTTAATCCTATAGAATGCAAAGCATAGAATGTGACGCATGTTTTGGATTCAAAAAATATGATACCCTTTGAAAGTTATAGATGTGTTACAATCAGCCTATCAATCAGGAATTTAGTCATAATTCTAATAGAAAATAAATAATAATAATCTATTAAATTCAAAATAAAGCATAATTTATATTGTCAAAAACTTGAGAATCTTCTCTACAAACCCTTTTCATTTTATCAATTTTGACTAAAAATAAAGTTGTCAGCCACATGGGCGAAGTTTGGAAAAACAAGGTAAGCTATTAAACATGCTTTTTGTGTTGACTTTTTAGGATTGGCATCTCCTAACCAAATACCAAAGAAAACTCGAGCCTATTCCCTAGGCAATGAATTTTTTGTCAGACATATCGGATATCGGATTTAAATCAGATATCTGATTTGAATCGGATATCCGATTTGTTTACATAGCATTTTAAAAAATGTCAAAACTTTATAACATATGATTTAACATATGCAATATATCTCATTTGTAGTTTATAGTTTATTTTAATATATTTAGTTTAGAATATACGATTTGGTTTATATATAATTTTTAAATAGTTTATAGTTTATAGTTTATGTTAATATATCTAGTTTAGAATATACAATATTATTTATAATTTAATATATAATCTCTTACAAAACTATATAATAAATAATATATTATATTATTATGTATAATATGTTTAAATATTATTTCTATATTTTAGTTTATATATATATATATATATATATATTAATAATATATAAGATATTTAAATATTATCTCTCTCCCCCTCTCCCTCTCCCTCTCTCTCACCCTCTCCCTTTGCCTCTCTATCTCTCTCTCCACTTATTTCCCTCTTTCCCTCTCCCTCCCCGCTCCTAATGAACTCTCTATCTCCACTTCTTCCCCTCTCCTTCCCCCCTCCTAATGAATTCTCTCTCTCTCTCCCCCCACTTCTTCCCCTCTTTCCCTCTCCCTCCCCTCTCCTAATGAACTCTCTCTATCTCTCTCCACTTCTTCCCCTCTTTCCCTCTCCCTCCCCCTCCTAATTAACACTTTCTCTCTCCACTTCTTCCCCTCATTCCCTCTCCCTTCCCCCTCCTAATGAACTCTCTCTCTCTCTCTCTCTCTTCCCTCCTCCCTCCCACCTCTCTCTCCCCCCTCACTCCCTTCTTCCCCCTCTTCCCCCTTACCTACCCCCTCTCTCTCTCTCAAGTCTCTCCCTCCTACCCCCTCTCCCCCTCTCAAGTCTCTCTTTCCCTCTCACTCACTCCTATATGTCTATCCACTCTAACCTTAGCCCTATACCCTTAAACCTTAGCCCAATACCCTTAAACCTTAAATCCTCAAACCCTTAAGCTCTCCACCCTCTATCTCTCTCTCACTCTCTCTCTCTCTCACTCTCACTCTCTCTCTCTCTCTCCACTTCTTCCCTTCTTTCCCTCTCCCTCCGCTTTCCTAACTCTCTCTCTCTCTCAATTTATCTCCACTTCTTCCCCTCTTCCCCTCTCCCTCCCCCCTCCTAATGAACTCTCTCTCTCTCCCCTCACTTCTTCCCCTATTTCCCTCTCCCTCCCCCCTCCTAATGAACTCTCTCTGTATCTCTTTCCACTTCTTCCCCTCTTTCCCTCTCCCTCCTCCCTCCTAATGAACTTTCTCTCTCCACTTCTTCCCCTCTTTCCGTCTCCCTTCCCCCCTCCTAATGAACTCTTTCCCTCTCCCTCCCCCTACTAATTAACTCTTTCTCTCTCTCCACTTCTTCCCCTCTTTCCCTCTCCCTCCTCCCTCCTTATTAACTCTCTCTCTCTCTCTCATTCCCCCCCCCCCCTCTCTCTCTCTCTCTCTCTCCCTCCCCCCTCCTCCCTCCTAATTATCAACCCATCACTCTCCCCTTCTTCCCATCCTCCCCTCACACTCCCCCCCTCTATCTCTCTCAAGTCTCTCCCTCCTACCCCCTCTCCC
>VDFB02000008.1:366747011-366777142 GCA_007258455.2 Sequoia sempervirens | reverse complement strand
CCCTACCCTCTACCCTTAACCCTTTGTCCCTCTATCTATCAACTACTCCCCCCCTCTCTCTCTCTCAATTCTCTCTGTCCTATTACCACTCCCTCTCTCAGTTATCTCTCTCTCTCAAGTCTCCCCCTCCTACCCCCTCTCCCTCTCTCAAGTCTCTCTATCACTCACTCACTCTTAATTCTCTCCACTCTACCCTTAGCCCTTTACCCTCAACCCTTAAAATCAGCAAGCCAAACCCTCTACCCTTTATCTATCTCCCTCCCTCCCTTCCCTCTCTCCACAGGACTCTCTCTCTCTCTTGGGTTTCTCTCACTCACTCACTCCCTCTATCTCTCTCCCCTCTACCTTTAACCTTAAACCCTAAACCTTTAACCCTTAAACTCTAAACCCTTAAACCCTCTACCCTCTATCTCTCTCCCACTCCTTCCCTCCATCCCTATCTCTCTCAAGTCTCATCCCCCTAACCCCTCTCCCACTCTCAATTATCTCTCTCACTCACTCCTATCTCCCTCCCATCTACCCTTTACCTTCTACCCTCTACCCTGTATCTCTCTCCCACTCCCTCCCTCTCTCTCTCTCACTAAATCCCTCTATCTCTCTCCCCTCTAACCATAACCCTAAACCCTCTACTCTCTCTCTCTCAAGACCCTCCCTCCTACCGCCTCTCTCTCTCTCTCTCTCTATATATATATATATATATCCCCTCTACCCTTAAACCTAAACCCTAAACCCTTAACTGTTAAACTCTAAACCCTTAAACCCTCTATCCTCTATCCTTAACCCTCTAGCCCCTATCTCTCTCCCACTCCTGCCCTCCCTCCCTCTCTCTCTCGAGTCTCACCCTCCTACCCCCTCTCCCTCTCCTAGGTATCTCTCTCACACACTCCTATCTCCCTCCCCTCTACCCTCTATCTCTCCCACTCCCTCCCTCTTTGTCTCTCACTCCTATATCTCTCTCCCTTCTGCAAACCTTAACCCTTAAACTCTAAACCCTTGACCCTCTACCCTCTACCCCTTATCTCTCTCCAACTCCCTCCCTATTTCCCTCTCTCTCAAGTCTCATCCTCCTACCCCCTCTCCCTCTCTCAAGTCTCTCTCTCTCACTCACTCTTATCTCCTTCCCCTCTAAACCCTTAAACCCTCTACCCCTTATCTCTCTCCAAGTCCCTCCCTATTTCCATCTCTCTATCAAGTATCACCCTCCTACCCTCTCTCCCTCTCTTAGGTCTCTCTCTCTCTCACTCACTCTTATCTACCTCCCCTCTAAACCCTTAAACCCTCTACCCTCTACCCCTTATCTCTCTCCAACTCCATCCCTATTTTCCTCTCTCTCTCAAGTCTCACCCTCCTACCCCCTCTCCCTCTCTCAGGTCTCTCTCTCTCTCTCTTATCTCCCTCCTCTACCCCTTAACCCTCTACCTTCTACCCTATACCCTCTATCTCTCTTCCGCCTCTTTCATCTCTCTCCCTCTGCCCATAACCTAAACCCTAAACCCTTAAACCATCTACCCTCTACCTCTCTCTCAAGTCTCTCCCTCCTACCCCTCTCTCTCTCAGGTCTCTCACTCCTCCCTCTCTCTGTGTCTCCCTCTGCCCTTAAAGCCTTGGTTAACCCTTGGCTTAGGCTAAACCCTTGGACCATCTACCCTCCTTAACCCCACCTCCTCGTCTCTCCCCACCTCCTGCCTCTCTCTCTCGCTCTCCATCCTTGCCCCTCTCCTCTCTTAAGTCTCTCTCTCACTCCAATTACCTCTATCTCTCTCCCCTTAACCCATAAACCCTCTACCCTTCCCTTAACCCTCCCTTTGCTGTCTCTCTCTCCTCAAATTATCTCCCTCCTAGCACCACTCTCTCTCTCGGGTCTCTCCTCCTCCCCACTCACTATCTCAAGTCTCCTCCCTCCACCACCACTTCTCCCTCTCTCGAGGTCTTTCTATCCTCCTCACTCCTTTATCCTTCTCCCTCTGCCTTAAGCCCTTAACCCATGTAACCCTTAGCAGCACAAACCCTGACCCTTGAACCGTTTACCCTCTGCCATAGCCCACCTCCCTCTATCTCTACTCTCTCCCTCCCTCTCTCTCTCTCAACTCTCTCCATCATACCCCCTCTCCCTCCTCTTACTCTCTCACTCAATCCCTCTATCTCTCTCCCCTTAACCCTTAAACCCTCTACCCTCCCTTCCTTTATCTCTCTCCCCTATACCCTTAACCATGAAACCCTAAACCCTTATAACCCTCTACCATAAAACCTTAACCCTTAAACCCTCTACCATATACCCTAAACCCTAAACCTTTAACCCTTAAACCCTCTACCATCTACCATTAACTCTTAGGTCTATGTGTACACAAATCGAATATCTGATTCAAATCAGATATCTAATTTGAATTGGATATCCGATTTGTAGAACAAAATTTATACCATTACAAGTATCATTTTTTTTTTTCAAATGAATTGGATATCAAATCATAATGGATATCAGATTTTTGGGCCATAGAAAAACCCCATGTGGGTCATTTTTTGCATTCCAACGGACCCTACATTATGTTTGCAGGTGACACACACGCGGTTTCATACAGGAAGAGACAAAGATCAAATTTTTGGAGCATATTCTATTGAAATTTGTCATAAGCAATGATTTTTAGCATCTTTTATGAGGTATAATGGGGAGAAGTAGTCATCGAAAGCAAAAACATAAGAGAAAGCTTACAAAAGAAGAAATTGAAGCATATAGACAAAGAGATAGAGAAAGTCATAGGAAGAGAAGACAAGGTATGTTAAATATTAGTGAACCTAACCCCTATGGTCTTTCAAGTGAATAGGAAATTGAAGATGTTCAAGGTGAAAAGGTTGGAATTGAATATGTTGAACATGATATTCAAATTAGTAATGGAATTATTGAAATTGATAATGAAAATGTTCAAGGTGAAAATGTTGGATTTGAAGATGTTGAACATGATATTGAAATTGGGAATGAAAATATTGAAATTGATAATGAAAATGTTCAAGGTGAAAATTTTGGATTTGAAGATGTTGAACATGATATTGAAATTGGGAATGAAATTATTCAAATTGATATTGAAAATGTTCAAGGTGAAAATGTTGGAAATGAAGATTTTGAACATAATATTGAAGCAAGTGTAAATTATGTTTCACCAAATTACATGAGAAATGAAGAACCTTGTATGGAAGAAAGACATATTCCAATTTCAAGACCTTCAAGAACCCCTAAATGGTTACTTGAATTTGATGAGAACATTATAAACAATTTTGAAGGCAAGAGGTCAACACAAACTGTTCGGTTTTGGGCTAGAAGACTTTTCAACCAATATTTTAGTGATAAGACATTGATCGAGCAATGCCAATTTTTTGTACAATTGCTAAAGATGCAAAAGATGAGACCTTGGCTAGCCAAATTGAAGATTCGTGTGAACAAGAAGACCGAAAAAAATTCTATTACTATCAAAAATATTTTTAATGCTTTCAAGTCTATTGGAAAAAGTAACAAGGAAAAGGATAAGAGTGCTGCTCAGAGAGTCATTACAACTGCCCTAGTACGCCATAAATTGAGAAAGGCTTGCTTTATGAGACAAACTTGTATTGATTTGGACATAAATTGTAAAACTTTGGATAGAGCACTTGCAAGAAGAGAAAGAATAGATTATCCTCTTCAAAATGATACATGGGATTTTTTCGGGAGGCTTCCACGTGTTGATAAGAAGCTAATCGATAATGTAAAGTAGGTAATTCAACAATTTTGGCATGATAACTCTAGAGTATCACCCAATGCAAAGGATGTTTTAAAGTTAAGAATTGGCAATCGAGACTGCACACCACATCTTAAACATTTCTTGGAATCAAGCTAAACAATATTGTTCAAAATTTTTATTGAAACACATAAAAATATGGAAATCTTGCAAAGGACTTTTGAGGGTTTGAAGCCATTTTATTGTGTGCCCCTTAAGATTCGTAATACTTGTTGTTACAAATACCATTTGGAGTTTTCAATGTACCATGAGCTATTATGATATATCCGTTCTACTTTGCATACTAATGAAATGTTGTAGGAGTGTGGTGCAATGCATCTTCTGAAATCATCAAGGGACTTGCTAGATCTATTTTTATGTTCTAGAGATGATGGTTGCTTTTTCTATAGAAATGGTTGTTTAAATGCAAAGTGCTCACAATATGGTGGCTTGTCAAAGTTTGTTCAATTTTTTCATGAGAGTTCCGAACATGAATTTTGAAAGAAGCTTGTTGAGGAAAAGAGATATGAGATAGTCAAATATACTTTGCAAAGTGGAGGTGAAGGTTCTAGAAGTGAGTTGGTTACAAAAGAATGCAGTGTTGCTGAATTTTATTTCAGATTTTAAAGACAATCTTTTCTACAAGTATGCAAGGCATAGTCATAGGTCTCAGTGGTTGGATCAACAATTTAGGATATGTAAGGACTCTTTTCCGATTGGCACTATTATATCAGTGGTTGATTTTGCAAAAAACTACACATTGCAACCACAAAATGAGGTACAATCTCAGTATTACAATTCCATTCAGATTGTTATTTTTGTCCACATAACGTTTAGACATGCACATGATAGTACAAAGGAGGATCAAAAGATAATCAGAGAGTATCATTTTTATATGAGTGATGATATATCTCACTCATATGAGTATATCCAACATTGTTTCGAGAATTTTTTTGAGTTCTTGCAGGAGCATGATATAGCATTGGGCCGACATCTAATTTGGTCAGATAATTGTACAAGTCAATTCAAGAAAACTCGTATGTTTTATTGGTTGAGTAGAATGCATGTAGACAGAGGTCTACCTCATATTTGGAGTTTTTTTGAAGCTGGACATGGGAAAGGGGAGCATGATGGAGTAGGTGCATGCATAAAGAGAGCTCTAGTTAAGGAGCAATTAAAGATTTTAGGAGAAAAATTCAGCGATGCACGTTCTATAGTTGATTGGTGTAGTTCAACATTGTCATAGGGAGGGACACTTGATTTAACAGTGCGTAGATTATTTTGGTTCGTTGAGGAGGCTACAATGGGAGGAAGATTGGATTGTCATACAATCAAATATTCTTCAAATATGTATTCATTTCAAAGCTCAGATGCAGGCACATGGACCATTTGGACACGAGAGTTGGCTTGTTTTTGTCAGAGTTATATTCATTGCGAGTGGGATCAATGCGAGTCAAGTGAGTGGGTGGATACATGGGTACCACAGTATCTAACTCCTTTATCTCAAACAATATCCATGACAAATGACACAATGGAAAGTTCAGTTGATTACAACTTGCTTTCAAATATACTACATATAGGACATATTTTTGCAGTTGGTGCACCGTAGGGGAATTTAGAGAGATCATACTATTGGTTGGCTCAATGTGTGCGGGTAAAGCATAAGCTAACACAACTGATGGAAGATGATGATGGTTTCATGTATCCTACAGGTTCAGTTGTGGTTGCAGGAACTTGGTTGTGAACATACATGATTAGAAAGAATGGCATACATGCATTTGAAGACTACGAGAAACAAAAAACCATTCTCATGTATTCGCACCTTCTTATAGCAACAAATGTTAAGTTGTTGAAGCATCATGCCAGACCAAAGACAAAGCAACTATGGACACTTAGTAATGTTGATCAAGAAGCAATATTGGATACTCTTAAGCAAAGAGATGACCCTTCAGGGACACTTGAATAGCATTTTCAAGAATGGAAGGTAGAATTCTTATGTTCATTATGATTAAGTTCATTAGTGTTCTTTATTTAATACTGATATTTTATATACTATTTCAATGCAGGTGTCTTTAATAGTGATATTTTGTATGCACTTTTGTGATATTTTTGGCAAGATTGATCGTGGTCCTACTGCAACAATAGCCAGCTCTGATCCATTCGAAGAGGTATGCATCTTTTATATTTTGCATCACCAAATCATCATCATTCAAGTTGTTTAGATTAATATAGATATGTTAGTCTAAGCATCTTTTCTATTGTGACAATATAGATTTCTCATTTTCCCATTTTTGTGATATTCCTGGCATGATTGATCATGGACCTGCTGCAACAATAGCCAACTTTGATCCTTTCGAACAAGTATGCATCTTTTATAGTTTGCATCACCAACTCATCATCATTCTGGTTGTTTAGATTAATATAGATATGTTAGTCTAATCATCTTTTCTATTGTGACAATATAGATTTTTCATTTTCCCACTTTTGCGATATTCCTGGCACGATTGATCATGGACCTATTGCAAAAATAGCCAGCTCTGATCCTTTCGAAGAGGTATGCAACATATTACAACAATATAGATTGGTTATTCTAAGTGTCTTTTATAGTTTGCATTACCATCTCATCATATTTTGTGTCATTTAAAATAATATAGATTGGTTATTCTAAGCTACCTTGATGGTTTGTATAGGTGCTTGTCAAATGTCTGGTATAATCTATACCCAGTGAAGGTTTTTGAAATATGGGTGAAATGTGTAAAGGGTATGTTTAAAATGTAAAGGGGTCTGTATTTTGGAAACTCAGGTTTTGTAAAGGGGTCTATTTTTGTACTTAATCGAGCTACAACCAAAGGTTTTCTTCCTGGTTCTTTCCTATCAGTATGCTCGTTTGAACCAGGTTTTGTAATACTATCTAGTCCTCTCCCCTACTATCTCTTACTCAAAGAGTACGGAGAGAGCTTAACCCATATATGTTTTTTGAAGAGACATACATATACTAGCAATCACATGTGAAGATGTAATGGGCACATTGATAGGTGCAATATGAAATTATGTATGCTACTTAGATTTAACTATTAACCCATTCTAGAACACTTCTTCAATTGCAAGGGTGACCTTATGGTCACAAATCTATTCCCTTTCATTTTAAATTTCAAAATTCAAAATTTTGGCTAAGTGGCGTCATTCACCCACTTTGAGTTGACTAAACACATGTTTGGCATAATTTGATGATATATGCTAGCATTAATAACATACAATATATTCATTATAATCATGAAAACATTCATTTATCTTATAGCATTGGAGAAATTAATAGCAAGACATTTTGATTCAATGCAATAAAAATGAGTAACAAATTTGAACATCTAGAGTAACCCTTAATTATGTTAGGTTGATTGTGTTTGATTCATTGCATTTACTTAATTATCCTAGGTTAACTTCATAAATAAACTTTTTTTTTCTTTATATTTTGTTGAGCCCAACCAATCCTACACTTGATCCAACCTTGTTTTTAGGGTTTTACATTATTAAGGTTTTCAAATCTACGGTTTTCTAAGTTTACATTTTATTTTCAAATTTGAACTTTCTTATACATCCTTGTACATCATTGATACATTTTTCTATTAGGTTTTACATTTTTTATGTTAAGATATAGTAAATTATATTCACTTGCAATTTGATGTTTAAATCTCTTGTATTGTTAGAATGAGTACTTGAATGATCATGAGGTGTTGACCATCATTGCCATCAATGAAATTGACCATCTCTCACATGTATTGCTTGGGAGTTACATTGGGAGAAGTGGATCATCTTTCCATAACATAATGTTATGGGTTCCTACTTAGTTGATATGTTCATAGTGGAGGGCTAGTTTTGGGAATTTGTGCTCTCAATGATTTATTGGTCAAATACATTATCTATTCAAGGATTCTATCTTGAGTGATATTATAATTACATGTTGGGGTGGTTCGTGGTTTTAAACTATCAAGAATGGTTTTGGTTGAAGGAGTTTTTTTCTTTGAATCAATAAAGTTCCAATTGCTCAATTCATATTTTACTATTTTTCTTGTGTTTTTTGCCTGTGCACAAGCCATTAAAGCATTTTTGTATAAAAAAATTATTTAGAAATGTTATTACATGTCTTGACATTATTTCAAGAGTGGAAGGTGTCGAGAACTGGGTTTTGAAATAAAATGAAGAGTTAAAGGTCTAAAAATGGTGGTTTTTTTTCACTTGAAAATAGAGCTTTTACCCTAGGGTTTGCAAAAATGTCTGAGATACCAAAATTTTCTTTGTTTTCTAAGCATATTGGGGCCTAAATAAAGGTTTCTAAGGTCGTGGGAAATTCTGAAAGGTTGTGGAAGTGCTACATCCAATAAACCCTCAAGAATTACACTAAAAATAAGGGTTTTTTTATTTGACGGTTATAGGTCTGTACAAATGGAATCCAATTGAAAAATATTTGTTTTCTTGGAAATTTATTTGCTACCCCAAGGTTTCAGGGGTATGTGTGGTGTTTGAAGGTATGTTTCTTTGCATTTTTGGGCTAATTGAGTAGCTTGTTGAAGGGGGAATGTATAGGAAGTCAACACTGGTCCAAAGGAGTCTATGTTGTTTCTCATATATGTTGTGTAACTTGGATATGGGTGTTTGAATCAGTCATGTTTTCATCTAGTGTTTTGGAAGATTGTGGAGTAATTGGACAAAACTAGTTTCTCACTATTACAAGGGTTTAAGGGGATTAAAGAGGGAAATGTGTATTTATTTGCTTGTCAAGTTTTAAGGGATTTTTGGAATATCCAAAGAGGTCAGAATAATCTTGTTAGATGCCTCAAATAGGCAGGTTGCAAAGAATTTGTGATTGTGCCCTTGTGTCTGCATCAATTTTTCACCTAATTTCACTCGGTCCAATATAGCTTGGAGTGATTCGGCGTATTTGGGTGCAAGAGAAGACCATCCCCAGCGTAAACGTACCCATACAGACGTGTTGGAACAGTCCGTTTGGTTGTACAAGTTGCAAAATGAAAGTTGCACCACTTTGCAACTATACACTGCTTGCATCTGGCAACTTTTCCCTCCACTGAAAAGCCATCACCACAAGAAAATGCCTTCAAGATAGCAAAAAATGACAGAGGTTTTTGTATATGGTCACAACATGATCCCATAGCCTCATACGGAGAGTCTGTAAGCATCGTGGTCTCCGAGAAATAGACCTTCAAAGATTGTTGACTTTTAGCACTTTGGACTCTTAAGGGAAATCGTCGATCCAATGTAGCTCGGAGTGATTCAGCGTATTTGGGTGCAAGAGAGGACCATACCTAGTGTAAACGTACCCATCTAGACGTGTTGGAATAGTTTTCTTGGTCGTACAAGTTGCGGAATGAAATTTGCACCACTTTGCAACTTTACACTGCTTGCATCTGGCAACTTTTCCCTCCACTGAAAAGTCATCACCATAGGAAAATGCCTTTGAGATAGCAAAAACTGAGAGAGGTTTTTGTAGATGGTCCCAACATGATCCCATAGCCTCAGACGAAGAGTCTATAAGCGTCATGGTCTCCAATAAATAGATCTTCAAAGATTGTTGCCTTTTAGCACTTTGGACTCTTAAAGAATCGCTGGTCAATGTAGCTTTCGGAGTGATTCAAGTATTATTTGGGTGCAAGAGGAGGACCATCCCTAGTGTAAGCGATACCCTTAAGCGTGTTGGAGCAGTTTGTTTGGTCATATAAAGAGTTGCAGAATGAAAGTTGCACCACTTTGCAACTTTACACTGCTTGCATCTAGCAACTTTCCCTCCACTGAAAAGTCATCACCACATGAAAACACCTCCAAGATAGAAAAAACTGAAAGAGGCTTATGTAGATGGTCTCAACATGATCCCATAGCCTTGGATGATCTATAAGCATCATGGTCTTTAAGAAATAGACCTTCAAAGATTGCGCCTTTTAGCACTTTGAATTTGTTAAGGAAATCGCTTGGGTCAATGTGGCTTTCGAGTGATTCAAGCATTATTTGGGTGCAAGAGGACCATCCCTAGCGATAGCGTGCCATCAAAATGTTTTGGAACAGTTCATTTGGTCATACCACAGAATGAAAGTTGCACCACTTTGTAACTTTACCTTTGCTTGCATCAGCAACTTTTCCCTCCGAAAAGTCATCACCACAGGAAAACACCTCCGAGATAGAAAAAACTGAAAGAGGTTTTTGTATATGGTCCCAACATAATCCCATAGCCTTAGACAGAGAGTCTGTAAGCATCACGGTTTCTGAGAAATAGACCTTCAAAGATTGCTGCTTTTTAGCACTTTGGACTCTTAAGGGAAATCATCGGTCCAATGTAGCCGAGGTGATTCGGCGTATTTGGGTGCAAGAAGGGACCATCCCTAGCATAAGCGTACCCATCAGGATCGTTGGAATGGATTCGTTTGGTTGTCACAGTGCAAAATGAAGAAGTTGCACCACTTTGCAACTTTTCCCTCCAACTGAAAGTCATCACCATAGGAAAGCACGCCGAGGATAGAAAAACCAAGAAATATTTTGTAGATGGTCTCAGCGATTCCATAGCCTTAGATGGAAGTGCGTAAGCATGCAGGTCTACGAGAAATAGACCTTCAAGATTGCTGCCTTTTAGCACTTTGGACTCTTAAGAGGAAATCGTCGGTCCAATGCTTAGCTCGAGTGATTAGGTGTATTTGGGTGCAAGAGAGGACCATCCCCTAATTAATAGCGTACCCGACCGGGCGATGTTAAGATAGTGGATTTGGTCGATAGAGGATTCTTGAAGGAATGAAAGTTGTACGACTTTGAAACTTTACACTGCTTGCATTTGGCAACTTTTTCCCTCCACTGAAACGTCATCACCATAGGAAAACGCCTCGGAGATAGAAAAAACTGAGAAAGGTTTTTGTAGATGGTCCCAACATGATGCCATAGCCTTGGATGAAGATTACGTAAGCATCGGTCTCACGAGAAATAGCCCTTCAAAGATTGTTTCCTTTTGCTTTGGACTCTTAAGGGGAAACTGAGTGGGCATATAGTTAACTTCTTCACAAACTTGGTTTGAAGTAATTTCATTCTTTTTTGTGCTTTTAAAATGGAGTTTTAAGCCTTCCATCCTAAAAGTTACCTCTAAATAACTTCAAACACCTTAACTACCTCATTCTTATTCATTTGTTTTGCAAACAAGCATTTTCATTCCAAGAGGCTGAGCTTTGATTTTTGCTTGTTGGATTGAATGCGGACCGTGACACAACTTTATTTTTTCTAAAATTGTTCAACATCATTGAACTAAGAATTTATCACACATCTACAGAGAAACAAAGGAGTACCACAAAATAAAACACATTACACTTCGGTTCTCACTGACTTGATGTACTCTTCAACATCTCTCTTCCTATGCCACTATTACACTGTACAAGTAAACCAAGCTTTGTATTGTCCAAACCTATATTAAGCTACCACTCTCAAGACCAATGTAACAATGATACAAAATAATGCTTTGAGTTTGAAATATGGGTCACTTTCCTACTTTGGGTTGGATTTCAGACTCTCTAATACTATCATGCATTTCTTTCATTCCTTGTGCCTCCACCTCCCACTTCCTTCTCTTGTGGGCCTTTGAAATTTTTCCTTTCCATTCACATAACACCCTAATACCTTGACCACCACTTCTCAAACCATACATTCCTCTTTGGATCTTTGGGCCTTTTGATGATGTCTTACGTTTGTAAAACAGCCAATGGGGTATCCTAATCCTCAAACCCCTAGATCCCCATTGTCTTGTGTCCTAACACCCAAGAATCCCATCGCCTGAACCCTTGATGTTGGACCTTGGGATAATTATTTGCTTGAACTTAAAGCAATCATTTCCCTAGATCTCCACACTCAAGCATGCACTTTCACAAAACATCACCATTTGAATGGACTCCACCCATGACCATGACTAACCAAGAATGCAATTAATGAGCCCAAATTTGAATGTGAGAAAATGGCAAGAAACTTTGGACCCATGTTAGGCCTTCAACCTCTATATAAGGAATACAACTTCATTAGTTTGGATAATCTTTGGACATCATCTCAACAAATCCAAAATTGCAAAGTCGGACACTTGTGTTCACTTGTTGAATCTAAGGACAAAAACCCTTAGGTTATGGAGATTTTTCGACGAAACCCCATTGGTTTCCTAGAGTTTGGAGGATGAAACTTGTTTGGATTTGTGAGGGAAATTTCACACAAAGGTTGCATCTGTACGCCAAGCATAGTGGATTTCAGCATTTAGGCATTTCAACATCCCAATATTTTTCTAAAAAGAAATTTGATCATTGTAATCTTGGTTTTGAGCAAACAATTTTACCTAAACAATATTATTCTCTCTACTATTACACCTTATTTAAGTACACTTATCCTTTACTCACAGGGAAAGAAATAATGTTTGTGGTATATAATTTTGATGGTTGTCATGACCTCTTGCTTGGGAAGGCTATAACTCCCCCATTCATTCAGACAACCAGATGTATGTTTGTTGACAATATCAAATAAAACCTCCAGCCAGGGTCTACTAGTGTAGGGAGAAGCAATGCATGAACTTTTCTTTTTGATTTGGGCTAAATGTGATTAGGACAGGCCCTAACAAGGTTGTATCAAAGCCCAAGAGAGAGATATGTTGAGGAAGAAAATAGATAAATTATAGTGAAAATGTGCATTAGCATGTCTCATTTTATTTATAGAAGAAAGTACAGTGCACAACAATCAAGCAAAAGCTAAAATCCATCTATGAAATAAATTACTCACTATCAAAACTAACCTTCAAATTAAAGAAGAATTTAAGAAGCTATATTTTCATATAACTTCTTCAAAATTATTTAAATTATTGTACAAGGAACATAAAATATTAGAGATGCACTTTCCAAGCAATGTTGTTTTCCTATCGGTTTATGTAAAACATAATTATTGTGGGGATTCTACTTAAGATTCAATTAATCAAGGAAATCAGAAATGTTTTGGAGTTTTGTTCTACCAATGCAATTATTTCTATACTAGCCATTATGGAGAAGCGGTTTATACAAATTTTCTTTGTGAAAAATACATTGTGATTAAATTATTTGTTTAAAAGTTATGTCTTTCTTTTTATTTTCTAAAAGAATCCATATTTAGATGGTGTTGTAGTCAGATAAACATCTATTTTTCATAGAGCTCACAACTTTTAATAGTATTCTTTTCCTAAATTTCTAGGTCAAAGTGCATGATGATGTCATTTCATGCCTGCAAATAATTGAATCTTCTAGTCAACAAATGGTCACAACATCTTGGGATGGAATGATTAAAATATGGAACATTGATGAAGGCAGAGGTAGTTGGGAAAAACTTTTGGCTCATCTAAGAAGACACAAAGTGCCAGTAAGTATATGAAGAATGGTCATATGATATATTATTTGTATTCATATGGGAGTCTAGCCATATTAATTTTTTGAAAAAGGTGAATTTATGTTATATAAAAAAATTGATGGTTACAAATGGACCACCAAATTTACTAAGGCATGGGAAAGTTGACAAAGAAGAAAATCAGATGGTGTAGGGTTAATCATATGAGTATCTAGTTGTTACTTATGCAATGTGAAATAATGCTTTGAGTTTGAAAGATGTGCAATGCAATGTAATCAGCAATATGAATATAAACTACATAATATTTAACCATTCTTTTTATGCTATTGTACATTGATATTTAATCATTGCTCACTTGATTAAATTTTCAAAGAATTTAATCATGCAAATGAGGAGGAAATTAAATTTTGATTGTCAACTTCTATATATATCAAATTATCCAATAATCAAGTGTATGTCCATATACAAAAATGGCATCAACGCCAACTCAAAAATTTTTTTACAATATGTGGCATATGCCATCTCGGTATCTATTCAAAATTTACATGCCAAAATGTCTATATCATCCTAAACTACTGGTGGATAATCAAAATGGAGCCTCTTTGAAGCACTCATTGGCAATGAAGGTAGCTGTACAAGAAAAAGTCAAACCACAATTGAGATTAGTTATACTATATAATTTAAAATCAAATAATTAACATAGAAATCAATACACATTGAATTATAATTGAACTCTAAAATTGAAATCTTGATTACCTGAAATATACGTCTCTTTGAAGGGTCGAGAGTCCTTGAATATACCCCTCTCAAAGAACTAACCAAACCTACTTTTGTAACCTCAATCTATATATGTGAACAAAAACATGAAATTGATCCAAGTTAGCATAGAATTGTCAATAATAAGAACATATTTACCAAGCACAAAATAAAATAAACACATACAGGTCTTTTGGTTGATCTTTTTCTTTATCTCCTTTAGGTGTCTCAACACCTCCTCCTTCAGGTGTTCGAATACCTACTCCTTCAGGTGTTGTGGCACTTATCAACAATGATGTATAGCTCACAACCGCCTGTACATAAAAATGACAAGTACATATGAAACTACGAATCTATGTCAATGTATGCATAATCAATAAAAGATCTTATAAATTTTAATTCAATCAAATTTGAGTTCAATTGCCTTTCCCTTATCTAACACTGTGCCTCCATAGTCTGGAGAGCGTCGCACCTCGCTCACACTAGGTGTTTCCTACAAGCAGAGAGTAAGATAAACATATAAGTTAATATATAATTTCATTATTGACAATTCAAATGACAAGAAAATATACAATAAAAAAATGTAAATGAGTGAGTGCGAAAATACATACCTTGTGTGTGTCGAGGCCAAATGAAATGGTGCTAAGGGTGCTATCAGTCACCTGTGTGAGCTCCTCCTCAGACATTAACTATTAAATAGACCATGTAAATAAATATTAGTACTTGATACTATCTCTTATTAATATTCATTTAAAAAAAATCCAAGTTATGAATTTACACCTTAAATGTTACCTATGTAACTACTCCAATGTCCACCTCTCTAGCAGAAGATGACTCTGTAGGGTGTGCTCCACTCCCCTACGTGTGATCTGCTATAATATCCACATCCTGGATGTCATAATTAGAAGTGTCTAATGGATGCTCAGGGGGCTGTACAATAGGACCCAAGCATATTTTCTATCACGTATTGCAAATATGTGGCACACAAATATGTGGACCCAAGGAGGATAATGTAGTAGCATTGGATCCATTGCCAAGATCACCAAACTATGGCTGAGCTACTGAAGAAGCATGGGAAACCAAAAGACCACTCAAAGAGTGAATGACCTGGATAGTTTGTATGGTTGCATCCTACGTAATATATGGATGTTGTACTGGAGGTGGCAGAGGAAGGGGAGGATGGGGAATAGGGGGGCACCTAACTACTCTAGCTGCCCCTGGCCTATCCTGAGGCATACCTCTACCAATGCCATGGAAGGGTTTAATGTCAAAGTAATTGACATGATGCCCTAACAAAAACTCAGCATATATTTTTTTAATAAAGTAAAAAGGTACATCAAAATTATTGTTGGGTGGTTTATCAAAAACCATACACCAACGATCCCAAAAGTTATCTACTATGCCCCTATGCATGCACCATTTTATAGAAAGTTTTGGCTTGTTAACATTAACTGGAAAACCAGTGTTGGGGTTAATAAATAAAGACGCTATTTGGGATTTTGTTGTTTGGATATCTTTCACATCATCATAATACAATCCACATGCATAATATTTTCTCATGGTTTCTCACCATGAATGAAAGGCATTATGTTGGGTGGAGAGGGTTTCTACATTTGTAATTATTCCTGTCAATGTGTTTGACATATGGGATAATCGAGGGATTTTCTTATAAACATCACAAATTCCCCTCAATTGCTCCAATTTTTCATGAATTAAGTCTTCAATTGATGGTTGTGGAGGTGGTGGAGCATTTGGAATTTCTGCATTTTGATTCTCAGCTGGTGGATTTTCATTCTCAACTGGTGGAATTTGTGCATTCTCATTTTCGGCAGCCATAATGCCTGATTAAAGTTAAAAAATAATTAATCTAAAATTAGACAATATAAATGAAACACTATTTTTAAATCAAAATCCATTAAAAACATTCATTTTTTTATCAAAATCCATTATGAACTCAATTGTTTCATAAAAATTCAATCAAAAACCCTATTTTGAAAAAAAATCCACAAAAAACATTCATTTTTGTATCAAAATCCATTCTAAATTCAAAATTTTCATAAAAATTCAATCAAAAACCCTATTGTGAAAAAAAATCCACAAAAAACATTCATTTTTTTAATCAAAATCTATTCTAAATTCAAAATTTTCACAAAAAATCAATCAAAAACCATACTTAAAAAAAAGTCCACAAAAAACCATATGAAATTATTCAAATCTAAATAAAAATTGAATCAAATCAAATAAAAATAAAAAAGTTTACCTTTCCAAATCAAATTCAGCCCAAATCGGATATCCGTTAAGCAAAGAATGGATGCACTATGCGCCCACGGGTTCTTCACTGCCAAATGAGTTCAAAATAGCGACAAATGTTTTTTATATATGCTTTTGCAAATCGGATATCCGATTTGCATAAACTTTCTTTGGTGTTTGGTATGGTGACACCCGAGTCTAAAAAAAGTCAACACATTCTTTTTGCATTTTTCGGTCGATGAAAGACGTGTTTTTTTCCTCGTTGCCACTTTTTCGCCCACCATTATCCTACACATACCCAAATATACCATCCAAAACATCACTATACCACTGCAAGCTATAACATTGTGTAAGCATTCAATAAAGCTCAAATGATATCACATTACAGACAAAAATAATGCATACATACTCCTTGCAACAATAGCAAACCAACACTAGCACCACAAGCCTTTACTTATGAAGATAAGTCACTATCCATAATTTAAGAAGAGATCACAAAGCTTCAGCCATTTTCATGCAATGCTTCCATCTACTAGGATCCAAACAAGAATCATTATGAACTAAGGACCACATTTCCCAATGCACACAAGACCACTAACAATCTTTCTTCACTATCAATCATGATCAAAATAACACTGTATGACTATCTATTATCTTGGCATCTTAAACTGACATCATCACAAGAACTACAAACTATACTCCTCCTCATGAGAACATTGAAGGCGTGTACTGACCAAATGAAAAACTGTCCTTTACTCTGTTAAAAGTGCTAAGAACTACTATTACGAATATTTAACAACACTGTGATCACTGAATTAAATGACTCAAAGTGCATTGATATCAGAGATTAAGGATCAAACAACATTACCAAGACTAACCTTTTCAAATGTCCAAGCAACAAATGACTATGGGTATGTGTAGGATCATCATGGAAAAAACATGCCCTTAAGTGGCAAAAAAATTAGAAAAATCAGTGTTAGGAAACTTGACGTAAAAATTTGAATAAGTTATCTATATTATTTCAAAAATATGTAAGAATAGAATCTGTAGAAAATTGAATGCAGTTTCTAAACTACTAGGTTTATTTTAAAATAAATAAAATCTATTTGGTGAAAATTTGAAACTTCAATGCAGTAGTACTTAAATTTCAGGGAAAAAATAAGAAGTAGGTGTCTGTCTGAACACCCTAACCATAATAAAATGATAATATTTTTTATAAATTTTATATAAGTAGAGGACTCATGTCCGATGTGATGCATATTTTGTAAATTTTTTCCAAGTAAATAATTAATTATGAATTTTTATTACAACTTTTAAAAAAATATAAAACTTGTATGTCTCACCATTAACTTGGTCAAACTTTGAAAATTTTTTTTCTTTTTAATCCTATATTATGTGAAGCATAGAATGGCACATGTTTTGATTCAAAAAATGTACGATACCGCTTTGAAAGTTATAGATGTTTTCAATCAGCCTATCCATTAGAATTTAGTCAGTAATTCTAATAGAAAATGAATAATAATTATTTTATTAAATTCAAATTAAAAGTATAATTTATAAGTGCGGCAACAGAGTATCCTCTAAAACCCTTTTGTTTCATCAATTTTGGGTAAAAAAAGTCATCAGCCACATACCCTACAAATACCCATAATATTGCCACTTTTTGGCCCATCATGATCCTACACATACCCCTATCCAACTCCCTATTTTTGTCTAAGGGGTTTGAATGATACCTCAAATACCAACTCCCCCTAGACTCATGCAAAATTCTCCTTAAGAACTCAATGATTCCTCTTGTGCAACATGCACAAGCTTAGACTCATCCTTCTCTTGCTCTTGAACTTGCTTCCTTCTCCAAACTTTGATTTCTTTCTTCTTCTTATTCAAGGTATCTTCTCTATTGTTTCTAGATGTCTTCAACTTACTCCTACAAAATTGTGCCTTATGTCCAATCTTATGGCATTTGAAACAAGTGATATTATTCCTAACAGGATGGTCAATAGTAACATATCTTCTTGAAAAACTAGGAACATCATTTCTTGTATAAATTTTACAATCTCTAGCTCTATGACCATAAATATGACATGAAAAATAATAACCATAAAACTATGGGTAATTGTACCTCATTGAATGATTCTATCTGATAGGTGAAGGCTGTGAGATTTTATTTGTTCTTCTTCTTCCAACATTAGTAGTTTTCTCTTCTGATTTCTTATTGTCATCACTTTTTAAAGCTACAACAATATAACTTAAGTCTATTTTCTTTCTTGGAGCATTTCTGACCTTAAAACTTTGTCCTTTCTCATTTGCAGATACAAAAACTATTTCAGTTTTTTATTCTTTTCCACTTGAAAAGGTTTGTCCTATTTCATATCCCAAACCAATAGAATCACTGGAATGTTTTTTCTTACATAACATATCATCCAGTGCATTAAAACTTTTCTCAAACTTCTTATACTTTTCTAACTGAATCTTATGATTTTCAAGATCTTTCTTTAAAGCAATAAATTATCCTTCAAGCTTATGGCACTCAATAGTTTTAACTTCCAAATTTGATTTAGTTTTCTCTACTATTCTCTTTCCTTCTTCAACCTCTGTTTTCAAGGATATGATTAACATGTTAGAATCTTCAATCTCAGTTTTTGATGAAATGATTTTAGATTCTAATCTTTTACAATTGTCCTCTTTTATCTCTATCTTGTTCTCAGAGGCTTTTCCTTATTGAATTTGGTCTTTTAAACTTTGGTTCTCTTTCCTGAGTTTCTTAATCTCATATAGGGCAGCACATAATTCTCCCACAAAATCAATTTCACACTCTTTTATATCTAATTCATTGAATTTCAACCACAAATTCATCAAGTTCTATATTAGACATCTTCTATTCTACAAGTTGTGAATTTTCTTTTGGCCTTTCTACTTTTGCAGACTGTGATTTTTCTTTCTTATTCCTATTCCTTCTCATTTTTTCCATATCAGACACAACACTCCAATACCAGGGACCCTTAACCTGATTAGGCTTGTTAAACAATGGTTTGGCTTTGATACCACTTGTTGGAGTGAAGAAGACACTGAGAGGGGGGGTGAATCAGTGTCTTAGACAAATTTTAACTTTTTCCTTGAAAAAGAGTTGAATAATTTATGCTTTTATTATTTCAATGATAAATATATTCATGAATTAAATGCAATCATTAAAGAACTGAAATAATAAATATTAAAGTAAATCAAAGATCATCATAGTCTTGAAACATTATCACATCAAAGCAATGAGACCATAAGACCAAGAATTTGACGAGTGGAAAACCATCTAGGGGTAGAAAAACCACTCTATAAATGATGACTCACTAGCTTAATCTAAAAAAACTTTCTACTTACAATGCCTCATTGGAAATACTATCTCACTGATAGATTTCAAATGCCTCACTGGCAATAAAACAATGTCTCACTGATAAAAAATGGCCTCACTGACCAAAGAACCTCACTAGTTACAAAAATTCCTCATTGGCATACACATATTTTCCTCACTAGCATACAAACAACTGCCTCACTAGAATACTTTCTATGGTCTTATTGACCAATCTCTAAATAATGAAAAAAACATAACTTCAGGGCATTACCTTGTTACTATACAATCCATCAAATGAATTACTTCGTCAACATACATACAACATCACCAAAAAATAACTCTTAATAGAGGATAAGATCAACAACTATCAACATTTCTTTGTAATCAACAACCTCGTGAATATGTTCAACATAGCATAAATAATGTTCATAGTTTCTAAACTACATGCCAATTGTCTTCAACTGCATACCTAAAATAACAACTTCTTTTAACAATTAATAGAATGTTTAACACATCTTTGTTTGAACCTAAAAAAATGTTTTCTTAACTTACCCAAACAAGGGTTACAAAGTAATTGAAAAATAAACCCCAATAACCTCATAAAACCATCAATTAATTATACAGGATAATCAAGAAACAAACTAAAACCCTATGTCAAAAAAATTGTATCCAATGCTCAACCATTTATTAACTCATAACAAGCTTTAACGAGATTCATAACTAGAACTTATGCTTTTAAAAAAAATAAAGTGATTAAGAAACAATATTACTGGTATGTCGAGAAATAAGGGTAAAAATAAAACTTTCATGCTCACTCAAAAACTCCATCCTCTTGCTTGAATCTAAGTTGATTGAATTATGAAACCATTTTCTAGCATTGTCTTGTCACAAACCCATTGAATCCATGATTGCCACTGCAAACCCTAAGTTGCTTGTGCCCTAACCGAGCACCTCTTATAATGATTCCATAAGAATGAAATGTGTGATTTACCAAGTGTATTCGAGAATTCCAAGACACATGCCTTTTACCAAAGACAATTCAATATGATTCCTTAATAAAATATATGCCATCAACAATATACTTCTTATTGCTTTTGTCACAATTTATGCATTATACTATAAAAAAAGGTTTACCATACAGTGCATAACTAATAAAATTTTCTAATCCAATTGTGCTAAGGGAAGGATTCGGTTGCCATATGTGGATAACACCCTTTAAGTGATCTCTTAAGTGACTTTGACTTACTATAGCAAGTCACCAAGAAAATATAATTTAACCTTTATTCTTCCTTTAAAAAACTCTTTACAACATACAAACAAACCCTAAAGTTTAGCAAGTATGGTCCAGGAATAGAACTACTCCATGTAATCCAACATTACAAAGATGAATCATGAATGACCTTGTAATGTTGAATAGAAACACTATCTTTGTAATGACGAATACCAACACCATCAATCTCCAAATGTGGACATCACTGGAGACACCATAAACTATGAACTTAATGATATACTAATGCAACCTCCTGACCCTTTGTGAGCCTTTGAAATCAATGACAAATCAATGATCAATGCTAATCCAACAATTATTATGTGATTCCTTGTCAAATTTATCACAAGGTATAGCTTTGGTATGGTCGACATATGATGAGAAGCCTAAATGTGGGCATGACTTTATCACTCTACCAACCTTTGGATACTCACCTAGTGAACAACCTGAAGTTCCATTGCCTTAAAGTGATCACACATTTTTGGACAAAGAGCTTATATATGATCTACATCGCGTTGGAAAAATGGTTGAGGTTTGATCCACCTCTTTTTTATTTTTTCTTGTTTTTGTTTTTCTTTCTTTTAGTCATTGACATTGCATGTTTGTGTATCTTGATGTTGCATATCATACACTTTGTGTGTGTCCCTTTGTGCTTATGTTGGTTTGACATAGGCTCTTGTATATAGGGGGCTTCACCACCCCCTTGATCTTTGTCATCCTAGACCATCCACATTGGTACATGGGGACCCCTCTTGAATGTCTACTTTAGTGTGAGTTTGAAGCAAGTTCCTCCTCTTACTAAAGTGGGGGCTAAATGTAATGATGGAAAATGTATCCACCTACATTTGAAAACTTAATTTGGGAATGATTAACATAAAAATGGACCTAATATCACCTTGATATAGTGTTGTAATGTGTTTTACATATTCACATTGGATTTAGGGTTCTTTTAAGCTAAATAGACCTAATTTTACCTTAATTTAATGTTGTAAAGTGTATTTATTTACAACTTCACATTTAGTTTTGGGCCCTCTTGCATTTAAGACATTCATATAATCATTAATAGGCCCCTAATACCTATATTATGCTTCTCGAGACATATTTCAATGGAAATCCTGACATAGACATCAAATATACTTTATTTCTCAACTCCTTAACATTTCCTCCACCTAAAAATGCTTAGTGGGACCCATATTCCACCTTGGGCATGTGAGTCCCATCCAAATGGGACCTATATTCCACAAGTGGAATATGAGTCCCATCTAGCCCCTTTTTAGGGTTTTGAGGGAGAAATTAAGGTTTTAAGTTCAAATTTCATGAATGTTGGCCTCTAGGATCTAATAAATGGTAAGTTGGGTGGATTTTCTATATAAACAAGGTCTCAAATAATTATTTACCTAATCCTTCATGATATCAACATAAGATATCCAGAGTTAAGCATTCTAAGACTTCACAAGAGTTTCAAGAGAATTTTCAAGAGCATTTCTGAGGCATTCAAGGGTAGAATTCTTCATCATTTGTTGCAACAATTCAATATCCATTATCATCTCAAGGTCATCAAGCATCAAGCATGTTGTTGAGCTAGTGTTGTGATGTAACATTAAAGATCCATGATTAAGCATTATTCTACACTTATTTCAAGATCTAGATCTACATTCATCATGGCCATTTCATGTTAGATTGCAGATTTATAAGACATCATTCAAGGTATCAATGTTCATGTTTCATGTTTCATATCTTTGTTTCATTGTCTCATCATTTTGTTTAATTATGTACAAGGGGTTTGACCAAGGAAAACCCCATTCTCTAACAATCAACAAATTTTTATCTCTCTACATGTGTGATTGCAGATCTAGGTGTCTTGGAGCTTGGAGGATCTTTGAAGATTAAGTTACAAGATTGAAGAAAGGTGTCTGAGTTTTCTCCTTGTTTACAAGATCACGAAAAAATATCCTATAGGTTGCAAATCAGAGTCTCAAACCCAAAAACAAAGTGTGGAAGAAAGAGCAGAGATAGGAGAGCGGATTCAGGTTTTAACCCTTTGAAAAAGTAGAGTGGGAATAATACACCACTTGCGGCATATGATTCCCAGTATAGCACATTTTCCAAATTTCAGTGAATTTAGATCAACCATTGTGAGATTCTATTTTGGCACAGAAACCCTAGTCTAGGACTAAATCACCTAGATTGGTGTATGAGTCACAGTGGGCAAAAAAAACAAGTTTTCCAGGGTTTTGGAGCTTGTTTTGACCTCATCACTCTCCTAGGTGAACCTTTGTAGTTTCTTAGTCTTTTATTTTTCATTTTAGTTTCATTTACTAGGTCATTTAAGTAGGTTTTGCATAGTACTTTGCATGCTTTTGTTTATTTCTTGTCTTTCCAAGCCATAGCTTGGTGGTGAACCCTCATTTAAACTCTTATCACACCGTAGGACACCTTATTGCAAGATCTCTTTCCCCTTTTCCACCTTTGGATTGAGATCTATAAGGTTTCCTTGAGTGTAACAATTGTGAAATAGGAACCTCATCTCTTGTCCGCCATCTCCTCGAAGGTGGGGCACCCTATTTCTATTGTTACAATTTCTAAGGATGTTTTTTTGTTTCTAGAAAATTAGAATAATCTATTAAAAGTGTGGTTGCTTTCATGCATGTAGTATGCATATTTGGGTAGAAAACCCACTTGTAGTGGCTTACATGTAAATACTAATTTTCTTTTTCAGTTGGCTTGTTATTTGTTGGATGTGGATATTACCCTTTGGGGTTAAGAGTCACCTATGTGTTGAGATTGAAATATGTGTGGACCTTCATTTTAGGAATTTAATATGAAGTAATTTGTATTTTGGGGCCATGAGATCCTATTTTGTAGATGTTTATTATTTGAAATATGAAACATGTGTGTAATTTATCTTGCATTATACTCATATTATTCAGGTTAAGGAGAAATGTTGTGATATGGGAGAATGATGTATTGGTTGGTGTAGTTTTGAGTAGATGTGATCATTTGTATAATGGGTTTTGAGGAAGCCTATTTTTTATGTCTGTTAATATATTAGGTGTATCCCAGTTTGGGCATCTTTAAGAGTGTTTTTTTTTAATCCAAGTTTCTTGAGGCCTCCTAGCTTGGGGATAGGCTTATTTACAAGCCCTATGGTTGGGAGGTGAGATATCTTGGTCATGTGAGTTGAAATCCTTTTTTTTCTAGTATTTTTTGTAAATATTATTGTTGTTTTGAAGATTGTGGTGGAGGAAAAAAATTGTGCACATCGCAGAGTGTGAGTTTATTATTTTTCTAAATGGGAGATCAATCTATATTTCTATTCATGAATCTAATGAGGTTTCAATCTATTATTGATGGTCATATTTGTCTATAGTATCATTTAAGAAATAAATAAAAAATGGACTAAATATTGCTTGTGTTTGGTGTTTTATTGATGGAAAGATAAGAATGAAAGAGGAAATCATTTTTTAAAATTTTTGATCCAAGTATCTATTATTAATTTTTATGTTATTGTGGAAGTTGAATATTTTCTATTTCTTTTTAGGTACAAGGAAAATAAATGATACTATATAGAAAACAAGAAAATAGATTTTCATTGTTAAATTTTTAGAATATTTTAAAGATTGGTAAAAATATTGATCCAAACATCAAACTATAAATCATTCGATGATAATGAAAACTACAACCCAAATTCCTATGTAACACAAAAAAGAGAAGTATCAACCAAAAGATACATCTCCTGCTAATGGATTTCCCCTCTCATTCCCAAGCATTTTTTTGAAAGTCAGTTCCATACAACTCCCTTGTAGCTCCCCTGTGTCTGCTCCCCTGCATTGCAACCTATCTTGCCTGAGTGTGGACTAATTGTACATTTGTCTTAGCACACGACTGTGGATTCAAATGTACCTCTTATGGGTTTAGCTATTGCCTCTACTACAGTTCCCTCTGGGGGTGCTACGCTTTTTGTTGATGTTATGAGGTCAAATGTATGCAGCTACTGAAGTGTGCCTCTATTGATCCTATTGTCTCCTTTGGGTAGGATATTTTTGAGATCATCGATTATTTCTCCAAAACAAGATGTTTTTGTCTATGGCCTTATCTCCGGGATCTAAATATTTGGATAACAAAGAACTGTAAACCCTTGGTGGGAGGTAGGATTGAGATTTATCCTTCTACTAGAGGTTTTTTTGTTGTTGGATTTTCTTCTTTTGAGGATAGGAAAGATATTTTAGATCAAGGTCTATGGTTTTGGGATTCTCATCCCCTATCTTTAAGGCCATGGGTTCCCTCCTTCAATCCCTTGAAGGAACCTATTGATATTATGCATGTTTGGGTGAGATTTTCTTATATTCCCTTACTACTCTAGGGATCCTATGCTCTGCAAAGCATAGGTAATGCTCTAGGTAAATTTTTGAAAGTGGATGAGGCTTCCATGAATTTTACACACACCTCCTATGCTTGGATTTTGATGGAGGTTGATTTGTCTCAGGCACTACCTGGAGAGGTTGTGCTCCAAGTAAAATACTGGTCTTGGTCTGGATTATGAAGGTGTCCAATTTCACTATAGATGTTGTTTTTCTATTAGACACTTGGCTCGTGACTGCTTTCGTAACTCACGTATGCTTCCTCTTCTACTTGGTGGAAGAATTCCCTCAAGGACCATCCTACTATGTTCCTAGATGATTCCTCTTCTTTTGATAGTGAGGATTCTAAACCTCCTTCTCCTTCTTCTCAAAATATAGTGATAGCTAATGTTAATGCTACCACTCCTATGGACACCGTTGCTTAGATTTTGGAAAAATTTGTTCCTATTGCTATGTGTGTTGCCTCCATTGAGGCCCCTATCACTCCCATTCTAGATAATATTATCTCTTCCATGGTTTCGACTACTCCATTTTTCTAGTTTGGATGTTCCACCTATTGTTCTTGTTGCTCCACATGTTTTCTTTTCAAAAGGGGCTTCTCCACCTTATTGTCGAAAAGATTTGAACCTTGTTTCTACTTCTTTTTGGATTGAGGTACAATGCATGAAGAGGTGTACTCCTAAGATGAACTTTGTCTCATTTGATAAACCTTATGAGGAAAATTTGCTAGGTTCAAGCTTGGGTACTTCAACTATTTTGTAGGTGACTTGTTGGCTAGGTTTTGGTTTGTCTTGCTAACTACTTTATTGTTCTTGGGTTGTTGTCTTGTTTGCAGATCTGTGGGTGGCCTATAGGCCTATCCTGTTGGCTAGATAGCCTATTCTTTCTTTGTTGTTTTGTTATTGTTTGGTCTATTGGTTGTGAGGTCTGTTTCACATTGTTCTTTGGGTTAGAGCCTTTAACCCTTCTTTCTTAATCAAAAACACAAAAAATAGAAGAAATAAAATTAAAAAACGATAATGGAAAAGGGTAGTGGATAGCATATTCACAACTCTCTCATTTGAACATGATAAGGGAGCCACCACACACACCCTCATAATCATAGCCCCTTCCCATTATGAGGAGGGATGGATATGTTAACCACAACGAACTCATTTTATTATAAACTTTGCTACTTTATTTTTAAAAAATAACAAATATATAAAACTTCAAACTTACCTAATCATACCAATTAGAACTACAATGCTTTTTCCTGTTTTTTTAATATTATCTAACCTTTTCTCATGTTCACAATAACCAGCTTTGAAAACCTTTCCCGGTAACTTTACTTTCATAAAGATCTTTACATAGACATTTGTAGCCAAAGTTCACATCTTTTTTTTCTCACTTACTCCTGGTGGGAAGAGATTCCATAGTCCATTCTGTACCATCATGCAAATAATCCTGGTCTTCCCTTCTTAAATTGTTAGCCTCAATTTTCCTATGTCATCGCTTACGTAACTACGCAATTTCAGCTTCCAACGTGACATCGGACAACCACAACTACAGTCTCATTCAAGTTTTCAATCCGCCCTTTCGCACCGTGAATGGGTGTCAACAGATTGATTGTAAATTATTGGTGATGGCGTGGGAGACTTAGGGAAGACGTCTAAGCGTGAGCACTTGTCACCATCTGATGGTAACGGAAGAAAACGTCCATTCAGTGCTTATGATTCTCATCAGATTGATCGTCCCCAGAACTGCAAAGAACATACCGTAAACTAACAAATGGTTTTCTGAGCAGAAACAACGTTTTTTTGTGTGTTTCTCAATGCACAGGTGACCGTCTTTCACTCCTGTGCCGCATACAGACGCTGTCAATATGTACTTCTAATCGTACAATTTTGGTTAATGTTCACATTTTAGTTTACCATAAAACAAACAGACTGTACAAAGAAATTCAAAAGGTGATGGTGGCAGCCAAACGCCAGGAAAACCCTAAGAATATTGGGCTGGGGAAGTTGTCGCTGTAGGGAGTAAGATCTCCGAGTGGTAATAAAAGCAAAACTAAAAGATAAGGGTAAATTGTATGAGGCTATGCATTTGAATGAGAGGAAAGAAATTCTAAAGGTTGATGGGTTATTCCTTTGTCCTTTTAATTGGCCAGATAGTGGACCTTCTCCCTCCTCACTTGAAGATATTGATTCTGCCGTGGTATGTTGGTAGACAAAACCAATGACTTTAAAAAGATGTTGGACACATACCGTAAGATTTTGAAATAGTTTTTTTTTAATGAAATCAATATAATCAAAATGAACAATTTCTTATGAGGAATGGAATGCAAAGGAAGAAATAGTCAATCTTAAGGTGTAATGAGAAAATTGGTAAATTGGAATTAGAATTGATGGATATTATATCTAAGTTTAGTAAGTTGGTGAAAGTGAGGAAGTTAATCATCAACATTTCTATCAAGACCATTAAGGAGTTACAAATATGGATCAAGTTTCATCATGTGCAAGAGCAACATGTTTCTAGGACACGAACAAGAGGTGACAAAGTCAAAATGGACAAAGAGTTGTAAAACACTATGCTATTAGAGAACCATATGGAGCTATTGTAGGATAAATGGGAGACTACTTTTTCTCTTAATAAGCTTTGATTCTCTTAGGCTTTGGGTCTCTTTGTTTCTAGTTCTCTTTCTATTGTCAGATTATTATTTTGTTACATTATTGTCATAACATTGTTTTATCAGTGTCATTTTAATTTTTTTTCCTAGTTTTCCCTTGTACAAAAGATTGCAGCTCTATCAAAAAAACTCTTTTTACCCTACATTAAAAAATGGAAGACCTTCAAAGAACCAAAATTGATGTTACTCCAAGTTTTGATGCTTCATTTCCTCATTTTCTTTTGGCATGATATTATTACACTCTTAAAACAAACTTTGAATTAAGGTCTAATGACTATCACACAATAGCTTGTATCTACCTTTGGAATATTATAATAATAGAATTTATTCTAATCTATTGAGTAGGATATGCATTTAGTTACTTTGAAATAATTTGAAATAATATTCTTAATGTGTTTGAATTTACATTGTATTGATTAAAAAAAAAGAAATTGACTAAAAAAATCCACCATAATAGGTTGATAAATAAAGGTAATAATAAAGAATACACCAAGATAAGGGCAGAGGATATACAATTGTAATGTGGGTACCAAGATAGCAAATAAATACTCAATTGAGAAAGGCTGAAGTTGGCAGACCAGTTAGTGGCTGTCAAATCACTCCTGTGTCAACGAATGTGGGATGTACAAATTCACCTGTGCAGAAAACCAATTCTCAGATTAAAAATCTTTTGCAAGTTCGAAGCTATGGCATTGGCAACACCTGCAACTACAAGTGTGATATGTTCTCATTCTAGTGACATCATTGGGCTGCATTACATCAGACATACTCTATGTCGTAAGGGGATATTAAGATGATTACTAACATTTGCCAACATTTTGTAGGTAAAGGCAAAGAACATATTTCAGAAAAGAATACCTTGAAAAACTTTCAAGCGTGCCTAGACATTGTCAAGGACTGGCAGAATTCAAAGCATATTTTCCAAAAAGAATAACACAGGAAATCCCGTGGCTATAAGAGGAACTAGTTTGGAAAGTTTTATATTGTAAGCTCTGTAGAACAAAATGCTCCATAGAAAGGTGAAGTGCTCTATAGAACAAAATGCTCCACAGAAAGGTGATGCGCTCGTGGTCTATGTTTTTTTGAGATAGCAAGCTACTGCATTCATTCATCCATGTGTATAAGCATAGCCGAAACATTGTAGCAACACTAATTCGGAGAGCTGAAGCATTGTAAAAGCACTAATTTGAAGGCGCATTTCACTGGGTAACGTGCAATTTCATCTAGTTTTCTTTCAATGAGGAAATTGATTGTCATGAAGAAATTTAAGGATTTCAATTCCATGGAAGTTGTATATTTTTTATTGGGTTTTAGCTTATGATTTATGTGGGTATTATGGGTATTATTTGCTCGTAACAAAGGATTCTAAACGCCCTCCATCAAGCCAGCATCCAGACGAGTTCTGGGTTTATATTGTTGTTGTTTTCAAGGTATTTTCTAGGGGCTTATTGCAGCAGTTTTCTGACAGTCAAGCAAGGGTTGTTAATGGAATTTCTTCCAAGAAATCACAGGGCACCCTTTCAAGTACAACAATAGGAAGTTCCCTTTTCCAAAAGCCTGGATAAAGAACAATTGTCCTATTTTTTAAGATAGATTATACTCCTATTTTCAAATGTGTCAAGGATATTATTGGAGAGGATATTTTGCATCCATCAGCATAAAGAATCATTTTCCTATCTCATCTAGAATCCATATTTGTGTCTAACATCCTAGATTTGAATCCCAATTATTAGGATATGCAGAAGATAGCAAATGGTATTAGTAATGAAGTTTTTCTGCAAAAAAAAAAAAAAATGCCCTTCTCACAAGTGTTCAAAAATATTATTTTTGGCATGGAGAAGCATACATTGGAGGTATCTTTCCTAGACATTACTTGCACCATAGGGTGAGCTTCAACAAAAATTTATATTGGTATGAAGTTGGCACTTGAATTTAATTCAACAAGTTATCTATACAAAGAGCTAAACAGGTATCAAGTGGAATTGGGAAAAGACATGGTAAGGAGTTTTAAGACAAAGTATCATGCAATTTCGTTTCTTCTTACACACCACTGTCATCATGCAACTTTAATGAGCCATCCTATTCCATCACATCACAGAGAGATTGACAGCAAGGAATCAAATGCAGCACTGGGGCCTTCAAATGTGCAACCAACCATCCATGGTCCTCAACCAATCCTTCTTGACATGAATGTCACTGCAAAATCTGAAACATCCCCTCCACATAATTAGATTATGATCAAAGATGAGAAAGAAGATAGTTATTTTGTACAGAAGGCATGAAGAAATATAATAACTACTTATAGACTTTTGTAAAGTCAATTGGTTTTGTTATTTTGCACAGTTGACATCTTCAAGAGGAG
>VDFB02000008.1:366734799-366746911 GCA_007258455.2 Sequoia sempervirens | reverse complement strand
CACCGGTCGGTAAGACAAGAGAAGGTCAGGGAGGCTTCAACCCGATAGCCACAACACATGCCGATAAGGTTCCACCCGCCAATGTGATCGCCGAGACATGTGAGAAGTCCTGTCGACCACCCTAAAACACAGAAGTTAGCAGAAACGAGTCGAGGAGATAAAGAAAATGTCACGCCGATCTGAACCATGATGTAAAATATGCATGACTCAATGGATTCAATGGGACAAAGGGGAAAAATATGAGTGGAAAATGCACATAGTAGGACCAAATCTGGAAGTTTATGAGTAAAACTAACATGTGAGATCATCATATTTTTATAGTTCCAACAGTGGCTCCGTCTGGGGATGATTGAGTGTAAAATCAATGCAAGGATCCAGAAACATGGGTGAGCAGACCATACCAAAAATGATGAACCAGTGAGCAGCAATGGAGGAATGGAAATGGAAAAGAGTGTGAAATGAATGCAAAATGGATGCAAAGTGGAGATGAACTAGAACCCTAAACTACTGTGCATGGAAAATAAATTTAAAGAGGAAAAGCAAGAGTTGTCCATGCACTAGCAACCCTTAATCCTCTGTGTTGCTTCATCAGTTCTGAGCGATCTGAAACTCAGACCAAGCTTTCCCCTATCAAATACCTATTTTCTCCTGAGTTCATCAGACTCTTCGTAAAGACATTCATGCAATCTTTGCAAGCTTTTAGAAAATCATCATGCTCAGCTTGGACCAAATTCCCAACAGTATACAACAATTTATATTCTTCAGCATTAGACAAATCTCTGTTATCTCCAACATTCAAAGCATACATATAATCAACATGCAAATTGCTCATTACTATTGTATACTAGGAAACATTCTCTCAGCTATATTGAAAACTCATCAACAAAGTGCTTCTCATGAGAAATAAAAATTTCTATCACATCAACACTGTCTGAAACCACTTTCACCTCATTGATACCCCTATGACCCAAATCTTCAATATTAAGCATATGTGAACCAATCAAATCTGGAACACTATCATCCTTGGTATGCAAACAAATGTCTTCTTCACATGAATTAGAAAATTCAAAATCACATACCTCTTCTTGAACAAACACATGCATTTGGCCAACTTCAAAGGTTTCACCATCAACTTGAGAAATGCACTGAGAGACATATGAATTATTGCACCAAAAAATTTCACTGTCGAAACAAATGCAAGCTGGACAAAGAACTTAAAGATCACCTTCATGTGTATATCTCTGATATTCAAGAGTTAACAAATCTGAAATCTGCTCACAGCTAAGCAAACAAGTTTCCACATTTTCATTATTACTTCTGTCATCATCAAAAAGAGGCCCAGGATCGTCAGGAAATGAAAAAATACCAGCACAGTCATTTGTTCCATAACTTGACACATCCCATTGTTCATCTAAAAATACTTCTTGCTCAACATCAAGTGGATCTAAAAATATCTGAAATTCATTCCTGGGCATACCTTGGAAAAACATTATCTAATCATCTTTTAAAACTTCATCATGCAATGGGCCTGAAATTTTTTGGAAACCATTCTCAAATTTACAAACCTCCTCTTCATCGAATGTATCTTTGTAGCTTTCAACTGCAGTTGGAGGCATTGTATATTCAATATCAATATTTCCCATTACCTCTTCATCCTGATATCAATATTTCCCATTACCTCTTCATCCTGATCTACATAAGAGGTAAAAGAATCCCCTTGCTGCAGATCCAAATCTACAGGTGTATCTTCAAAATCTAAATATTCATTAGATTCCTCATAACACACACTTCCCCCCTTGTCACAATCTGTTATACAAGAGAGATATCTCGTACCTTCATCTTCACTATGCAAGCAATTACAGGAATCATACTAACTTGCACATACCTCATCTTTTATTGGAAGCATTGTTTGATCAATTTCTCTACACTCATCAGAAGTACAATCATTGGAATCAACACTGACAGTGTTCTCATACCCTATCTCCTCCATGGCATCAATGAATTTATTCAAGTGACCACATGCACACTGTATTGACAACCATGACCAATAAGCTGATTCAGGCTTCCATACTTTTATGAATTGAGCAACAAAAAAGGGTCTTGTAGGCTTACAGTCAGGAGGCAATTGCATGAAGACACTCATCATCCTATTGTAAAAAGAAGTAAAATCTTCTCCTTCATACTTCCTTATGCCAAGAAATGCATCCAAAAGATTTCTGACATATTTATCAGCATTAGATTGTTGGTTCTGATACATACCTTGCTGCAAGTTCTGATTTTCTTGAATCTCCAATAACCCATGGGAAGCCCAATTTGGTGCAGATAGATCTCCATATTCCTCAAGAAATTGATCCTAAAATCATTGGAGAGATTTAATAGAAGCTACCGGTAGGTTGTTGAAACAATCCCTAGCATCTTCAATAAGTGACATCACAAACAACCTCATATGTAAATCCTCATATGGCATATCCAAACCCTCGATGAAGTCATTGAAGCTCCTCAAATGATCCTCTGTAGTGATTGTGTTACTCCCTATAAACTTAGGGACAGGGCTTCTCCAATTCATATCCATAGGGTAAGGGTACTGCTGAAGCCCTGTCAGATCGAATTGCTTAATCATTGTTCTATACAGATGGGGAGGGAAAGGTGGGTACATATTCTGTTGTGCATGATATGCACTACCTTCATTGTGAAAATTTCCAATTGTATTATCAGGCATTTGAGGAGTCCAATGCTTGCCTGTATTTGTGTATTCGCTTGTTCCATATACAAATTCCATTCTTCATCAAACCTTTTCAGAGTCGCCACCTACTTTTCCAAAAGTAGGAAAATGATTATTTCTAATCTATTCCCCAGCGAAATCACTCTTTCTGAAACTTCTCAAAATATATCTTTCTTTTCAATGATTCTATATGATGGTCTTCAACCAAATCTTCTGATGTATTCCCTAATAGTGTCACCAATTTGTTAGCTCTCAAAAATGTAGGTTTGAACCACGAAAGGTTTCCAAGCTTTCACAACGTTTAAGGGTAACAAAACAAGGCTTGAAACAATCAAACCTTCTACTCTTCAGGTGCTGCTAGACCTAGGCGGGTGAACCTCTCTTGAACAATGCAAGCTTATCATATGATTATCTTTCTAAAATTCTTTGTCCACAATGGCAGATGACAATGAACAAATGAAATCAAACTTGATAGCAATCTTTTGATCTAAATCCTAAAATGCTTAATTAACAGGTATAAAGAAACTGAATGAATTCAAATGATGAAGTTACAGAGACCAGTGCCTTGTTGGGTATGTGGAGTCAAAAGAAACAAAAGTGGGCAACTTATTCTAGCAAAAGATCGAATTGCAGGCATATGATCTGTTCATAACTTGTATGAACAATGCAAGATTATGATTATTGAGCTCTACTTTAATAATCCAGATGAATCTCCCTGATTACTATGATTACTGAAAAGGATTTAATCCCTACTTGAGAGAACCAAATCGATTAACCACACAAATGCAGCAAATGTGCATAGATAAACTAAAAATAAACTTGTTACATCAATTTAAATAACCAGAAAGAATCAACATGGAGACAGCTTCAGCAATGCTTTTCAATGAACTTGACACATAATTGACACCAAAACAAAACTGCCACACAGCTGAATTTCATTGAAATCACCATTTGAAATCATGCACATAGTCTCTAAAAAGAGAAAATTATCCTACTATAGCCATCTGACTACCTACTGCTTCTAATCTAAAAATATGATCCTCAATCTGATTTGTTCAATTACAATTTGGGTGCACATAAATACACCAACATTAGAAAATAAAACATAATGAAAATCCATGTCGGCCCAACACCAAATTTTGGCAAATCTCACATGTCAGCAAGCAACGGTTATCAAACATATACATGTTGGCCAAAAACATTTGAATCTCTATTTTATTCACCAACCATTCTCCAAGACAGTCCTAAAGGTATGCTAAAGGAAAAATATCACTTATCGCTATCTGCCCGTGTTCCCCTATGTTATCTACCTTCGTCGTGACCATTCGCATGTTATATTGAAATGCATTCCTCACGTGCTTTCCATTCCCTTTGTTCACAGTCGCTATAGAATATTGCTCTCTAGGAGACCTCTTGTAGATGTCACTTCATTTTGCCGAAAACCTTGAGCCACAATGTATTGCCAAGATATCAATGTCCTTATACTGATAGAAACCTTTGTCTTCATGTTTGTTGCTATAACCTATGACTGTCGAGGAAACCCTATGTAGACAATATAATGTTTCACCGAAGGCTTCAAAGTCAACCCGAGCACATACCAATTCACCAAGACAACATAATACTTTTTTCTGAAAGCCATTCGTTAGATTTTGTCGGCAATACCTAACAGGCTCACCAAGACTTAACACCGAAGCTCATAAGTCTTACCGAAGTGTATGTTATAGTTTCCGGTCGATGAGACACCCTTAGGTTCACTATGACTTCCACCGAAGACCCTAAATTATGCCGATAAGACAATTCTGTTCCTCCAATTGGTGAGACATGATGAATTCAGTGAGAGCTTCCACCAAGGAAAAAACTCTCACCGAATTGACCACTTAGGCACCAGTCGGTAAGAAAAGAGAAGGTCGGGGAGACTTCAACTTGATAGCCACAACACATGCTGATAAGGTTCCACCCGCCAATGTGATCGCCGAGACATGTGAGAAGTCCTACCGACCACCCTAAAACACAGAAGTTAGCAGAAACGAGTCGGGGAGATAAAGAAAATGTCACGCCGACCTGAACCATGATATAAAATATGCATGACTCAATGGATTCAATGGGACAAAGGAGAAAATTATGAGTGGAAAATGCACACGGTAGGACCAAATCTGGAAGTTTATGAGTAAAACTAACATGTGAGATCATCAGATTTTTACAATTCAAGCATGCACCAAGAGGTTGTGAGCACCCAACTTAGTTTTTCCCCTAGCTAGAAAAAATAGAAACAAAAAGCATGCCAATAAATACTCTAGATAATAAAAGAATAAAGAGATAAAATAATAAAAATATTTTAAATATTTTAAATGAACAAAAAAATTACCAATAGCAAAGCACTTGCAAACCTCTATGTGGTTGATTTCTCTCAAAATATCTACAAGAACAAGGAAAATAAAAAAAATGTTTGAGACTTTTTAGGGATTTATCTCAATCAAATTCCTTCTTTAGTATTTCTATCTCCATAGCAACCAAGATAAATAAATAGAAAAAAATAACTTGTGTGAATTCTCATATCCCAAATGTGTTAGGGAATGGTCAAAATTATGAATATGCAATATTGGAATTAGAATGAAAGAGAAGGGATACATGATAATATCAAGGTACTTGGGGCACAATAAAATAAGTGTTTACAATATTAAAATAAGAATAATTTATCACCTACAAAGGCTTGGTGAACCCAAAGAGACAAGGAGAGATAAAAGAAAAATTTAAGAGCATTGTAGAACATTCTAGAGTTTGAGAGTTGTAGCTGGTTGTAGAATGCAAGAGAGAGTCGAGAGAGAGAGAGAGAGAGAGAGAGAGAGAGAGAGAGAGAGAGAGAGTTCAAAACTAAAATATAATAGTTTCAATAATGATAAAAGGAGGAAGAGAAGGTTGTTGATGAATTTTTTAGATTACTCTTGAGTCATTTCTATTGACTTGGGGAGGTGATACATGGAGAAACAACTAGATATGGCCACAAAATGAAAAACTATCATTGAATGCTAGCACGACACATTGATTTCCATGTGATTTTCTAGTGTTTAGATAATTTATGCTAAAAATTAATAAGATACTAGAAGAACAAGGGGATAACACAAAATAAACATAAAAGATGACAATAGGAAAGGAGAAATGAGCACCTTGACAAGGAGAAAGACTAATGCAAGGGATAAAGTGAGCCTACAAATAGACTAAGATAATGGACACAAAAGTGGACACAAAATAGAATATGAAATTGTAAGAATATGTAATGTTTAGATTTACATTTTATCCACACTATAGTAGGTTTACAAACCAACATGAATATGTATGCTAAATTAAAAGGGAAAATATTGGAAAGGAAAAAATAAATAAATGAAAACCAAAAGGATACTATAAAGGATTATGAGAGCTCTTCGAGTGGAGAAACCATGCCTTAGGATGAGAACCTACAAAACAAATGTATTAGACAAGAAAAATTTGCATAAGACAACATAGTTAGAAAATAAAATTCTACAAAGCTACTAGGATAAAACATCATAACTACATGTATAGAAACATAAACACAAAGAAAAACAAAAGAATGGTGAAAAACCTAAAATTTTGAGTCAGCAAAGTGAAAGAGACTTAAATATGAGAGGTTGTCTCAATACTATGCATCATTGCAAAAATATAAAGCAAATAAAAGAAACAAAACATAAAATAATTCTTAAATGATGAGAAAAATGTCATGATCCAATTAATTTCTTCAAGGAGAGAATGTATGCTAGAGACAAGGAATAAATCAATGTGAACAAGAGGACATGAATTCAGAAATAGCTTTCTCTATTGCTAGGGGTCATGCAAATCACAATACAAAAATGGACCATAGTTTAGCATGTTGTGTTATGATAAGTTACCATGGATATTAAAGGGTAAGTGATATGAAGAACATAGGCTAGAAAGTTACATTATGATTCATGGCTCATACACTACCAAGGTAAGACATATGAATTCCCACTATAGCTAGCAAGCTTTATTATGCTTGGTGGTTCATATTCCACCAATGGTATGGGGAGTGTAACAAAAGCCAGCACTACAAGGGTGAAAATAAATATAGAACATATAAGGATGCATGTGTGACTATAATATATGCCCCCTTTAAAATATTAGCATGTATAATATGCAAATATTTTATAGAGAATAAGAGGGGAGGATGAACCCACAATTGTGAATCCCACTTTTGGAACATCATATTTTTAAGGTGTTGGGAGCTCAAAAGTTTAAGAAACCTTGATTTGATTTTTTTTCTTTGAATGAAGGTGACAAGCATGAAATGGTGGTAAAGGGAACCATTTTAGTTTCCACCTTAAGGTTTGACACCTTTCCCATATTTTATTAAATGTGTGTTTATGTTGTGGTTGTGTAGGATTTATGAGTGCAAGGATGGAATGGGGGTTTGATGGATTTGGACAAGGTATGAGGTTGACTAACAACTTGATACATGAGTCAACTAACCCTTAACCAAATTTGGAAATGATCTAATAATAAAATGCAATGATCTAATTGTTCGAATGATGAAATTTAGTGTTTTGATGTAAATACAAAAAATATGAGATGTCATAGAGGAAATCAAACAGGAGAAACAAAAAGTGGAATACACTGTGCACCTGTGGTATAAACTTCATTCTCATTTGTCAAGACATTGGTGTCAGGGGTGCCACTATCCTACTAGGTATTTTTCAGATCTATTTTCACAATCCTCTGATGTCAAACATGCACTTTCATTTCCTGTCTACAAACTTGTCAGACCAGCGTCAGATATTTTTGTAATTAACTTTTTGTGAGTTGTCAAGGCTTAAGGTTTCAAATGCAACAATGAATAAAGTGTCTTCAAAATTCCTTTCAATCCTCTTCAACCTAAGAGATCTATACATTCACAAAGAGAATAAATGTTGGGCCATTTTAGGGGCTTGCCTCAGTCAAACCCCATGTAAGTGTTTCCACTTCCATAGTGGCAATATCAATGATAAATGGGTAAATGAAAGGACAAAATGATGAAATCACAAAGTGCTACAAGTCACCACCCTTCAATGGCTTCCTTGAAGGACTAAAGTCATACACAATACTTCAAGGATCTTGGATCTTGCTTGCTTGATTTTCTTGAATGCTTGAATGCTTTGGAGACCTACAACAAAGGTTAGCCTTAAAAAAATAATGATAACACATGAAATCACATACATTTTGACATGATGTTGGATCTTGAATTTCTAGAATAAAATCTAAAAAATGTTTCTCTTAACTTTCTCTTGATGTTCACCTCTTGCTAGTTGATATTCAAACAATACAAAACTAGGTATTTATATGCATGCTATTATTTTAATTTCCCAAAAATTAAATCTTGATAACTAACTTTAAATATTTGAGTTTCAAATAATAAGATACCGATATTGACATATTTGAATTTGGAGAAAAAATAGGGGGACATATCACCCTAGGCGCTAGTGTCCTAGCCCTAATTTTGAGGGTTTAAAGTTTCAAGGATAGAGTATTAAATGAGAGAATTTTTTTTCTTGAAAATTGTTGAAAAATATATAAAATAAGCTATAAAATGCATAATTTTGGAAAATAGGAGCTTAATTAGGTCTAATAACTTAAAGGGGAGAAAAACATAAAGTGAAATTGTCAAGGGTAACAATTTAGGACACCAAATTTATCCCTTGCAATATGAACTTATGCTCAAACTCACACTAAAGTAGAGAAATATATGCCAAGAGGTTTCTAATTGTACAAATGCTGAAGAGATGGGATGACTAAGGATCAAGGGAGGTGATCAAGCCCCCATGATCTAAGATCCCATGGCAAACCAACATAAGCACAAAGGAATGCACATGTATGATATGCAACAAGATAACATGTACATAAACACACATGTCAGGAAAACATTAAGCATACACGATGAAGACATATGACATGATGGGACATAAAGATGATAATGAAATCAAAAAATACATGATGTAAAAATGATGTAAACATGAAGAATATAGAAAAAAAGGAACATAGAAAAACACAAGGTTAGTACTAAAAGATTTGAGTTAGTAAGGTAAGGAGACCTTAGTCTTAAATTGTCTCAAATACTAAACATCATCCATCAAATAAATGTTAGCTCATATGAGGACTAGCAAGTTTTGTTATGCCACATCACTCACAAAACACATGGCTCCACTAGCAAGAAAGGTGTGTTATGATAGGTGGCCATGTTAAAAGGTATGTTCAAGTTTAAAATATTGGGGTATGTGTGGCAATGGAAAAATCATCCCTCTACTTTTTCATGTGTGTTTTGGTCCTCTTTGTTGAATTAAGCATGGTGTTGCCTTGATTTAGTGTTGTAATGTGTTGAACACATTCACATTAGGTATTGGGCCCTTGTAAACTAAATAAACTTAGTTGTGCCTTATTTAGGGTGTTGTAAAGTGTATATTAACACTTTCACACTAATCTAGGGAGTTTCATTATTAGTGGGATTATTTATGCCTTTTGGCCTTATTTGCATCCATATAAGCCTTATTAATGCATCTTTCTAAGGATAATCACTATTGAAATGTGAATCAAATTACTAGCTTGATCATCTTCTTGTAATAGTTGTGTTTTCCTCCTTCATCGGCCTGAGTTAAGTCATTGATTTTCAAGTTTATCAAACTCAAGTGGGGTTCTAAAGTTTCATAACCTCTAGACTTAGCAACTGTGGAGGGAAGGCTACTTTGTTGTTGGCTCGTCACGAGTTTCAAGAACTTTGCAACCTCCAACATGATGTTTGGAAGTTTAGGTTTTGAGTGACAGGGCGATCCCTTTATCAGTGAGTTGTGGGTTCTAGGAACTTCATAACTTTCATCAAGAGGTTTTGAAGTTTGGCTCTCCAGTGATAGCGACTTGGATGCCGATGGATGTGGGGACCACTTGGGACTTCGATAGGATGGTGGATCGTGTTGAATGCCGATAGGTGGCGATGACATGGAGGACAAATGGCATGTGGGCCCATGTGCTCGGTGAGACAGTAATGAATGTCTCTTTGGTGGGCGGCATGGTGTAAGTGGATAACCCTAAGTTCGACACTTGAGATTTGTTTGATTGCTTATCTGACAACCAAGTTTGAATGTTGGATGATGGTGTGTGGATCAAGGTGAAACCCTAAAGGGGTGTAGTATTTGAATACTCGATTGAGAGAGAGGAAAAAAATTCTCTCATAGAGTAATTGTAACACAGGGGCTCGTGGTGCTAGGTGCCAAAAAGGTTGAGATGTTGGATGCAGGTTGAGAGAATAGATGCAAGCTATGAGGCCGCAAGGCTAGGCACAGACTGGCCGAGGACTTGGATGCATGTCGAGAGGCCAAGAACAGACATGGCCAAAAGGTTGAGATGTTGGATGTGGCCCAGGAAATTTGGATGTAAGTTGTGAGGCCTTGAGGCTAAGTGGCCGGTGAGACCTTTGGAGTGCATGTTGAAAGGCCAAGTGTAGGCGGTCAAGGACACAGGTGCATGCTGCAAGATGCTGGCTGGGATAGGGACAAAAAGGCTGAGATGTTGGATGCAAGCTGAGAGGCTAGATGCAAGTTGTGAGGCCACAAGGCCGGGCATGGATTGGCCAAGGACCTAGGTGCATTCCAAGAGGTCGAGCGTGGATAAGGCCAAAAGGCCAAGATGTTGGGTGTTGGCCGAGAACCTGGGTGCATGTCATGAGGCTAAATGCAGGCTGGGTGTTTCCAATCTAGTCGTGAGGTTAGGAAGCCGAAAGAGAGATGGATCTCATAGAAGGTGAAGCCTGAGTGGCTGTGCGACAGAGAGGCTGAGAGGTCGGTGATCGAGTTGTGTGGTTGTGTAGCCAAGTGAGATGTCTCTCATTGAGAGAGGTAGTCGAGATGGGTTATGCTGTTGGATATTCTCTAAAATGGAACAAGAGGTAAACTTTGTAAAGGTCATGAGCCTGATATTGTATTGTAACTGTATTTTTTTGTTGAATAATATAATGGTGATCTAGGACTATTGGAGTGTGGGATTTTTTACCTGAAAGGGTTTTCCCCATGTATATCTATGTGTTCATGTCTTTTTTTTCATCTTCCATGGTTGTTGGTTATGTTTTTTGAGTCTATTAATGGTGTTGTTGAAGCTAGTTATGCACATGAGTTTCTCTCAAAAGGATTAATGTGGGAAATGAGTTGTGCCTACTTTCGATTTATGGCATAGTAGTACATTTCTTTGAGGCAATCTAGCAGAATAAGGTTACCAAAGACACTATTGATCTCAGATCTTTCTTTTTGAGATGCCCGACCCATTTTCCCAACAAGTGGTATCAGATCCTTCTTCTGGGATGTGTTTCTTCCTAGTGTATTGCCGATTTTGGGTATTCCTTCAGTTAAGATTTCTTAGTCTTGGGCTTAAGGAAATCTAGAGGAATCGATTGATGTTTTGATCCTTTGGTGAGCTGAAATTCTTGATCATTTTTTTAAGTTCCAAGAGACAACACGTAGTATGAAGGATGGGGAATATGGAGAAAATTGAGTTGGTCATATTGAAATGATGTGACCTAAAGCTCGTGAGTTGGCAGTGGTATGATCTTGATGCAAGGGGTGTGAGTTTATGCTTATGGTTCTGTTGCAACAGAGTGTGGTTCATATTGGGTGTCTTTGTGAGAGGCTCCCTGATGGTATGGAGATGCTTGGGTTGTTGTTGACCATGAGGTACTATGCTTGTGTTGGGTGCTTTACTGGTATTGAAGATTTTTTCTTTGGTACCCCGATGGCATGAAGGCTATGGAGTTAGTCATTGGATGATCTAAAAGCTCCTACAATAGTTAGTCTCTCTCTTAGATTCACGTGCATGTTTATGGTTGAGGATTTGGCCTAAAATTGTCCTACAATTTCTGACTGCCTTTTTCCTCTCATGGATGCCTTGTACCTACATGGTTTAGACTCATGCTTCTGGGTCTGAGAGTTTTTTATAGGTTTTCTTTAAAAAAAATCTATGGTGATGCTCATTCATGATAATCCTTTTTTTGGTTTAATCATACTTTTGAGTCGTTCAAATGTGAAGTGTATATGGGTATGCATGGGTGTTCTCGAACACAATGGTTTTGTAGGTTTTACACAGTCAAGAAAAAACTTGTGGTTATGTGGAGCTACTCTTAATATATATTGTAGACCCTAGTTTTATGGGGTGTGACTAGATTTGATAGTTGCAGTTTGGCATGGTTTGAGGAGGTGTGATGTCTTCTCTGCATGGGAGTGTTGGTATATGATTAGTCATTCCACATTCTTGTGGAGATGCTTGGTGGATTCCTTGACTATGGTGCTCATTATGGATGTGATTAGCGAATTGGATCTAAGCTTGATCTAGTGTTTGAGTCATGATTGT
>VDFB02000008.1:366648667-366734699 GCA_007258455.2 Sequoia sempervirens | reverse complement strand
ACAACCATGAAGCCATCCTCTAGAAATAAGATAGAACATTAGCTAGAATAGCAACTAGAAAAATGACTGCTCCCATCCAATTGATCAACCCACATGACTGAAAATAGCACCCACAACACATGCTAATCCATCCAATCACTCATACCTCCAAGGTATCCACATCAACAAACTCATTCCACTTCATGACCAACCCATCAACCGCAGAAACAAGCTCCATGCGCCAACCAATGAAAGAAGAAAAAACACATCCAAGAACTCCCACTACATGGGTAATGCCAAATTTTAAAAATAAAAGGTATAACGAATCTACCAATAGCATCACATAGAGAGTGTGAACATGTAGTTTCTGAGGAACCATCCACAATGATATGCACATCATGTGCTTGTAGAAAATCCTCCTACATACAATTCCCAAAATGCCAACTATGTCAAGCACCACCAACACCTCAACTAAAGACTTCAAGAATCCCCCATGGCTAAGTGAGGTGTTGCACATCTTCAAATAGTGTCCATGCAAATGCAAAAGAACCTCTTCTCGCAACAATAGGATCTAATAGCTCCTCCTAGTAACACTCCGGGTAAATAAAAGAAGATCATTCTCCACCTTCACTGATGAATCCACAACACAAGCAAGCTCCCATTGAAATGTGACATTGTGCTCTCCAAGCATCATGACCAAAAATATTCTCTACTAAAAAATCCTCCAGGTCTACTCAACAACATGTCCATGATTTGAAAACAATTCCAAGCAACACCAAGATCTCCAAAACAAGTAGACGAAACCATCACTATCAAAAGCTTACACAAAGCTGTGTATCCAAGCTATCCATGACATCGTGACACACATGTTATAGGTCCCCATAACCAACTATTCAAGTAATTAGTGCCATCCATCCTCTCATCTCAAAGCAACCACATGAATGCACAAGTGACCACAGACAAGGCCATCTAACAAATCTGCACCAACACTGAATCAACCTCGTGGATATAGACAATCCACTTCCAAGTTATCTCATTGTAGGAAATGGGTAGCTAATCCACCAACCATATAACTTGAAGATCAATCACAACGATCGTGAAAACCCATCATCACACTGGAAATTGCAAAATTGAGATCTCAAAGAGAATTTACCACATAGACAATCATGACTCAAACACTAGATCAAGATTAGATCCAATTCGCTAATCACATCCATAATGAGCACCATAGTCAAGGAATCCACCAAGCATCTCCACAAGAATGTGGAATGACTAATCATATACCAACACTCCCATGCAGAGAAGACATCACACCTCCTCAAACCATGCCAAACTGCAACTATCAAATCTAGTCACACCCCATAAAACTAGGGTCTACAATATATATTAAGAGTAGCTCCACATAACCACAAGTTTTTTCTTGACTGTGTAAAACCTACAAAACCATTGTGTTCGAGAACACCCATGCATACCCATATACACTTCACATTTGAACGACTCAAAAGTATGATTAAACCAAAAAAAGGATTATCATGAATGAGCATCACCATAGATTTTTTTTAAAGAAAACCTATAAAAAACTCTCAGACCCAGAAGCATGAGTCTAAACCATGTAGGTACAAGGCATCCATGAGAGGAAAAAGGCAGTCAGAAATTGTAGGACAATTTTAGGCCAAATCCTCAACCATAAACATGCACGTGAATCTAAGAGAGAGACTAACTATTGTAGGAGCTTTTAGATCATCCAATGACTAACTCCATAGCCTTCATGCCATCGGGGTACCAAAGAACAAAATCTTCAATACCAGTCAAAGCACCCAACACAAGCATAGTACCTCATGGCTGAACAACAACCCAAGCATCTCCATACCATCAGGGAGCCTCTCACAAAGACACCCAATATGAACCACACTCTGTTGCAACAGAACCATAAGCATAAACTCACACCCCTTGCATCAAGATCATACCACTGCCAACTCACGAGCTTTAGGTCACATCATTTCAATATGACCAACTCAATTTTCTCCATATTCCCCATCCTTCATACTACGTGTTGTCTCTTGGAACTTAAAAAAATGATCAAGAATTTCAGCTCACCAAAGGATCAAAACATCAATCGATTCCTCTAGATTTCCTTAAGCCCAAGACTAAGAAATCTTAACTGAAGGAATACCCAAAATCGGCAATACACTAGGAAGAAACACATCCCAGAAGAAGGATCTGATACCACTTGTTGGGAAAATGGGTCGGGCATCTCAAAAAGAAAGATCTGAGATCAATAGTGTCTTTGGTAACCTTATTCTGCTAGATTGCCTCAAAGAAATGTACTACTATGCCATAAATCGAAAGTAGGCACAACTCATTTCCCACATTAATCCTTTTGAGAGAAACTCATGTGCATAACTAGCTTCAACAACACCATTAATAGACTCAAAAAACATAACCAACAACCATGGAAGATGAAAAAAAAGACATGAACACATAGATATACATGGGGAAAACCCTTTCAGGTAAAAAATCCCACACTCCAAAATCCTAGATCACCATTATATTATTCAACAAAAAAATACAGTTACAATACAATATCAGGCTCATGACCTTTACAAAGTTTACCTCTTGTTCCATTTTAGAGAATATCCAACAGCATAACCCATCTCGACTACCTCTCTCAATGAGAGACATCTCACTTGGCTACACAACCACACAGCTCGATCACCGACCTCTCAGCCTCTCTGTCGCACAGCCACTCGGGCTTCACCTTCTATGAGATCCATCTCTCTTTCGGCTTCCTAACCTCACGACTAGATTGGAAACACCCAGCCTGCATTTAGCCTCATGACATGCACCCAGGTTCTCGGCCAACACCCAACATCTTGGCCTTTTGGCCTTATCCACGCTCGACCTCTTGGAATGCACCTAGGTCCTTGGCCAATCCATGCCCGGCCTTGTGGCCTCACAACTTGCATCTAGCCTCTCAGCTTGCATCCAACATCTCAGCCTTTTTGTCCCTATCCTTGCTCGGCATCTTGGCATGCACCTGTGTGTCCTGACCAGCCTGGCCTTTCAACATGCACCTAGGTCCTCACTGGCCATCACTTAGCCTCAAGGCCCTCACAACTTGCATCCATCCCTCTGACCTACATCCAACATCTCAACCTTTTGGCCATGTCTGTTCTTGGCCTCTCGACATGCATCCAAGTCCTCGGCCAGTCTGTGCCTAGCCTTGCGGCCTCATAGCTTGCATCTATTCTCTCAACCTGCATCCAACATCTCAACCTTTTTGGCACCTAGCACCACCTGGGCCCCAAGTTACCTTCACTCACTCTATGCCAGAGAATGTTTTCTCTCTCTCACCTGAGTATTCAAATACTACACCCCTTTAGGGTTTCACCTTGATCCACACACCATCATCCAACATTCAAACTTGGTTGTCAGATAAGCAATCAAACAAATCTCAAGTGTCGAACTTAGGGTTATCCACTTACACCATGCCACCTGCAAATAAAGAGACATTCATTACCATCTCATCGAGCACATGGGCCCACATGCCATTTGTCCTCCATGTCATCGCCACCTATTGGAATTCATCATGATCCACCAACCTTATCAAGTCCCAAGTGGTCCCCACATTCATCGGCATCCAAGTCACACAATCACTGGAGAGCCAAACTTCAAAACCTCTTGATGAAAGTTATGAAGTTCCTAGGAACCCACAACTCAATGATAAGGGATCACTCTGTCACTAAAAACCTAAATTTCCAAAACAAACATCATGTTGGAGGTTGTGTTTTGAAACTCGTGGACGAAAGCTGAACAACAAAGTAGCCTTCCTCCATAGTTGCTAAGTCTAGAGGTTATGAAACTTTAGAACCCCACTTCAGTTTGATAAACTTGAAAACCAATGACTTAACTCATGCCGATGAAGGAGGAAAACACAACTACTACAAGAAGACAATCAAGCTAGTAATTTGATTCACATTTCTCAATAGTGATTATCCTTAGAAAGATGCATTAATAAGGCTTATATGGATGCAAAATAAGGCCAAAAAGGCATAAATAATCCCAATTAATAATGAAACCCCAAGATTAGTGTGAAAGTGTTAATATACACTTTACAACACCCTAAGTAAGGCACACCTAAGTTCATTTAGTTTACAAGGGTCCAAGACCTAATGTGAATGTGTTAAACACATTACAACACTAAATCAAGGCAACATTATGCTTAATTTAATGAGGACCCAAACACACATGAAAAAGTAGAGGGATGCTTTTTCCATTTGCGCTTTTTATCCCCCAGATTTTAAACTTGAAGACATCCCTTTAACATGTACCTATCATACCGCGTTCTTCTTGGTGGAGCCATGTGTTTACCATAGTGATGTGGCATAACACAACTTGCTAGTCAGGTATGAGATAAAATTTATTTGATGGATGATTTTTGGTATTTGGAACAATTTAATTTGAGAGTCTCCTTGCCTTCTTGACCAAATCTTTTTAGTACTAACCTTGTGTTTTTGTTATGTTCCTTTTGTATATTGCTTCATGTGTTTTATGGTACATCATTTTTTATATCATGGGTTTTGTTTCTATCATATTTATGTCCCATCATGTCATATGTCTTCATTGTGTATGCTTAATATTTTCTTGACATGTATGTGTACGTACATGTTATCTTGTTGCAAATCATACATGTCCATTCCTTTGTGCTTATGATGGTTTGCCATGGGATCTTAGATCCTGGGGGCTTGATCACCTCCCTTGATCCTTAGTCATCCCATCTCTTCAACATTTGTAAAATTAGAACCCTCTTGGCATATATTTCTCTACTTTAGTGTGAGTCTGAGCATAAGTTCATATTGCGGGGGATAAATTTGGTGTCCTAAATTGTTACCCTTGACAAAAAATTTCACATTATGTTTTTCTCCCCTTTAAGTTATTGAACCTAATTAAGCTCCTATTTTCCAAAATTATGCATTTCACAGCTTATTTTAAATATTTTTCAACAATTTGCAAGAAATTTTTTTTTTCTCTCATTTAATACTCTATCCTTGAAACTTTAAACCCTCAAAATTAGGGTTGGGACACTAGCACCTAGGGTGATATGTCCCCCTATTTTGGCTCCAAATTCAAATATGTCAATGTTGGTATTTTATTATTTGAAATTCAAATATTTAAAGTCAATTATCAAGATTTAAGTTTTGGGAAATTAAAATAATAGCATATAAATACATAGTTTTGTATCATTTGAATATCAAATAGCAAGAGGTGAACATCAAGAGCAAGTTAAGAGAATTTTTTTTTATATTTTATTCTAGAAATTCAAGATCCAACATCATGTCAAAATGTATAGCTTGATTTCGTAATGTATCATTATTTTTTATCATTATTTTTTTTTGAAGAGCTTCAACAGCACTGGCCAGGAATATGGCATTCAAGCATTCAGAAAATCAAGCAGCAAGATCCAAGATCCTTGAAGTAATGTGTATGACTTTGGTCAGCCAAGGAAGCCATTGAAGGGTGGTGACTTGTAGCACTTTGTGATTTCATCATTTTGTCCTTTCATTTACCCATTTATCATTGATATTGCCACTATGGAAGTGGAAACACTTACATGGGGTTTGACTGAGGCAAGCCCCTAAAATGGCCCAACATTTATTCTCTTTGTGAATGTATAGATCTCTTAGGTTGAAGAGGATTGAAAGGAATTTTGAAGACACTTTATTCATTGTTGCATTTGAAACCTTAAGCCTTGACAACTCACAAAAAGTTAATTACAAAAATATCTGACGCTGGTCTGACAAGTTTGTAGACAGGAAATGAAAGTGCATGTTTGACATCAGAGGATTGTGAAAATAGATCTGAAAAATACCTAGTAGGATAGTGGCACCCCTGACACCAATGTCTTGACAAATGAGAATGAAGTTTATACCACAGGTGCACAGTGTATTCCACTTTTTGTTTCTCCTGTTTGATTTCCTCTATGACATCTCATATTTTTTGTATTTACATCAAAACACTAAATTTCATCATTCGAACAATTAGATCATTGCATTTTATTATTAGATCATTTCCAAATTTGGTTAAGGGTTAGTTGACTCATGTATCAAGTTGTTAGTCAACCTCATACCTTGTCCAAATCCATCAAACCCCCATTCCATCCTTGCACTCATAAATCCTACACAACCACAACATAAACACACATTTAATAAAATATGGGAAAGGTGTCAAACCTTAAGGTGGAAACTAAAATGGTTCCCTTTACCACCATTTCATGCTTGTCACCTTCATTCAAAGAAAAAAAATCAAATCAAGGTTTCTTAAACTTTTGAGCTCCCAACACCTTAAAAATATGATGTTCCAAAAGTGGGATTCACAATTGTGGGTTCATCCTCCCCTCTTATTCTCTATAAAATATTTGCATATTATACATGCTAATATTTTAAAGGGGGCATATATTATAGTCACACATGCATCCTTATATGTTCTATATTTATTTTCACCCTTGTAGTGCTGGCTTTTGTTACACTCCCCATACCATTGGTGGAATATGAACCACCAAGCATAATAAAGCTTGCTAGCTATAGTGGGAATTCATATGTCTTACCTTGGTAGTGTATGAGCCATGAATCATAATGTAACTTTCTAGCCTATGTTCTTCATATCACTTACCCTTTTATATTCATGGTAACTTAGCATAACACAACATGCTAAACTATGGTCCATTTTTGTATTGTGATTTGCATGACCACTAGCAATAGAGAAAGCTAGTTCTTGATTCATGTCCTCTTGTTCACATTGATTTATTCCTTGTCTCTAGCATGCATTATCTCCTTGAAGAAATTAATTGGATCATGGCATTTTTATCATCATTTAAGAATTATTTTATGTTTTGTTTCTTTTATTTTCTTTATATTTTTGTGATGATGCATAGTATTGAGACAACCTCTCATATTTAAGTCTCTTTCACTTTGCTGACTCAAAATTTTAGGTTTTTCACTATTTTTTTTTTTTTTTCTGTGTTTATGTTTCTATGCATGTAGTTACATATGATGTTTTATCCTAGTAGCTTTGTAGGATTTTATTTTCTAACTATGTTGTCTTATGCAGGTATTTCTTATCTAATACATTTTTTTTGTAGGTTCTCATCCGAAGGCATGTGGTTTCTCCACTTGAAGAGCTCTCATAATCCTTTATAGTATCCATTTGGTTTTCATAATTCTATTTCCTTTCCAATATTTTCCCTTTAATTTAGCATACATATTCATGTTGGTTCATAAACCTACTATAGTGTGGATAACATGTAAAACTAAACAAATTACATATTCTTACAATTTCATATTATATTTTGTGTCCACTTTAGTGTCTATTATCTTAGTCTATTTGTAGGCTCATTTTATCCCTTGCATTAGTCTTTCTCCTTGTAAAGGTGCTCATTTATCCTTTCCTATTGTCATATTTTATGTTTATTTTGTGTTATCCCCTTGTTCTTCTAGTATCTTATTAATTTTTAGCATAAATTATCTAAACACTAGAAAATCACATGGAAATCAATGTTTTGTGCTAGCATTCAATGACATTTTTTTCATTTTGTGGCCATTTCTAGTTGTTTCTCCATATATCACCTCCCCAAGTCAATAGAAATGACTCAAGAGTAATCTAAAAAATTCATCAACAACCTTCTCTTGCCTCCTTTTCTCATTATTGAAACTATTATATTTTACTTTTGAACTCTCTCTCTCTCTCTTGACTCTCTCTTGCATTCTACAACCAGCTACAACTCTTAGACTCTAGAATATTCTACAATGCTCTTAAATTTTTCTTTTATCTCTCCTTGTCTCTTTGGGTTCACCAAACCTTTGTAGGTGATAAATTATTCTTATTTTAATATTGTAAACACTTATTTTATTGTGCCCCAAGTACCTCAATATTATCACATCCCTTCTCTTTCATTCTAATTCCAATATTGCATATTCATAATTTTGACCATTCCCTAACACATTTGGGATATGATAATTCACACACTATTTTTTTCTATTTATTTATCTTGGTTGCTATGGAGGTAGAAATACTAAAGAAGGAATTTGATTGAGATAAATCGGTAAAAAGTCTCAAACATTTTTTTATTTTCCTTGTTCTTGTAGATATTTTGAGAGAAATCAACCACATAGAGGTTTGCAAGTGCTTTGTTATTGGTAATTTTTTTTTTCATTTAAAATATTTAAAATCTTTTTATTATTTTATCTCTTTATTCTTTTATTATCTAGAGTATTTATTGGCATGCTTTTTGTTTCTATTTTTTCTAGCTAGGGGAAAAACTAAGCTGGGTGCTCACAACCTCTTGGTGCAGTTGGAATGTAAAAATTTGATGATCTCACATGTTAGTTTTACTCATAAACTTCTAGATTTGGTCCTACTGTGTGCATTTTCCACTCATATTTTTCCCCTTTGTCCCATTGAATCCATTGAGTCATGCATATTTTACATCATGGTTCAGGTCGGCGTGACATTTTCTTTGTCTCCCCGACTCGTTGTTGCTAACTTCTGTGTTTTAGGGTGGTCGGCAGGACTTCTCACATGTCTCAGCAATCACATTGGCGGGTGGAACCTTATCGACATGTGTTGTGGCTATCGGGTTGAAGTCTCCCCGATCTTCTCTTGTCTTACTGACCGGTGCCTAAGTGGTCATTTCGGTGTGAGTTATACCTTTCGACGGAAGGTCTTGGCGATATCATCTTGTTATACCAACCAGAAATTAAAGGACCCTATCAGTGTGTTTGGCTATCGAGATAAGGTCTCGGCAAGAGACCTTCGGTCTCACTGACTTTATGCATGTGGAGTCCCCATCGTGTCACTGCGAATTCAATATGTCTTGCCGATGAGGTTCAGTATGTGGCTTTCGGTGAGAGATCGGCAGTGTTTTGGCAAACAGGTGTGCATGGGGCCTTTCGGTGTAACGCAGAGAGTTCTATGTTACGTCTCCCTGAGTTTGAAATGTCTGGGCGAAGACATGTGGGTAAGGAATGGATTTCGGCATAGGAGATGCTTTGTCTCAGTGACTCGGGTTGATTTTGAAGCCTTTGGTGAAACATTATATTGTCTACATAGGGTTTCCCCGACAGTCATAGGTTATAGTGACAAACATGACATCTAAAAGTTTCTATCGGGTATAAGGACATTGATGTCTTGGCTATGCATTGTGGTTCGGTTTTCTAGAGAACTAAGTGACATCTACAAGAGGTCTCCCCGAGAGCACATATAGCGACCGCGGAACAAAGCTTAATGGTCACGGGTGAAGGCGGATAAGACAGGGGAACACGGTAGACGCGATGTTTATATTTTTCCCTTGACATACCTTCAAGACTGCCTTTGGAGAATGGTTGGCTAATAAAACAGACTTCTTAACGCTTATTGGCCGACATGTATATGTTTGATAACCATTAAGCTGCTCTTACATGTGAGATTTGGTTCCCAATTTTGAGGGCCAAAATTTAATATTTCAAAGTTTTTTATTTTCATATAATCGTGTATTTATATGCAACGATTGTAATTGAAGATCATCAGATTTTAGATTAGAAGCAGTAGGTAGTCAGATGGCTACAGTAGGATAATTTTCTCTTTTCAGAGACTATGTGCATGATTTCAAATGGTGGTTTCAATGAAATTCAGCTATGTGGCAGTTTTGTTTTGGTGTCAATTGTGTGTCGAGTTCATTGAAAAGCATTGCTGAAGCTGTCTCCATGTTGATTCTTTATGGTTATTTAAATTGATGTAACAAGTTTATTTTTAGTTTATCTATGCACATTTGCTTCATTTGTGTGGTTAATCGATTTGGTTCTCTCAAGTAGGGATTAAATCCTTTTCGGTAATCACAGTAATTAGGGAGATTCATTTGGAATATTAAAGTAGAGCTTAGTAATCATAATCTTGCATTGTTCATACAAGCTATGAACAAATCATATGCCTATAATTCGATCTTTTGACAGAATAAGTTGCCCATTTCTGTTTCATTTGACTCTGCATACCCAACAAGGCATTGGTCTCTACGATTTCATTATTTGAATTCATTCAATCTCTTTTATCAATTAATTAAGTATTCTAGGATTTAGATCTGCAAATTGTTATCAAGTTTGATTTCATTTGTTCGTTGTCATCTGCCATTGTGGATAAAGCATTTCAGAAGGATAATCACAAGTTAACTCTACACTATTCAGTTAGGTACACCCGCCTAGGTCTAGTAGCACTTGAAGAGTAGAAGGTTTGATTGTTTCAAACCTTTTTCTATTACCCTAAAACGCCGTGAAAGCTTGGCAACCTTTCGTGGTTGAAACCTGCATTTTTGAGAGCTAACAAATTGTCGACTCTGCTGGGAAATACATCAGAAGGTTCGGTTGAAGACCATCATATAGAGTCATTGAAAAGAAAGATATATTTTGAGAAGTTTCAAAAAGAGTGATTCCGCTAGGTAATAGATCATAAATAATCATTTTCCTACTTTTGGAAAAGTAGGTGGCGACTCTGAAAAGGTTTGATGAAGAATGGAATTTGTATATGGAACGAGCGAATACACAAATGCAGGTAGGCATTGGACTCCTCAAATGCCTGATAATACAATTGGAAATTTTCACAATGAAGGTAGTGCATATCATGCACAATAGAATATGTACCCACCTTTCCCTCCCCATCTGTACAAAACAATGATCAAGCAATTCGATCTGACAGGGCTTCAGCAGTACCCTTACCCTATGGATATGAATTGGAGAAGCCTTGTCCCTAAGTTTATAGGGAGTAACACAATCACTGTTGAGAATCATTTGAGGAGCTTCAATGATTTCATCGAGGGTTTGGATATGCCATATGAGGATTTACATATGAGGTTGTTTATGATGTCACTTGTTGAAGATGCTAGGGATTGGTTCAACAACCTACCGGTAGCTTCTATTAAATCTCTCCAAGGATTTCAGGATCGATTTCTTGAGGAATATGGAGATCTATCTGCACCAAATTGGGCTTCCCATGGGTTATTGGAGATTCAAGAAAATCAGAACTTGCAGCAAGGTATGTATCAGAACCAACAATCTAATGCTGATGAATATGTCAGAAATCTTTTGGATGCATTTTTTGGCATAAGGAAGTATGAAGGAGAATATTTGACTTCTCTGTATAATAGGATGATAAGTGTCTTCATGCAATTGCCTCCTAATTGTAAGCCTACAAGACCCCTTTTTGTTGCATAGTTCATAAAAGTGTGGAAGCCTAAACCAGCTTATTGGTCATGGTCGTCAATACAGCGTGCATGTGGTCACTTGAATAAATTCATTGATGCCATGGAGGAGATAGGGTATAAGAACACTGTCAGTGTTGATTCCAATGATTGTATTTCTGATGAGTGTAGAGAAATTGATCAAACAATGCTTCCAATAAAAGATGAGGTATGTGCAAGTCAGTATGATTCCTGTAATTGCTTGCATAGTGAAGATGAAGGTACAAGAGATCTCTCTTATATAACATATTGTGACAGGGAAAGAAGTGTGTGTTATGAGGGATCCAATGAATATTCAGATTTTGAAGATACACCTGTAGATTTGGATCTGCAGCAAGGGGATTCTTTTACCCCTTATGTAGATCAGGATGAAGAGGCAATGGGAAATATTGATATTGAATATACAATGCCTCCAACTGCAGTTGAAAGCTACAAAGATACATTCGATGAAGAGGAGGTTTGTAAATTTGAGAATGGTTTCCAAAAATTTTCAGGCCCATTGTATGATGAAGTTTTAAAAGATGATCAGATAATATTTTGCCAAGGTATGCCTGGGAAGGAATTTCAGGTATTTTTAGATCCACTTGATGTTGAGCAAAAGGTATTCTTAGATAAAAGGGATGTGTCAAGCTTTGGAACAAATGACTGTGCTAGTGATTTTTCATTCTCTGATGATCCTGGGCCTCTTTTTGATAATGACAAAAGTGATGAATATGACTGTAATAGTGAAAATGTGGAAACTTGTTTACTCAGCTGTGAGCAAATCTTCGATTTGCTGAATCTTGAATATCAGAGATATACACATGAAGGTGATCCTGAGGTTCTTTGTCTAGCTTGCATTTGTTTTGACAGTAAAATTTTTTTGTGCAATAATTCATATGTCTCTCAGTGCATTTCTCAAGTTGATGGTGAAACCTTCGAAGTTGGCCAAATGCATGTGTTTGTTCAAGAAGAGGTATGTGATTTTGAATTTTCTAATTCATGTGAAGAAGACATTTGTTTGCATACCAAGGATGATAGTGTTCCAGATTTGATTGGTTCACATATGCTTAATATTGAAGATTTGAGTCATAGGGGTATCAATGAGGTGAAAGTGGTTTCAGACAGTGTTGATGTGATAGAAATTTTTATTTCTCATGAGAAGCACTTTGTTGATGAGTTTTCAATACAGCCTGAGAGAATGTTTCCTAGTATACAATAGTAATGAGCAATTTCGCATTGATTATATGTATGCTTTGAATGTTGGAGATAATAGAGATTTGTCTAATGCTAAAGAATATAAATTGCTGTATACTGTTGGGAATTTGGTCCAAGCTAAGCATGATGATTTTCTAAAAGCTTGCAAAGATTGCATGAATGTCTTTACGAAGAGTATGATGAACTCAGGAGAAAATCAGGTATTTGACAGGGGAAATCTTGGTCTGAGTTTTAGATCGCTCAGAACTAATGAAGCAACACAGAGGATTAAGGGTTGCCAGTGCATGGACAACTCTTATTTATCCTCTTTAAAATTATTTTCCATGCACAGTAGTTTAGGGTTCTGCTCCATCTCCACTTTGCATCCATTTTGCATTCATTTTGCACTCTTTTCCATTTCCATTCCTCCATTGCTACTCACTGGTTCATCATTTTTGGTTTGGTCTGCTCACCCATGTTTCTGGATCCTTGCATTGATTTTACACTCAATCATCCCCAAACGGAGCCACTGTTGGAACTGTAAAAATTTGATGATCTCACATGTTAGTTTTACTCATAAACTTCCAGATTTGGTCCTACCATGTGCATTTTCCACTCATATTTTTCCCCTTTGTCCCATTGAATCCATTGAGTCATGCATATTTTACATCATGGTTCAGGTCGGCGTGACATTTTCTTTGTCTCCCCGACTCGTTTTTGCTAACTTCTTTGTTTTAGGGTGGTCGGCAGGACTTCTCACATGTCTCGGCGATCACATTGGCAGGTGGAACCTTATCAGTATGTGTTGTGGCTATCGGGTTGAAGTCTCCCCGATCTTCTCTTGTCTTACCGACCGGTGCCTAAGTGGTCATTTCGGTGAGAGTTGGATTCCTCGGAGGGGGGTCTCAACGACTTCATTATGTCATGTCGACCTGAAGGAGCAGAGGATGTGTATCGGTATAAGTTATAGCTATCGGTGTAAGGTCTTGGTGAGTGACCTTCGGTCTCGCCAACCTTACACATTGATTTACTTTGATATACATAGCTATGAGTTGGAGGTTTCGAGCAGTGGTCTTGGCGATATGTATTTGTCTCGCCGACCGCCGGTGAAGGATACTTTTTGGTGTGACTTATTTACTTTGGCATGTGGTCCTAGGGTGACTATCGGTGTGACTTGGAGTCTTCTATGGGACGTCTCCCCGATTTTGCAAGGTTTGGCCGAATGGATTACGATGGTAGCTTTGTCGGCAGGGAGGTATGGTGGTCACAGCGACACGAATCTAGTGGAAGGCTTTTGGTATAGTGAATTATTCTCTACAAGATTTCACCCCGAGGTCAAGATGTCACGGTGATATATGAAGCGAAGGGGGAACGTCTTGGAGACGCTTGAAGTGGTTGATTTGATATCTCCCCGACTCAGATAGGTTACAGCGAATGAAAATAAAGCAAAAGAGCGTGCACAGGATGAATAGCGATTGAATTGCCTTTGGTAAGAGTTTACAATTGTCTTCCCGACTGGTTCATTGGTGAAAAACAAAATGTAATTCTTGTGGCCGACGTGATGAATTATTTGATGACCGTTGCTGGCTGACTTGATTTGGGCCCAATTTCTGCGGTGGCCGACACGTATTTGAGGCGTTTGGTTTTTCTCATGCTGGTGTATAAGATGCACTCCATCATATTTATCATCAGATTTTAGATAAAAAGCAGTAGGTAGTCAGATGGCTACAGTAGGATAATTTTCTCTTTTCAAAGACTATGTGCATCATTTCAAATGGTGGTTTCAATGAAATTCAGTTGTGTGGCAGTTTAGCTTTGGTGTCAATTGTGTGTTGAGTTCATTGAAAAGCATTACTGAAGTTGTCTCCATGTTGATTCTTTCTGGTTATTTAAATTGAGGTAACAAGTTTATTTTTAGTTTATCTATGCACATTTGTTGCATTTGTGTGGTTAATCGATTTGGTTCTCTCAAGTAGGGATTAAATCCTTTTCGGTAATCACAGTAATCAGGGAGATTCATCTGGATTATTAAAGTAGAGCTCAGTAATCATAATCTTGCATTGTTCATACAAGTTATGAACAGGTCATATGCCTGCAATTTGATCTTTTGCCAAAATAATGCCCATTTCTGTTTCATTTGACTCCGCATACCCAACAAGGCATTGGTCTTTGCAATTTGACTAATTGAATCCATTTCAGTTTCTTTATATCCATTAATTAAGCATTCTAGGATTTAGATCAGAAGATAGTTATCAAGTTTGGTTTTATTTGTTCACTATCATCTGCCATTTTGGACAAAGCATTTCAGAAGGATAATCACAAGTTAAGTCTGCACTATTTAGAAAGGTACACCTGCCTAGGTTTAGCAGCACCTGAAGAGTAGAAGGTTTGATTGTTTCAAACCTTGTTCTGTTACCCTGAAATGTCATGAAAGCTTGGCAACCTTTTGTGGTTCAAACCTGCATTTTTGAGAGCTAACACCACTATTGGAAGTTGTGCTTTAGTGTACAATGGTTGCAACACAATGGAATAGCTAATATTATACAAGTTGCATTGTCTTAGGGTATTGTGTTTCCCTTTCAACACGGTTCCATTGAAAAGAGAGTATATTGTTTCTTCGCAACAATATTGTCTGGTCTATGGTTCAACTTATGTACGGTTGTTTTTCTATGGTTTTCTCACAATTTTTTTTAGTATTTTCCACCTCTGGCCACCTAGGTGACTATTGATAACAATATTGTTTCATTTATGTCTTTTGTTTTGTCAGGGTGGTTGCAATGCAATAAAATAGTTAATGTTATGTCTAGTTCATGTTGCTCTGTGTCAGGCATTGTTCAATGCTCCCATCTCGGTTATGCTATTTTGTTTCATTTATGGCTTCCATTTATGACACCATCCCTTGTATTGTTCTTCCTCATCCTAGTCAAGCTACATGTATACATACATATGTTTGTAAAATCAGATGTCTATGTAGATATCGATAAAATATTGTTGGTTGGAATTCTTTGCATTTATGTTGTTATTAAACATAGTTGTGACTAAGGATGGCAAGCTTCTGTTAAGTTGCAACTACATTTATTAGCTATGAAATCTATGTGAAGGCACTTGGATGTTATCTTGTGTTTTTAATGTAATGGAATAGTTAATGTTATGTCTCCTATTTTTTTTCATGCATCAATGGCTCCAAAAGGTCTGGGGTGCATTAATTTCGTGGTGTTCTTTGGCAAGTTGTTGAGAAACAATGAAGGAAAGAGAAAGTAGGTGGGAAGGCCTATTATTGAAGGAAGCAAGTAGAGGTGCATCTCATCTAGGTTATTCTTCAAAAAAATATTCTTTCATTGTGTCAATTTTTGTTGGAAAGATTGTATAGCTTTGTGGGTTTTGGCATGTTGCTAACTACTCATATTGTTCCATTTATGGCTTCGATTCCGTGTGAATGGTTGGAAAATAGTTAATATGTTGTGTTGTTGTAGTTATCAGAAATGTATTGTTATGTGTCATTCTAAGGCTCTTTCTTGTTGTTGAAGTTAGCTATGACCAAGGATAGCAAGATTCTATGAAGGTCTAAGTGCATTCATTAGCTGTGGAACCAATGTGAAGGTGGTTGGACTTGGGACTCCGTTGCTGTGTCAAAAGTGGTAGGAATTTGTCACGACGATAGAGGACTCTGGTCAAATGACGGAAGTGTAGGGGAGGCCAACAAAATGTCATTAGCATTGATTGTTGTATGTTTCCCATGTAGTGGTGATGGTGCAAATAACATATGTTTTAAAGTCCTTGGAAAACAAAACAAATTTTTATGTAGTTATTGATGCCATATTATTTGGTGTCATTCTAAGGTTTATGTTGTTGTTTAAGCTAGCTATGAGTGCAAAGGGAAAGCTTTTGTGAAGGTGCAAGTGCGTTGCATGTTGTGTAATTTTTGTGAAGCTGGTTGAAGGCTATCTTGTGTCTTTTTGCATGTAATGATGGTTCTAAAAGGTGTGGTTTGTGATATTTATGTGTTGTTCTTTTAACTATATATATATGTATACAAATGTGTATATATATGTATATATGCATGTGTATATGTGTATATATATATACGTATACATACACACAAACACATATATACTAGCAGGGCTGACGAAAATCCCAACCAAACTATACCCCATCCGCCAAGTTTGTCCACAACGCTAGGAAAAGAGGGAAAAATGGTGAGGCTGATTAAAATTCCCAACAAAGTTGACACAAGTACAACCTAGGCTAAGGAACAATAATCAATAATACCTAATGTAACCAAACATAGAATGTAAAACATTAATTGTTTTATTCTCTTGCAACCATAGCCAGATAACAAAAGACATAAATCAAACAACCTTAGCCTAACACAACCAACAATAGTGAACAATCCCTTATGCAAAAGAACACCACAAGAACATGAACCCTAAATTAATCAATATTGGTTTGAATGGTAAATTCAACAAAAAAAACAATAGTTTTTCATTTTCTAGTTATTGTTGGAACAAAATAAAATAATGAAATAATTAATGTTGTTCGCCAAATAATGAAATCCATAAATCAAACAATGCTAGTTTCAACAACCACCTAGATCAAAAGTGACAACATATAGGATCAACTATTTTACTCCATTGCAACCATGACCACAAACCAGAAGTCATAAATTAAAAAAAATAATAGTACCAAATCCATGGGAAACCTTATACAGAAGACAAAAACCATAAATCATACAACATATTTGAAACAATCAATAGTACCTTATGGAAAATCAAGATAGTTACAATTGAGGAAAACTGCATAAGGTCAAGGATTTTTCTTCGTCACCAACAAATCCACTAAATGCTAGTCATAAAGAGAGACCCACTAAAAGTTAATATATATATATATATAAATATATGTACATATCTATACATATATATGTATAGATATATACATATTAAAATATACCCAACATATCTTAAGGAATAGAACAATAATTAACAATACCCAATGTAACCAAACATAGAATCAACACCATTAATTATTTTATTTTGTTCACACCATAACCACAAAATGGAAGCCATAAATTTTATTCTGGTCAAGGATTTTCCCCCATTTCCAACTTATCTACTAAATGTAAGCCATAAAGACAAACCCATAGTTAATTAATATACACATAAATACATGTATATATCTACACATATATACATATATATATACACATATGTATACATATTACAATATACCCACCACAACCTAAGGGAGAGAACAATAATCAATAATACCTAATGTAACCAAACATAGAATCAACAACATTAATTATTTTATTCTATTCCAACCATAACCAAAAAATGAAAGACATAAATCAAATAACATTGGTTTCAACACCCACCCAAGTCTAGAAACCAATAGTATAGCCTGGGCTATACAATAAGCATCAACCAAAAATCCATAGCCTTAACAATTTTAGTCTTACCTATATATATTGATATTAAAATATATGCAATATAGCCAAACATAAAGAACAATAATCAATAATACCCAATGTAACGAAACCTAGAATCAACAGCATTGATTATTTTATTTTGTTCCAACCATAACCAAAATACGAAACCCATAAATCAAGCAACATTACTTTGAACAACCACCCACATACAGAAAGCCACAACATACCTCGAGCTATACAATAAGAATCAACCCGAATCAACCCAAACTCCATAGCCTTAACATTTTTAATGTTACATATATATATTGATATTAAAATATACCCAATATAGCCCAAGACAGAGAACACTAATCAATAATACCTAATGTAACCAAAAATAGAATCAACAACATTAATTATTTTATTCTTTTCCAAACTCCATAGCCTTAACATTTTTAATGTTACATATGTATATATAGATATTAAAATATACCCGATATAGCCTAAGACAGAGAACAATAATCAATAATACCTAATGTAACCAAAAATAGAATCAACAACATTAATTATTTTATTCTTTTCCAATAATAACCAAAAAATGGAACCCATAAATCAAACAAAATTACTCTCTATAACCACCCACATGTAGAAAGACACAATATACACATACCTATACAATAACAATCGATAAAAATGCCATATTCTCTACAATTTTATTCTATTGCAAACATAGCTAGAAAACACAAACATTCAACACAAACTCTATGAAAATTGACCGTAACAAACCCATACAAAAAACACTCCTTTCTCAACACAATCTCCTCAAAAGTTGAACAAAAATAGCCATTTCAACAACACCTTCTCCAAAATGAAACAATATAGCTTAAGCAACACAACTATAATTGACAATGCCCAATGGATTGAATATTTTATTCAATTGCAACCATAACCACAAACTGCAAGCAATAAACCAACCAACGTGATGTAACCAAACATAGAATCAAAAAACATTAATTATTTTATTCTCTTCGAACCAAAACCAGAAAATGAAAGCCATAAACAAAACAACACTGGTTTCAACAGCCAACCAGATCTAGAAAGCAACAATATAGCCAAGGCTATACAATAAGAATCGACCAAAACTCCATAACCTTATCAATTTTAATCTTACCTATATATATTCATATTAAAACATATGCAATATACCCCAAGGAAGACAACAATAATCAATAATACCTAATGCAACCAAACATACAATCAACACTATTAATTATTTCATTTTGGTCCAACCATAACCAGAATACTAAAGCCATAAATCAAACAAAATTACTTTCAACAACCACCCACATGTTCAAAGCCACAATATAGCCCAAGGTATACAATAAGAATCCACCGAAACTCCATAACCTTAACAATTTCAATGTTACATATATTTATTGATACTAAAATAAACCTAGTATAGCTTGAGGTGGAAAAAAAAATTCTATAATACCTAATGTAACCAAACATAGAATCAACAACATTAATTATTATATTTTCTTCCAACCATAAGGAGAAAACGAAATCCATAAATCAAACAACATTACTTTCTACAACCACCTACAAGCAAAAAGCCATAATATAGGCTGTGTTATACACTAACAATCCACAACAACTCCATATCCTCTACAATTTAATTCCATTGGATACATAGCCAATAAATGCAAGCATTAAACACAAACCCTAAGAAGGTTGACAGTAACAAACCCATACAAGAAACACTCCTTTTCCAACACAATCTCCTCATAAATTGAAAAAATACAGGGTTTTCAACATAGAACCAAGAGCATTAATTATTTTTTATCTGTTCCAACCATAAACAGAAAACAAAAGCCATAAATCAAACAACAAATGTACTTTCTACAGCTACCCACTTCCAGAAAGCCACAATATAGGCCTACCTATACAATAACAATCGACAAAAAATCCATATCCTCTTCAATTTAATTTTGTTACAAACATAGCCACCAAATACAAATATTAATCACAAACCATACAAAAGTTGACAGTAACAAACCCATACAAAAAATAGTCCTTTCTCAACACAATCTCCTCCAAAACTGAAAAAATACAGACTTTTCAACAACACCTTCTCCAAAATGGAACAATATAGCTTAAGCAACACAACTATAATCAATAGCACCTTATGGAAAATCCAATGAAACAATATGGGATATGTTTTTTTTCCATATGCACCTCTTGCCGATCGTTTCAAACAAACCTCTTTCCCCTAGCTTTCTCCACATTGCGTTATTTCTCGAAGCCTCCAAACATACGCAGATAATGAGAACCATAAACACAAGCCCACAAAAAATCATAGTATAGAATCCATGCAAAACCACTCAAAGGAAACAAAAACCATAAATCAGACAAGGTATTTGAAACAATCAACAGTACCTTATGGAAAATGAAGCAATATAACCGCCAACCAAAAATCAAACAATATCGCTAAGTGGTTCTTCCACATGCACCTCTTCCCACTCGCTTCAAAAAAACATCTTCTCACCAACTTTCCTGCAAAAAAATAGGAAAAATACTATCATAGGTGAAACATTTCTTTTGCATTTCCAACCACTCTCCCTTGCAAAAAACACAAAATAACCTTTACCCACCTTTGTAATAGCTACACAAAACTTAATCTGGCTTGCACCCTCACAACTCTTATATCAGGTATAGCAACAAAACAACACCAAACAATGCCTCATTGAAAATTTACCAACATTAATTTTGTTCCCCGAGGCGTTAAAGGGAAGTTGTTATTAGGATGATTCCCAATACACATAGCATACAACAATTAATGTTGATGTGAACCAATGTTTAATTTCTATAGTCTTCTCTATCCATACGGCCCGACAAACCCCACCCTATTCCCAAAGAAGCCAACAATCCCCTCTTACACCTTTTTCGCGGTTATCGAAAGGAAAAAAATATTGGAGGTTGACGAAAATTCCAATTAAACTTATAACCCAGTGCCACCTTGTCCCCGGTTGCTGGAAACCTAAAAACCAATGAGGCTAACGAAAGTTCTAGGAAAAGTTGACACAAATAGCCTATCAGAAAAATTATATTATTATGTATAATATTTAAATATTATTTCTATATTTTAGTTAATGTATATACATATATATATTACTAATATATAAAAATATTATATAAGTAATTAATATTACTAGAATATATAAAATATTATCTCTTTCCCTCTCTCTCTCTCTCTCTCTCCCAAGTCTCTCATTCAATCACTCTTATCTCTCTCCTACTCCCTCCCTCCCTCTCTTTCACTAACTCCCCCTATCTCTCTTCCCTCTACCCTTAACCCTAAAACCTAAACCCTTAAACCCTCTACCCTCTAGTCTCTCTCTCCTACCCCATCTCCCTCTTTGAGGTATCTATCTCTCTCTCACTCACTCCCTCTATATCCCTTCCTCTACCCTTAACCCTAAACCCTTAAACCCTCTACCTGTTGGAAAAAGCAAGGACATACAACTAAGAGGGGGGGTGAATCAGTTGTCACAAAAATTTAAACTTTATAAACTTAAATTAACTTTAATCTCAGATATGATGAATAAACAATTAACCATAAGCAATTAACACATCAGAGAGACAAAGAAAACCAAGATTTTTGTGTGCAAACCTTGTTAGGGGAAAAACCATGGTGGATGTCAGTCCACAAGATTATACTCTATCAAAAGTATAAAGAAAAATAATAAGGGGAATGCACACGCATTCAGGCTCACTTCCTAGAGCTCACTGCTCAATTACAAATAGAAGAATCACTTCTTACAGAAGGATTCAGATTAAAAACATCCAAAAATTTGAATTGAGAGAATGGCTTTTGTCCAAGCCTAATTATAGTTTGGAAAATTAGGAACAATACTTCTGCATACTTCACTCAACCTTCTACACACTTTCTCTTCAATGATATTCGCACTTATGCATACAAGATCATACAACACATACTGAACACACTAACCACACTTCGTGCATACTCTGCAAAATTGCTTCTTATATATCCCCCACAAAGATTTCACCATAACAAAATCGGCCAGAGGAAAAGAATATATTTTCAATGTTGGCTTAAATTCACAATAAAAATTTTAATGCATACCCACCAAGGTCAGCCACAACATAGTGGGGACCCAAATTTACTTCTCCAAAACAATAATACTCCAATTAATCATGCCTCGAACATCCACAAGATGCTAGCATCAACATGTCGGCTAAGAACAAGAAAAACTAGACATGCGTAAGAGAAGATTTTCAATCATGAGATTCACCAGATCATGTGGATGTACCACAAAGATAAAGGATGAACTAGAGACATATGAAAACACCAAGAAATAGCAAAGAGACATCCGTGACAACTGAGATAACTAGGAACATACAATCTTCACTCAGCAACTCTGATAAAGACCAACAAAACATTGTCATACCACAACTTGCAACGCGAGTTCATGCAGACCTCTAAAACTTCCGGTAGATGATCTATACATACTCAACATTAAACCATTTGATCCACAACAACTAATCATTTACATACATAATTCAATGCCTTCATGACTTGCACAGTTCCACTAGGAACTAGGAACACATTCACTTATAATTTTTTCAATATATCCTTGACATATACAAAACTTAGAATATCAATTGCTAATAGTGTCGAAATCAATGAAAACCATGTATTAGCATCACATCACACCATCCAACAATTTCGCAACACATGATGTGAAAAAATGCCATCAACCCAACACACTGCACAATTGTTCTTCTTCTTGGAAAGATTTTTCATTCTGCACTTCTCCCCCTTAGATATTTAAAATTTTCACACTATACTTCTCCCCCTTTGACATCAATGGAAAAGTTAACTATGACCTTTCCACACACATGCTTTGAGCCATATCTTTGCACACTAACTACTCCCCGAGTAGTAGAGAATCATATGGATACCTATAAGAGCTAAAAAAAATTAGGGATTTCACACCTTCTTGAAATCCAACCAAGTTTTGATATTACTTTTTAGGAAATTAGCAGGTTGATTAAACTATTTTATACATAACCCTATCAAAGAAAAGTATGCATTCAAGTTTAGAAAATAAGCATAATGTATAAATTAAATATTTATCACAATATTACATAAGATATAACCTAGGAAAACCCCATGAGGGAAAAAAAAAACCTCCCAAATTATCCATGCTTGATGTATTATTTAGCTTTGAAAAATTACAATAAATTTATAAAACCTCCTTGAATAATTTTGTAGCATCAAGCTTCTCCAATGTATTCTCCATGTGTCCAAGCATATTAAGTAACCATGCAACAAAATATCTCATACCATGGTTCACATATGCATTCTACAAGATAGGCCAATATAAATGATAACCAAACTCTATCACTAAATGCATGCTTATTTTTTATGGATTCAAGCTCATAGGAAATGACCAAACAATATAGGATAGACCCTATGTCTTAAAACCATTGAACCTTAAAAAATTGGGTACCAAGTTTTTCAATACTTAATATATTTTTAATGTGCAACCCACACATAACACATCTAACTAATTTCTCATACAACTTTACAAAGGGACCCAAATAAATATTTAATATATCTCAATACATCTCAAAGAATGCAATAAAAATAAATATGCATTTTGTATAACTAAATCATTTTATTCTTTTGTAAGGTGTACAACAAACTTTTTCTTAACATAAAATTATTATAATATTAAAATAAACCTTAAATTAAGGTCTAAAAAGAGATACATGATGAATAGTATCTACTTCTAGAATGTTATTTTAATAAAATTTGTTTTATTTTATTAAAGAAATGTATTTTTTCATTGTTGAAGAATGTTTGTAATGTGTTTAAATTTTCATTATATTCATTTAAAAAATATTTACTTTGGGTTAAAAAAGTTGTTATATATACTGGTTTCATAAGTAGAGGTAATAATAATTGATTATGTAATTTTGGTTGCAATAGTGTTGGTGTTTTTCCAGCACACCCTTGGAATTCTCTAAAGGGTAGCCAACCCTTATGGTCAAGAATCCTCAAGGTGAATGGCCAACATGACAAGAAAGGACTCTAAGGTCTTTAGTCCTTTACTTTAGGCTTAGTGAGACCTAGGAGGTTATTCCTTATTGTGTTCATTATGATCTATTTGATGGAGAACACTTCTATGCACAATTTTTTTCGTACTATTTTCAAATGAATGTAATTCACCAAATATTTGGCTGAATTTTTAGTAAATAAATATCAATTTTCCAAGAACAAGGGGATATTTCAAATTCATGTTTCATAATTGAAATATTTTTAAATGAGTTTTATTCTCATTTTGAATCCACGACCAAGCATATCACCAATTCATTTAGTCATAATAAATCTTAACAATTAGACTAGTGCTTTCATCAATTGGGTATACGAGGTCAACTATGCAACAACCAATAATATACAAGCTATTTAATTTAGATAATGGTGGACTATTTTCATAGTGCTTTGCAATCTGAAAACTCACAATATCCAAAACATAACTTCTTATCATATCCTATGCAAATTCTCACAAATTTATGACCCTCTTCAGGCATTTAATTAACTCTTTGAGTCAAAGTCAAAATAAGTACATACATTCAATTGAAGATTTGAAGATAAGCAAGAATACCCTTATCATTTTCATTTATAACTTGCAAAAAAATTAAAAAAGGAGAGTATGTGTTCTAGAGATAAGATTTTTTTTGATATCTACAGCTCATATAAAACTAATTTAAGACTAATACATATAAGGTTTATACCTAAGACAATTCTACTGTTCTATTCATTAGCTTTCTACAGTATATCCTTCATATACTTAACTTCTACCCATACAATTTATTGGACTCAAAATTGAACCCTCTGTAATGAGCCTTGAAATCCCTTTTATAGATTAAGGGATAAACAAGCATTAGGCTCATTATAGTTACATTTCAAAATATTTCATTTCAACCCAAATTTGAATTTCATTTCAAAAGTTACCCACATGGTTATTAGTAATCATTTACTAATCAGGGGGAACAAAACTCATAACCACCACCAAAAGAAGTAGGCCAATTCCACCAAAAGTTACCTTTAATTGCTAACAAGCCACTACACTCCCTACCCACATCAAGCCAAAGTATTCATAGCCTCAACTCCAGGAACCCACAGTTAGCATGAAAACAAAAAATGAACATGTGTAGAGAATGCAAGAAAATTGAACACAACAATATCATTATCACAAAAAAATTCAAGACCCAAACACCACCTCCATCACCCAGAACTAAAACAAGCACCAACACCTAAGCCATGGTACACATAACCACTTTGTGTATTTATGAAAGCACGAGGAGAAATCACTGCCCCTTCTTCATCTTTATCCTTACCAGCCATAGAATAATCATGCTCGCTCGAAGTCTATACAAAAACTAGGGGAACTAATATTACTTCCACCCCTAGGGCTACCAACTGATTCATGATCATGAGGTATCATCGGTAACCTGAATTGTTTTTGGTCTCACTATCTGAGGGGCTATCAGTAATGTTAATAGGGGAATTCTACTGTCCAAAAGAAGCTCGACCATATCTTACGTTTCTTCTCATTCCTCTTACAAATCCTACAGGCTCCTTACCTTTAGCCTCCTTTGTTTATGTGGTTACAACTGGTCTTCTCAACCTATGACTACTTCTAGTAGCAACTAGTGTAGATTTATCACCATAGACCTCCTACTTGCCCTTTTCATTTAGAGTCTAAGTAGCTTTGGGTATGTTCTATTCATATTCTAGAACATCATTGTGAGATTTTTGCACATTGAACCTTGAGGAACTCCACACTGATGACATAGAAATAATAGGTTTACTCATCTTCCTTAGATATATATCTCCATAGATGTAGACCCAAGTGATTTCACCTTCCTCACAAATTTAGGGAACTCTTTCTCTTGATTGCAATGGCGGGAATGAGAACCATCAATCCACATTTATTGAGCAATTTGATCATGTTGATCATCAATGCACAATGAAACCCACATGAGGAAACAAGTGATTGGCCACTAGCATCTACATCACCGCCACTAATTACCTAAGTACATGGAAATCTATGTAACATTCTCAATTGATTACAAGGATAACTCTTTACATGCACTGAGATCAAATTGATCACTCCTAAAGAACATATGCCATTAATGCTTACTCCTTGCAGAGCCAAAATGACAATCACATGTCTATTTCTGGCTTTTGAATGTTGGTTGTTGATTTCTTGATGAGGTGGTGAATCAAACAGCCCATATTGAGTTGATCAGGTTTGAATTTCTTGAGACCAAAACTCGCTAATTTCTAGCCAATAGTGTTCATCCAAGTTGGAAGCCACATCATCGATCCATGGGCCCCACCTATTTCTCCAAGTGGGTGGATCAATCGACATGTCTAGAGCCCATAGACCTCATAGTTTTTAATGAGCTCTCACCTTTTCCATGTGATCCAACAGGGGACAACTAAGATTAACCCCAACATTCGATCACCACCATCAAATTAAAACATCATATGATAGGCTCAATAGTGGAGGTTGGACCCCACATTTGTATTAGGACACACGTCCACATATCGCAAACCTCACGGCTTTTAACGAACCAACATCTTAATCCTATGAGCCAGCGAGGAATGGCCCAGATCAAATCTTGAGATTAGACGAGTCCTTAACCTACACATGATATAAGGTCAGTTCTAAAAGCAGGGCCATGACTAGGGCAATGACAATTAGACTCTTAGGAAAATGACTTAAACATAAGTCTATTGATGTAAAATATTTTCCCAAACTTTAGGGACATTTGAAGTGACAAGATGAGTGGGTGACCTACCTTCCTAAACAAAGGGAGCTGGTGAGATACACATTAAAAGGCTCAAGTGATAACTTAAGCAACCGGTGATTGGCTGTAGCAATTTAGTGTGAAATTAAAATTCCCAAAGGGTTTTAAGATAGAACATTATCAAAGAGGGTTCACAAACCAAAACCCTAACCCCATCCTCAAACACAAAGATCACAATCATGATAAAAATCAGGATATGCATAGAATTTGTGAAGAATTTTGGGAGCTCTATCAAATAGTATTACCAAAGAAAAAATAATAATAGCATGATTCTTGTTTATGGCTACTTAGGGGTGTTATAGTTTAGCGAACATGTTAATTGTATTGTTTATCATAAAGGTTTTTCTTTTAATTAAGAAATGCATTACTATTAGTATAAATATTTTAAATAAATTTATTTAAAAAAATTCAATATTATTATGAAAAAGTGTATATGAGATAGGTTAGATAGGTGACTCAAGATTAACAGTTTTGGTATCTTGTAGGTAGATGTATTTGATATACATATGTTCATTTATTAGGTCTATTAAATTTGATGTGTAAATGAACATCATTATTATATTAAGAATTTTTATTATCAACACACTATATTACAAATCCCTTACTATAATTATAATTATAATAAAAAAATTAAATTTAGCTAATATAAATTAAAATAATTATGAAAATACTATATTTAACATTAATACAAGAATTTCATGAATTGGGATCTCATTCTTGAGATTAGTAGACTTGTAGTTGTCATTCTAAGAATGAGCATATAATTGTTGGTATTGAAAACTAACTCTATTTTATTAAATTTAACTATGCTAATATAATTCTTGTTCTTGAAAATGATATACAAAAAATTAAGGATAATATTAATAAAGTTATTAAATTTAACAAATCTGAATCAAAAGAATTATCATGGGCATAGAACCCCTTAACAAAAAGTATAATAATTATGTTGAAGAATTAGGACACCTTAAAAAATGAGTAGAGGAGAAGGGGAATGCATCAAAGACACTAAACTATTTTGTGAAGTAAAATTAACAAATTAAGCCAACAAAAGGAAGCATCTAAAGGAGTGTGTATAATTTCACATAATATTGTATAAGGAAGAATTAGAGGTTGTAGATACTTTGTGTAAGATTCAATATTCTCATCTATTTATATGTATTTTTTCTAAGGTGTTTATTCCTTGTGTTTATGTCTATTGGAGTAGCTAAAGTGCTATTTTATGATGTGCCAACTAAATTTTGGTAATGCTTTAGATTTTTTATAGAAGGGTTTCAAGGGCCCTTCAAAACATTCTTTTACCCCTATAGAAAATTTGTGCAATATTTAATCCTTTGTAAAAATTAATTATCTACAAGTCTTAGAAATGCACACCAAGCTATAATTTTAAAATTATTTAGATTTAAAATTTAAAAATTATTTTTCATGATTATTATAAAATTATATCAATACATAACTCCAACTTATTTAAGCTTAAAAAGGTAAAATACACAAGTAACAAACTATAGAATAACACCCTACCCAAGAATAAGAAATAAAATAATTATGCAAAATAAAATTACAGTGCGCCTTACCTAGGATTTAACTCATATCTAGAATTTGATAGTGTGTCCCTTTATCATATATTTTTGCATATATAAGTTATAATGATGTCAATTTTATAGGCAATGAGTTGCAATTCCATGAACTAAATCACTAATAAATTTTTTTGCAAACCTATCAAAGTGTAGTGCCCCTCAGTGTTTGGCCTTTTATTGAAGTTTGATTAAGTTTGTTTGGGTGAGTTCTATGATACACAGTATTAAAATTAATTAGTTATTAAAGTTGTTGTTTGCTATAGAATTAAATAGATTGTTATTAAATAAATTATTTTATTAGAAAAATGTAAATGTTGTGTTTGAATGATTAATTATTAAATTAAATGATTAAATTATAAAGGCTTTCATAATTAAATATAAAAATAAATTATTGTTTTATATTAAAATTAGTATTAATTTCAAATCAAGATAAATGATAAGAAAGAGATAATGGACGATTTGTAAAAAAAAATTAGAAAAGATAGAAAGTTTTGCATGTAAGATCATGCATAGTCTGGAACTATTGTTAAAAATGAATTTAATGTCTTATCGAAGATTTTTGAAGATTTATTGGATTTTTTTCTCAAAAATCAAATAGCTCTCCTTTTTGAAAATTCTTTATCTTTTCAGAAGATTTTCACGGGGATTGAGGATTTTGGTTACCAAGGAAAGGTATAATATTTCTCTGCAAGAAATTTCATTTTGTTAGGGGGGATCTTTGATTTTTAGTTTCGAAAACTTTGTCTGAAGAAAATTATTCTCGAAGAATAGTCTGTTGAAATTGGGAAAATATAGGGGGTTTTCTCTTATAAATTATTTGGAGGATTGTGATAGTGGTTGAATTGGATGGGGTGCCACGCTTAGGAAATGGATTCTGTTGTAGAAAATCTAGACTTGGAATCTCTCAATTCTTCCGTCGCTATTCAGGACTAGCGAATTTTGCAAGTAGGTATTTTCGAGCTTTTGGCTTCTTACGCTAGGTCATGGTATTTATGATGTCTTGATAATTGAATTTCTTATTTTGAAATAGAGACATTGTTCATAGATTTTCATCTACATATTTTCCGCTTTTATCTAAGTTTTCGTCTGAATCTACTTAATATGTTTTCATTCCAGCGAGTTCCCTAAGCCCCTTAATATTTGTTTGGATCGCACCTTACTTTTATGCTTTCAAGTTCTGTATTTATTTAGTTAAATCACACCAAAATCCCCTGCCAGCCGTATTTAATTAAAAGATTCGACTAATTCAATTTGTGTGTTCTGGAACTATCGTGTTTCATGAGATAATATCAGTTTGAGGCATTCGGCCAAATCCCAGACGATGCATTTGCTTGAAAGTTTCTAAAGCCTTTTCATCAAACTGATTGTGCAACTTCTGCTCTTTGTCAAGTAAATATTGCGTCACCTCTATCCTTCCTATTTCTGCATGCATTTAAAACAGGGTTGCTGAAAAATACTCAGCCTATAGGCATTTTTGAGCCATAGGCGCAACATGGTTTAGGGCGTTCCCCAAGATATCCAGTGTGGGCATGAAGGTCAACCACGCCCACCTTATTAACTATATTTGTAATGCAATAAAGTTTACTGATGTGTGATGTTTACGTAGCCCTCTTCCACTAAACCCTCATGACCTGCATGCATCTAGAACACAACAAAGCTTGCAATGTAAGGTTACATTCCAGCATGCTTTATTAATTCAAAGAGTTTTGGGAACCATTCTGCAAAATCTATTTGTGCATATTTTTCCATCTGCGTCCTACCCAGCCGATTATGTTGGTGTAAAAGGCCCTTAAGTTTTCTATCCAGCCGAATTCATTCTTGAAGGTCTCTGTGCCATCACTTACAATACAACACTCTAGCCTTTCCAATATATGTTTCCGCGTAAAGCTGTAAATAGTTCCAAATTTCAAGTGAGATACCCATAGAATGTTGCTTGTTCTTAGACATGAAGCTGCAGTGCACCCCTATTCCTTTTGATTTTATCTTCATTCAATTTTTATGCACGTCTTATCTTCACTTATTTCAAACTTGTCATATATTTGAATATGACGCTTTTCAAACCAACTCCTCCATCTCTCATGGTCCGGCCTCCCTGTTTTGCAAATAATGGCTTATCTTTTCTTTTCTTTCTCCTTTATCGGCCAGCCTGTGGTATCAACTCAATCCTCTGAACTTGGTTTTCTATTTGGGAAATGTTGATGCATGTGAATACGCCATATTTCAGAAATTCGATGTATGTATAATATGCTAGGTATTTGATTTGTTGCTTGTATTGTGAGGATGCACTTGGAATTCGATTTACATGTTACTTGCTGGAATTTAACCTTAGATAGTTCGTTGTATAACCTCCACTCCTTGCACTTGATATCCTGTCAATATGTATTAGGTAAGTGGAAAAGTATTCAATGTTACCTCTCTATAAACCCTAATCGATAAATAAGTTTTTATATTGATATTCGATAATGGTATTTCGTCCCATTTCGGTTTTGATTACTGTTTGTCATTAGGTTGCAAGTATTTCAATGTTTATTAGAAAAGGATATTTATGCCATACTTTAGGCATTTGATGCTTCTACTTCAATCGACTTATTCGATAATGTTGCCTTGTGTGATATTTCAAGGAAGTTACATATGTTTTGATTTGGTTTTTTGATTTAATATATATATGTATGTATATATATGAATATATATATTGTAGCCATCATATAATTTGGGTATTATACAGAAATCTACATTCTGTGATAATATATATACATATTTATATATGCACGTATGTTTTAATATATATATATAGTTTAGTATAATAAGAAATGTTGAATTTTTAGACAACATTATGATTATAATATGTATACATGTATGTGTATCATAGTTTTTGTAATAAATTGGGTTAGTAAACGAGCAAAACGGAATTGAGGAAATGATAACATTATAAAGATGTTATTGGGTGATCCCACAATATTGGTTTATATTTTTTCGCCAAACTAGACACTGAACTGATTTTTTCTAGCTAAATCTTCACTTTCGAACACCTATAGTGGCTAAACCGTGAGGAATTTGAAGATGATGCAAACTAGTGATTTGTGACATTTTTTCTATAAATTCTAAATATATTTTTTTCAACATTTTTGGAATTAAATTGCACTTCTTTTCCCATCTCCTTCTAAGACTAGTTTTTTCAGTAAACACCATTTTTAAGGAGTGATGCTTACCGTATAACACATAAAAAAATTTCTATGAAGGATAAAATTCTAACTTTTTCGAATTTAGATTTGTAACTATGATATATAGTGCTTCCAAATGGTTTCATAGTGTTTTATTGAATATTTTTTCCTTAATCAAGTTTTAAAGTCAAACCAATTACAATTCAAACATAGGCAGACCATATAACAATTTTTTTTTGTATGTATCAAAATTCTTTTATTTTTTTGTTGGATCGAGGACTTCAAAATCTGGTTCACTGATATTTTTCATTTTTTTTTTGATAATCTTCTATTTTTCCACATGTAGAATAGAGAGTTTGATTTTTGATGAAAAACCTACATTCACAAGAAATAAAAATATATATATAATAATAAAATTAAATTTATTTAAAATTATAATTTTTGGGAAGCTTATAGTAAGGAATAGATACAAAAAATAAATTTTAAATGAATTCATTTGATCCCCCAAAAGGTAAATCAAAAGTGGTTTTTTATTAGCATTTTGATAGGTGTAAAGGAGACACCGCTAGACTCTATTCATTACCATTTACCTAAAAATCACCTTTTCATCACTAAACAAGTCCTATTTGGAAGTGTTGTAAAGTCTTGTAACAAGATTTCATGCTTTCCTAGGCATAACTTCACCATTCACCCCTTTCTTATGATTTATTTGACCCTTCAATTCCCTTATAAATCTTAATCAAGTGTATTTTTGAATGTAAGCCTGAAAAAAAAAATATTAAATACAAGATAATTCTTGACACCCATTTTTAGGTCCTAGGTGGGACCCATTCACCATGGGTGGCGAATGAGTCCTCCTTGGCTCCAAATTCAAAATATTTTAAAATTTCTTTTCATGTTTTTATTCAAACTCACTTGATGTCAGCCTGTGATGAGGTATGAATGGGTTACTAAGGCACAATATTGTATAAATAAGTGTTTTTACATCCATTCTAATCACCCTTCATTCAAGCATTCATTCACACATCATCTCAAGAATTCAAGCATCTTACAACATCTTATCAAGCACTATTCAAGCATTTTGGAGCATCCATTGACATTACTTCAGATTATCATCTTCAAGGGTTTGGTAAGTTGATAGCATTTGCAAGTTGTTAGTTTATCATTCTCTTGCATTTCATTATTTTATTAAGGGTTTGATTACCAAAGTGGGGTTTGACCAAGGAAAACCCCTATTTTCTAACCCTCGACCATTTTTCTCCTCTTGTATGTGTGTTTGCAGACCTTTGTATGCATATTTTACAAGCATTTAGATGATTGAAGATTGGTTAACAAGTCAACTAGGTGCTTCAAGTAAAATAAACTCTATGTCAAGCTTGGAGAAGGGTTTGTGTCTGTTTCTTGTAGAATTGACTTCGACTACCTGACAAGTAGACATTTCTAGATTTGGTGTTGTAGAGATGTCTCTTAATTTCTCAAAATTTTGGGAGAGGACTGATTCACCACCAGTGGTGAATTAATCCCACCTTAATACTGAAAAATCTAGATTTTGTCAGATTCTAGATCCTGATAGCCAAAAACTAGTTCCCAACAATTTTTCAATAGTAGCAAGACTAATTCGCCACCCTGGGTGAATGAGTCCCACTATTGAATTTTTTGTAACTTTGGACAACATGCTATAGATTCTAGATTCCTCAAATCTTTCCTAGGTGCACTCTGATTTATCCCATTTCTTTTTGTACATTTATTCATCTTCTAGTTCTTTGTTTTCAAATCATAGCGTGTTTTCCAGCATAGCTTAAATCTTAGTTTTGCATTCATAATCAGTTGTACAAATCACTTAATTGCATTTATTTCACTTCATTTAGCCTAGACAACATCATACATAACATAATTTGAATGAACCCCTTAGCATTTTTTGCCCTACCTCTCTCCTTCTAGGTGAAAAACCCTAGAAGGGCTAGAGAGAAGTGCATGGTACCAAAAATCTATGCTTCAATGGTAATATTAGATCCTCCTCTTGATATAAATTTTCTCCTTCCAAAATAGAAATCCATACCTGATAAGGATAAGGATAATAAAGACAAGATTATCTTGAGTCCTCCTACCCTAATTTCATCTAGAGAATTTAGTGAATCTAGCAAGCACAAGAGGCCTTACAAGTAAAAGAAACTCAAATTCCCTTGTCCATCACCTGAAAGTGAAAGGAAAATACAACTACTTCTAAACAAATAACTTATAACATTACCACCAATGAAAGACAAACTCATACCCTAAAGATGTAGATGTTCCACATTGTCGATAGCAAAAAACTCTTGTACATAGTACTAATGAGTGTTACACATTCAAATTAGTAAATTGAGAAAATTTCACTTCAATGGAAATGATTTCCATCGAATGATTTCATAACATACACCCTCTTGCTCCTTGTCATATAATAGTTGTAGAATCTTAAAACATTCTCACTACTACATGTTTTACACTTATTACAAATCATTTTCTCTAATATAAAGAGCTAATTTTCTTCACTTACCTTTGCTCGTTCTTTTCTTGCACAAAGTGAGGGAAAGAATTTGATATCCTTTTCCTAGTATTGAATTTGTAATTGTCCCTTTGGCTAGTTTCCCACCTTATATTTATACCAACAGAGATTGGTAGGCGGATGAACTGCTTTAGGTTGACTCACCTATGCCTTACTAGTCTTTTTTTTTTTTTTATTTATTTACTTTTTCATTGCATGTGCGTAATGTGATCCCTCGCAATGTTTCATTTGATGTTCCTCTCTCATTTTGTGCATTCTTCTATATGTACCTTCATTCTTCTCTATGTCATAATCATTTTTCATCTGTCTTGTGTTTTCCTTTTGGGGATGACAAAACACATCAAAACATTCATGTTTATTCCATGTTGACCCAAAATATTTTCTTTCTCTTTTCCATTTTTCTTATGTTTTCCTTTTGGGGATGACGGAAGGCATCAAAACATTCATGTTTGTTCCATGTTGACCCAAAAGGTTTTTCTTTTTCTTCACTCTCTTTGTGTCATTCCAGTTTAATGTGTATTTGGGGAGTGATGACAGTTCCATGCTCTATGACAACATTTTAGTACAGACATACTGACCCCAAATCCATAGATCTCTTATGTGTTTGTGGGGACAACCCTTCCTTCTTATTTCAAGATATAGCTTTCATCAAAAACATATGACTTGGATGATGAATGATGAGTGAATGAAAAATGGTAATTGAATCATGAATGAATTATGAATTAGGGTTTAAAGATCCCCTTTTATAGGGGAGAGTTAATAATAAGGATCATGATCAAGGGCCAAGATTAAATTAGAAAATAACTGAATCAAGGGTGGAGGTTAATTAAGAGAGGAAAGACATGGATAGATAAAGACTTTAGGTGGAAGATAAGATTGGCACAGAAAAAGAGGTGATAGGAGAAATTAAATAATAAAGATTATTTAATTTAGGTGACCAACATAGGAGAAATAAATAAAATATTAATTTTATTTATTTCAAAAGAAAGGTGAGAACAAATTATATAATTAAATAATTAAAAATAATTAATTAATTATAGAAGAAGAGAGAAAAGCTAACTTTTGAATTAAAAGAATATTAGACTAAAATGTTTAATAAAAATCAAGAAAAGTGTTAAAGTCATTTACAATTATTTACAACACCTTTACAAGATATTCATTTTATTCAATTTGTAAGGGACCAAGACCTAAGGTGGATGTGTAAAACACCTCACAACACTAAATCAAGGCCTCATCAAGTCCAATTTTTTCTTTAATTATTGCCAAATCAAGCAAGAAAAAAGAGATGTTTTCCATGTCCACAGTTAACCCCCACTTTAGTGAGAGGATGAACTTGCTTGAAACTCACACTAAAGTAGACATTTAAGAGTGGTCCAATTGTACGAATGTGGATGAAAAATAATTGTAAAGATCAAGGCATTGGTCAAGCCCCCAAGATTGAAGATCCTAAGTCAAACCAACATGAGTGCAAAAGGACATGCACAAGGGTGAATGATTTGCAGAAAAACAAGATACCTGATCATGCAATGACAAGAACTAAACGAAGGAAAAATGATGTGGATCAAAGATGCGCTCATTCTGGGGTCACAAAACTTTAGGTCATTTGTGGGGTGAGTTATCCCAAAGAAGTGGTTTAGTGAGAAAGTCATGTCAGTGTGTCAGCTTCCCAACGTATAATTAGAAAGTCATGCAAGTGTGTCAACTTCCCATCATAATAACCATACTAAATTTATCCTCCTGATAACTTTGATAAGGCACCACAATGAGAATGCTTTCTGTAAAAAAATTTTGAATGTAATGTAAAAAATTTGTTAAAGGGGATTTTGGTTTGTTCATGTAAGGTCTTCTTAGGGAGCATTGTGCCTAATGTCTCCAAGAGAGGATGAGTCAAGGTGTCAGATCATTTCCCATGGGATGCCTCATTCACACCATGCCATGCTAGTTGATCATACACTCTTAGATGACATCATACCCAATGACACCACCATGAAGAGGACACATTCACAAGAAAAAGAAAAATCACGCCATGAAATTTTTCCAAAAGATGGAATCTATGTATTCCCCCACTTTAAAGTTGTTGCTACACCATCAGTATGAGCAATTTCTTTAAAGTAGCCAATGATGAATGAAAGAATACATGAAAGAAAACCTAGAAAGCCCTATGCCAAGTCATATGTTTCCAAAATTGAGCTACATTGTGAATGAGTATGTCACATGTGAACCAACTTAAGGCATGTCATCCATATCCCAATCTTGATGTTATATGTTCATGAAAGGTTAACGACTAGCCAAAAGAAGAAACGACAAGTGAAATATGAGGACAAGGCTACTTAACCCCTTGCCCCCACTTAGTGTAGGACAAGGGTGAGCTTGAAATGGATGATGATATGTTTCCCCTTGTGATGAATGGAAAACATGCAGTAGTGAGTATGTTATGATCCTACAACTATTGCATGGAAAGGAGCAACAACTAATGTTATTTATTTTGATAAGTAAATAAAGTGTCTACTTGATACATGTTTGATGAGATGTCTATGATTTTAGGATGTACCAAGGTTATAGTTGTCTTGGAAGAGTCTTATGTGATAGTATTGATGTTGAGTGAAGGTTTTTTGGATGGTGTGATTTCTATGAAAGGAAAAGTAGCAAGACCATGATTTTGTGCTTGTGTTTTAGGCTATAGAGGGGCATGTATACTTTGTTCCTTAGCATCACATCCTTTATTAGGTTGGTTCATAAGTGTTTTAGGTTCAACGTTGGCTTTGATTGTATACATTTTGTCAAATATCTGAGCAATGTCTTCGTAACTTGGTTGGTATGAAACATTATGCCCAGGTGGGTAAAGGATTAGTTCGGGTTGGTTTTGAACTTGTTTCTTGTGTGATGGTGGGTAAAGAATTAGGGAATTATTTGGATGTCCCATGGGGTATGTATGTGGTTCATTGATCAAGGGGGATCTAATGGACACTTTCACATTCATAACCTCGATGGTGTTGGTTTGATGTATCCCTAAGGAAGACATATCAATTTCTTGCACCATAATAGTCTTCCTAGGAGGAGAATTTGTAGGAGAACAACAATCCAAATCTTCTTGACTTTCAAGGATTGGTTCTTTCAAAATGACTTCATCACAATTAGGGGAGCGAGCAATGGTTGAAGTGTCTTGTTCCATAAGATTCGCATGATTCTCATCAATTGAATCTTGTAACACCATAATATCATCTTCACTAATAGGATAGATATTAGGAGAGGGGAAAATTTTATTTTTTTCCATAATCTCATCGTTTTGTTCCATAATATCTACCCTAGTAGGAAATATTTCAAGAGGTTCATCACATTTCATGGTTAGATGTTGTAAATAAGTGTCATTTCAAAGAGGGGAGACATCAAGGGGAGGACAATGAGGATTTTTATGTGTACCCATGGTTGGATCTTCTTGTTCAAATAGATCCTTCCAATTGTTAGGAACATTAGGAAGGAGAGAAATAATGCTATAACTCTCAATCATTGGGTTATTTGATACCAACATACCCTCCTCACAAATTTTTTTTTCATGATCATTCATGAAAGCATTGTCACAAATAGGGGAGGTGTTGGGAGATGAATGGAGATTAGGTAAAGTGGTGGCAATGAATTCATCATGTATTGTTATATTATCTTCCTAAGGGGAATGACTAGAAGAACAAAAAAAACCCTCATGATGCTCAACGATTGTACCTTCATTTGTGTCACTTAAAGGATAGGTATTGGGATAAGTACAATTATGATAATCATGGTTATCTATGCTTGTATTCCCTTCTGACACATCATCCTCACAAATAGGAGAGATAGGAGGGGGTGTAAGTTTAAGGAAAGCATTAAAATTTTCAATTTCTTGTGCTAAGTGTAGACACTTATAAATGACCTAGGCCTACAAGCTCTATTTTTACCACTTTCGTCCTAGCATAATTATGACATTTAATTATGTCCTTCATCCACATTCAACTATTAATTAAATAATTTATAATTGTTTAATTAATTTACGTCTATTGTATTCTTCATGATTATTAAATAAATAAATTTTATTTATTTATTAAATACATCATTAATTGTCTAAGTATTCCCCTAATTAAATAAATTTCTTAATTTATTTAATTACCTTTCTTCATTTATTTCTTCCTCATTATTAAATAAATAAATTTTATTTATTTATTTAATATATCACTAATTCTCATGATTAAATGATTTTATTAATTTATTTAATCATTAATCATATCTTCTAAATTAAATAATTATCTTTAATTATTTAATTGTCAAAATTAACATTTCCCTCATTTTCAATAAATGAAATTATTTAAAATGATATCACATTCTTGACTAATAGTTCATTTTTCTAAATAATCTGAAAATCGATTATTTATTATCTCATAAAATCCATATTTTGAATTAATTTAATTCAAAATGGTAACTTTCTTCCAAAAATCATGCAATCGATTAGATTCTTGATTTTCCAAATCTGATCTTCAGTTCAACTCTTATCTTCTTGATTTTTCAAATCTCACAAATTAAGCAGTCTTTATCTTCTTGATTTTTGAAAATCTTTATTTTTCTAATTAATTATCTCATCCATTCTCCACTGCCGATTTGATTTTCTCAGGTGACATCTCGACCACTCATTTAATGATTTTACCCTAACCCTGTTTAGGGATTATCACATTAAATATTTTCCTCTGATTTTAGGTTTTTGTCAAAATTCAATCTCGTTCATCCATTCAAATTTGCATTTTCTATAAAATGCTATTTTGCTCACATTTTAGAAGAGACATAAATTTTGTTATTCTGACACATTAATGCTTAGAGTTATTTGGAATTTTAGAGTCATTTTGTGATAGGCATAGACATATTCTTTATTTAAATCCTTCAAAGCTTGTGTAGGACTTAGTCTTTGTTTTTAGATTGCTCGCACATTGAATCTGAGGGCAACACATCAATCAACAAGTTAGAAGGTGCTATGAAGGTAAATCATAGAGGCTTCAATGAGTGACAGGTATACTTGTTTCATTTATTTTAGTTTATGTTGTTCTTGATAGTTTTATTTTGGTTTATATGCTTTATTGATTTGATAATCTAACCTTAGGAAATTTACCCTTAGATACATTGGTGAACTCGATGCATTCAATCTTTTTTTTGTAGTTTTTGTACGGTTTTCCATTTATTTATTTTGCAGGTATAGGTATAGAACATTGCATTCATCTTTTATCTTGCTGCATCTGATGCATCATGATGCATTCAAGGACTTAAATGACGCAAACACTCTGCTAAGCTACATATGCAATCTGAAAAGCTGCATTTAACAGAAAGAGTCACATCTGACTCTTCAAATGACACATTTGACATCTGAGACACATCTTCCTGTCGGGCCAAAATGCAGAATCGAGTTGCATTTGCAACATAGAGCGACACATTCGCTCTATTGTGATGCATTTTCTTGCATGTGGCGGTTACATTTCGTGGGTCCAAGACTAGTGGATAAAACTCCTAACTTGTGGTTTTGCAGGCTCGAGTGTTGAAGATTGAATACTAAACATTGTGCTTGTCTTTTTTTAGATTAAAACACATTTCTTTTTAGTGCACTTAAAAAAAAATGTCTTTCATTTCTGATTGTGTTTACAAATGGTAGGTGATTATGATCTCACCTTGTGAGTACTTTGTGATTAGAAAACCAAGCCCATTTTATCTATTATACACCCTTAAGACTTAGTAATCGAAGTATCCTCTCCCTTTGTGCTTTCGGGTGATCCTGGGTGTAAGAGAAATGGTTACTGACTCTAGAACTTGGGCTTGTTCTAGTGGGAAAAATTACTCACCCTTGGATGACTCAGACCGCTAGCACCTTGAACCCGAGGGACTTCCAGCCGGTATATAAAAGTGGATTCTTGGTTCCGATGAGATGGATCCGAAAGGGGACTCTCGCGGCATGGATCATGCCCGATGAACATAATGCCCTTACTAAACACCTATTTTTTTAGAGGCCAACCATTTTTAAATCATTGCTTGATATAGTGCAGGGTACAGTATCATGCCCAAAGACACTCACTACTAATCTCCTTGAGTAGAGATAGCAATTCTTGGGAAGTGATGACCCAAGAATCCAAATTTGGTGTGCCCATATAAGTGCGTACAAAGAAGGGAGCTTGTGCCACCAAACTTCTAAGCTATCCACTCTCGAGAAGGAAAGGTGTTTAGCACCAATCCGGGGTATATCAGTGGGCTATATCAAGTATACAAACCCTTGGCCTATTGGTTGATTAGGATCGTGCTTGTCTCATGTGCATTTGCATACACCAAAACATCATGCTTACCAAGTGTTTGCTGGTTACTTAAACAAAACAAACAACACCCAAACATCAGGAAACAAATCATCAACATTTCAACAATTTAGGTTTTCGACAACAAACATAAAAAAATTGACCTTTTAATATTTTGCACTGCATTTGAAAAAATGAAATCACTCTATCACAACGCATTTGATCTCAAAAACACTGCAATTTCTTGCGTCATGATGCGTCTGAGTCTCATAGAACCACATTTGTCAAATCTTGTCGCATTCGCTTAAACTGAAATGCATTTGAAATATTATGACGCATCTGAGATCTCAAACGATGCATTTTCCTGGCAGAAATAAAATCTTCATACCAAGTCCAAAATAAGTCTAAACTCTGTCAATCTCTTGTCAGACACTATTTCCAATAGGATTCCATCACAAACCAACCTTGAAATCACTCAATATTTTTTTTTAATCATTTGACCATTAGTTCATATTCTTGACCATAGGCTTAGTCTTTCATATGTTAGTTGCATACATTAGGAATTATCTTGACCTTAGGTTTTCATCCTTGCATACTTTGGATTAGGTTGATCTCAACACAACTTGCAGCATCATTGTTTTTTAAACTAGGCATTCTTACGTAAGGATGAATACAGACAAATACTTGAGGAAAACCTAGAGGTAGCAGCACAAGATCCAGAGGCGTCCCAATTCATGGAACAAATGGTCCTATATGATAGAGACAGATACTTGGCCATACTCTTAAGTCAAGGAGCTAAGTTACCCAATGGATTCAACATTAACACGTTGAGATCAACATCTCCTGACCCTAATGTCAACAACGTGCATAACATGTCAAATAGTGGTCAACCTCCAAATACTATGAGAAATACATTTTTTGATGCTACCTCACAAAATGTCACAATGACCATGAGTGCTACCTCCAACATTCTAAACAACTCCAATTCAATAAACACTACATCCATTAGAGGATCACAATCTATCACAGTGCCCACAATATCCACAACACTGTCACAATCGGCTGTAACCACCTTTAGCTCTTCAAAAGTGTGGGAAAGTTATTCCAATCCTCTCTTTACCACTATGGTAAATTCCATGGGGGCATCATCAAGTCATACAAATCCTCCATTGACAACTACATCTAATACCATGAGTACACCTTCGTCATATCCTGTCATTAGTATCTCACAAAATCCTTTGGGTGGAGGTAAACGACGTATCATTATTCAAGGACAACAACAAAATGTTAACACATTAACATAGTCCAATACCATCAAATCCCAAGGACAAAATGCGACCATTCCCCTTGTCCAAACCCAACCATTTGGACAAGGCAGTCAACACACACAACCTATGGCATCATTCACACATCAAAATATTCATGGTCTCCATATTCCCCAAATATCGACCCAAATGGGTGGGGGACACATCCCAACATACTCATCCCATATTCATACTCACCAACATACCCCCAATCCAAACTTTCAATACCAACAACACACAAATTTGAACACATCATACATGCCACAACAACATATACCTCAACAACATGCCAACATTGACTCACAACAAATGGGGACCTATGGCATACCAATCAATCCTATGTATGGGACCAAAAATGACCCTATAATTGATGCCTTCCAAGCAAAACTGATGGGTCTAGAGAATACCATAGAAAACATACAAATATCTGGCAAGAAATTAGAAGTGTCATATGATCTATCTGTATATCCCATCGATATGAACTTATACATGCCACCATTTCCTCTGAGATATGTGTCACCTAATTTTACCAAGTACAGAGGAAAGAAAAACCCCATCGAACATGTCCGTAAATTTGCAACCAACTGTATGGACATCGCCTATGAACAAACATACTTGATGAGACTTTTTTCTAAAATTCTTGCAGTTCCGCCCTTGAATGGTTCTCCACTCAAAAGGATATCCAAACATGGGATGAGCTTAAACACAAATTCATAAAAAATTATGCATACAACATTGACATGGACACCTCTATTACTAGCTTATGCAATCTCACGCAAGAGGATGCTGGTGAAACATTCATCCCATTCTTCCAAAAATGGAGAAGTCTAGCTAGTCATTGTCACATCGACATACCTGAAAAGGAAAAGGTGGACATGTTCATCCAAACACTTCTTGGACCCTTAAAATATGAATTACAAGTACATTGTTGCACAACCTTCACAGACCTAGTTGAAAAAGGTGTCCAGTTTGAGAAAGCCCTTATTGCAAAGGGATAGCTAAGATACAGTCCTAAAAACACAAATGCAAATCCTCCCACTGACAAAAATAAGTACTAGGTCAAAAATAAACATGTTACCAATGTTGGTGTTGTTGACGCCAAGGCTGTAAACACCATGGTTCCTGTACTAGCTCTAAAATGGGTTCAACTGCAAAAAAAACCAACAACGATATCGATAGCCCCTACCAATGTCCCCCCAAACAATCAAAGCAGCCAAAATAATCAAGGACAATACTGTCAAATGATACAATTCCCTAGGGGTCGCACATACACTCCTTTGGGTGAACCCATTGAGGAAGTCCTCAAGAAATGCCTTCAAAATGGTGTCATCACACTTCAAGAACCAAAACCCTATGACCCAAGACAATTCAAACCAGCATGGTGGGATGATAATGCATTTTTCGATTATCATCAGGCAAAAGGACATAAAACTTCTACTTGTCGACAACTAGAAAATCTGGTACAAAACCTTATCGAGAATCGTATCATTGAGGTAGTTGGACAACAATTTTCCTCTAATTCAGATCATACCATTCATAAGAACCCACTGCAATACCATGGTTCTAATAATGCTTCCACGTCAGGTCCAAAGATAAACAATAACCAAGCCAATTTTGCCCATGCCAAATATGACTATTCTGGTGGAACCACTATAAACAATATCCGAACTAAAAATGAATGTGTCAATACCATCATAGTTAAGAGAGCACCCCAATGTAATGCTACTACTCGAAGTGGCAAGATCACCATAGCTGGCCTGCCTCTTGCTAAGCAACCTAAAATTACCATACCTAGTCCATCTCCTAAACAATCACAACCCACCTTGACCACAAAGCGATGGCAACCCAAGAGTCAGTTTAACCTTATCAACCAGCTTGGAAAAACTCCTATGCAAATTTATATACTCAAGGTGCTTCGCATCTCTCCCACGCATAAGGCTATACTGGATAAAACCCTGCAAGAGTTGTCAGTCCCTAAGGATATTGATGTCAATCATTTTGAGACCATGGTGGGATACCTCACTACACCTCACCACATCATCTTTTCTGATCAAGACTACTTGTCACCTAAGACTAACCATAACGATGCATTACACATTGAAACTTTCATCCATAAGCACAAGGTCATAAGAGTTTTAGTAGATGGAAAAGTAGGATTGAACATATGCTCCTTGAAACTTGTTAAGGCTCTAGGATTTTTTGATGCATGCGTGGACCCTACAAAGAGTATAGTGATAAAAGCATATGATGACGAAGAACGCTCTTCACGAGGCATTATTTCTCTTCCTATCAGAGTGGGACCAGTCATTGTGGATACCACCTCCTAGGTCCTGGATCTAGAATTACTTTACAACATCTTGCTCGGCTGCCCATGGATTCATGCCTTAAAAGTCATTCCATCCACATATCACCAATGCTTAAAATTTCCATTTGATGGCACATAAATCACTATATATGGAGACCTCGACCCCTTTCAATATTTTACCAACCTAAGGGGTATTTCAGAAAATCAAGTTCCTATTAACCGAGAAGCACCTAGCTCCTCTTCTTCTAAATACGTTGACCCATCCACACTTGCATCATCTTCCACGTCCATGTCTTCCACCACACCACCACCTTCCACAAACCCTAAGGCTGAGACCACTATGAAGATCTAGGACCTCGGCTATGCAAAATTCAAACTACATACAACATATAGCATAACAACAATACCCAAGTCTTTGAAGGTCTATGGTCGAACATGTTTTAGAATGGAACCCAAAGAAATATTCAAAGTTCCACCAAAAACGGTTTTCATAAAATGGGGAGACATGAGTAACGAGGACCTTTTCGATATTACAGGATGGATTTAAAAGGAAATGGTAGACCTACCCCAATTACCAGTTAAGAAATATGGCAAAGGATATGACATAATGAAGGCTAAGGGCTACGATGGCACTAGTGGCCTAGGGAGAAATAAAACTGGACAAAGAGAGCCCATAAAATCTTTCAAAATACCCAAGTATCTTGGGTTAGGGTATGGATTGCCCGACAATGACGGTCAGTGTACCAATGGACTTTCGAGTGAGCAAGTGCATGCTTTAGAAAGTGTCGAGACTGCTACGGAAACCTTCATCAAAACTAACTCCCATGAGTGGGAATTTGGCTCTGAATGATCCTTAAGTGACTATTGCCTCGATGATTTGTTCCTTGAAGATGGGGAACTGACCTCTAAACAAAGATTTTGGGAAACATTTAAAATCGATCAGTCACCGAACAGTCACAGTTCCATTACCATTCCCCATGACATACAAACCCCACCATCTAAATCCCATCAGTCCAACCCATCTGAATTACCAAATGACACTGACAATCATGACTTTGAGTCCTTCACCCCTTATTTTGACAACGAAGATGATACAAGTGAAGGGGAATATTGGATAGAGTTTGATGTGGAATTGGATGATGATAATTTCATCTACAATATCACTGAATCTATCTGCATGCTTTCTACATCCTCCCCTCAATTCACCAACATTGATAATGGCATTTCCTTAGTCTATCCACAATTAATCGATTGGGACCAACAAGGCCCACTAGTCCTGGACACCTTTCAGAATGATGAGATTATTGCAGAATTTATAGGATTACATGAGGGCATACCTAGTGGTGATCACAAGGCAGGATTCACCATTGACCTAGATTGTGCAGCCTACTTTGGTGATACTACTCCATCCTCCAGTCACAAAATTAAAATTAAAAATAAAATAAAAAATGAAACTTCTTTAGGTGAAAATCGAAAGGCACCTTCTAACGACAAAAAAGTAAAAACAAAGGACGTATTTGCAGGTGAAAACCTCTCTCAGGCGCCAAAAGATGGAGGACTGGACTTTCTTCCTGTAACTCAAGAGAAATCAGCTATTCTTATAGAGGACACCATAGAAGACAACATATCAACTGCAGAAGATCACAAAATCGTCCTCTTTACTGCATCCTTGACTAAAGAAGAGAGACCAAAATTTCAAAAATTCTTCACAAAGCGTAAAGTCAACTTCGCATGGTCCTATGCTGACATGTCAGGATTAGACCCAAAATTGGTTTTGCACCATCTGCCACTATTGCCTAATTCCAAACCAGTTAAACAAAAGTTATGCAAAATGCATCCTCATGTCACTCTATTGGTCAAGGCTGAGTTGAAGAAACTTCTAGACACTGGGTTCATATGGTCTATTGATTATGCTAAATGGATATATATCCTGGTGTCGGTAACAAAGACAAATGGGATGATCTGCATCTGCATGGATTTTAGAGACCTAATAAGGCATGCCCAAAAGATGACTTTCCTTTACCGAATATTGATATCATAGTTGACCTCATAGTAGAATTTGAGATGTTGTCCCTCATGGATGATTTCTTTGGCTATAATCAGATTTGTATTGCCCCCGAAGACCAGCATAAAACATTCACTTTCCCTTGGGGTACATACTATTGGAATGTCATGCCATTTGGTCTTAAAAACATAGGCACCACATATCACAGGACTATGACCACAATCTTTCATGACATGATGCATAAAGTAATGGAAGATTATGTAGACAAATTTTTGGATAAATCAGTAACAAGAAAGGATCATCTGAAGGTGTTAGACACAATTTTCAAGAGACTAGAAGAATACAAAGTCTGGCTCAATCCTAAGAAATGTGTCTTCAGTGTAACATCGGGTAAACTCTTGGGATACATAGTTTCTCTAAGAGGCATTGATATCGATCTAGCAAAAGTAAAAGTCATCATAGACATGCCTCCTCCCAAAGGAATAAGTGAACTCAGGACTCTATAGGGCAGGGTACAATCTATCTAGCACTTCATAGCACAATTGACTAACAAGTTCCAACCATTAGAATATCTTTTGCACAAAGGAATCCCCTTTGTGTGGACAGATAAATGCAAAGAAGCCTTTCACCACATAAAAGACAACTTACTATCACTGCCAGTCCTCATGCCACCCATTCACGGAAAACCATTGATCCTATACTTCTCGGCCACTAATTCAGCACTGGGGGCATTACTAGTGCAAAACGACCAAGAAGAAAAAGAAAGAGCTATATATTATATCAGTCAGACATTGGTTGGGTATGAACTGAACTACACATCAATTGAACGGGCTTGTCTAGCAGTGGTATTTGCAGCATAGAAGCTAAGACATAATATGTTAAGCCATCAGACACAACTAGTAGCAAAGATCGACCCCCTCAAATATTTGTTAAGTCGGGCAACATTAACAAGACATCTGGAAAAATGGGTCATGAGTCTGAGTGAATATGATATTCAATATGTAGAAAGAAAGGAAATAAAAGGACAAGTCATAGCAGACCAGCTGGCAGACGCACCTTTACAAAGTGATCACCTGTTAGTGGCAGATTTTCCAGATGAGTTGATATTCCATACGGAACCTAAGTCACCTTGGAGACTCTACTTTGATGGATCACACACAAATCATGGCTCAGGGGCAAGAATCATGTTCATCACCCCTCGAGGTGACTCCATTCCAAAGTCTTTTCGCATAGCTTTCCCATGCACAAATAATGTGGTGGAATATGAGGCACTGGTTATAGGACTTAGAATGACAATCAAATGGAAAATTAGAACACTGCATATGTATGGGGATTCTCAGCTAGTCATCAACTAGGTTAACAATGACTAGGACACAAAGGATGAGAAACTCATGCCCTACAAACAAATGGTTACCAATTTTCAAATGTACTTTCATATGGTAACTTTTGAACAAGTTCTGAGAAAGTAGAACAAAGTAGGAGATGCCATGGCTACAATAGGCTGTCTCCTTGACATTCCAACCAATATGCCTCAGATGGAATTCCTAATAGAACAATTGTTGGTCCCCGCCTATGACATTCTAGAGATAGAGATGGTATGCGAACTTGTTGGTCCTGACTCTCCTTGGTATCAAGATATCCATGACTACCTTAAGTCCCAAACCCTTCCACCTAACCTGTCCAATAACCAGAGGAAGTCCTTCATACAAAAATTCACAAGATATGCCATCGTCGGTGACACCCTTTACCATTGTAGCTTTGACGACACCCTCCTTAGATGTATCGACACCAATGAAGCACGTACAACCTTACTCGAAGTACATGAGGGTATATACGGGTCTCATTCGAGTGGTCCAACTCTAGCCAAGAAGATAATGAGACTTGGGTACTACTGGCCAACCATTGAAAAAGAAACACTAGAATATGTTAGGACTTGTCGCCAATGCCAAATTCATAGTGATTTGATCCACGCTCCAGCACAGGAACTTTAGCCTTTCACTTCTCCTTGGCCCTTCGCACAATGGGGACTCGACCTCATGGGTAAAATCCATCCTACCTCCTCAACTAGCCACAAATTCATCATCACCACCACAAAGTATTTTACAAAGTGGATCGAAGCCATCCCTCTGACATACATAACCAAAAAATAAATATCCAATTTCATTCTTAACTACATCATTTTCCGGTATGGCCTTTCACAATCCATCATCACTGACAACAAACATGCATTTAAAAACCAAGACGTTCATGATTTATGTGAGCGATTTCATATCCAACATCATTTTTCCTCTCTATATTACCTGCAAGGAAATGGTCAAGCTGAGGCATCAAATAAAACCATTGTTAAAATCCTTAAAAAGACTATCAATGATGTTGGTCATGACTGGCATATTCAACTCAATCCTGCTTTATGGGCTTACCACACTAGCATTCGCACACCCATAGGAGCCACTCCATTTGCCCTGGTCTTTGAAGCTGAGGCCATCTTGCCCATCGAGGTTGAAATTCCTTCCCTATGATTCTCCCTGAAGGTTTTAACTGATGATGAGGAGTATAGACAGTCGCACGTACACGAGCTGGAGATGTTAGAGGAAATAAGGAAAAATTCCCTAAACCATCTACAAGCATATCAGAACCGTATTTATCGTAGTTACAATAAGAATGTCATGGTCAGGAAGTTTGACATTGGTGACTTAGTACTCATGTAGAACCCTAAGAACTAGGCTGATAGAGAAAAGTCAGGAAAGTTTGAACCAAACTGGTTGGGTCCTTATGTCATCATATCTTCTTTTGGTTCTATAGCTTATCAACTAGCTACTCTAGATGGTGAACAACTGACAGAGCCTATCAATAGTCTACATCTCTGAAATTTCTACGCATAGCATTAAAAGATCGAGCTGAAAACCTTAAAATACAAAAAAAATGAAAAATGGTAAAAAATTGTTGCCCTGATGAAAACCTGGCAAACAGGCATCTTGGAAGCACCAAAAAAATAAGAAAAATGACAAAAATAGTAAAGAAAAATAATTCGTCCAACAGTGAAAACTTGGCAAACAGGCATTTTGCATAAGTACCATGGTGAAAACCTGGCAAATAGGCACCATGTGTAGGGACCATCTACTATTACTTCATTTTCCTAGGCCTAGGATGGAACACATTTCCCGTCACTATCATGACACTCACCATGACATCAACCCTTCCTCTTATGGTTGATAAATAGTTGACATCAAGTCCTCTATACTGTCCATCTGGTATCACATGCTAAGTCTTGGACCTAACTAGGGGAAAATTTTGATCATGTGAGTGCAATGGATATCATACATGGCATGAAAATTGTATAAAGTCCTAAAAAAATACAAAAACATCACAAAAAGTCCTGAGAAAAGAAAAAAATATCACAAAAAGTCCTGAAGAAAGACCTAAAAAATCAGAAAAGTCCTAAAAAAAGACAAACATCACAAAAAGTCCTAAAAAAAGGTAAAAACATCGCAAAACATCTTGAAGAAAGACCTAAAAATTGAAAAACGTCCTGAAGAAAACCACAAAAAACATCACAATTTCTAGAAATTGCAAACACATAGTCATCTCTTGTCAAGTCCGTCATGTCAATCGATCAGTCTTCATCATTCATCCAAACTACGTTGTCTCTGCGCATTTTCTACGTAGGTAAGACTCATATTTGAGTCCCTGAGACATTAGGTTAGTCCTTTTAGGTTTGTCAAAATAAAATCATGGTGCAATCTTTGGTCATCAAGACAAAGTCATTGGTCATGTCAAACTACGAGGTCTCTAAGTGCATGACGTAGGCAAGGCCATCTGTCGATGAGCCCTCGAGGTCACACTAGGTCAGTCCATTAGGGTTCATGGAACTACACTGGCACACACGTCAAAAGTCTACAGGTCAAGGAAAATCATTAAAACGAATTATGGCAATCACTTATTCGACATGACAATCACACCAACATATCAACATGACAATATCGACATATAGTCAACACAAGTCAAACTTTGGTCAAACTCGGTCAAAACAAGTCAAAATTGTCACAACTAGTCAAACTATCAAATATTGGTTATATTTTAGATGTGTCCTTCTAAAGAATAGCCTCTCTCATTTATGCCTTAGGATGTGTCCTTCGTAGTCATCATCATTCAACTTTTTTTGAGGAATCCTCTTGACATTTAAGGATCACTCCTCTTGACATCAGTATTCTTTAGATGTGTCCTTCTGAAGAACAATCTCTCTTATTCATGCCTTAGGATGCGTCCTTCCTAGGCATTGTCATTGTCATCCAACATTTTTGAGGGATCCTCTTGACATTTAAGGATCACTCCTCTCGACATCGGTATCTTTTAGATGTGTCCTTCTGAAGAACAAACTCTTTCATCCATGCCTTAGGATGTGTCCTTCCTAGGCATCGTCAATGTCACATGAAAATTTGAGGGATATTCTTGACATTTAAGGATCAATCCTCTCAACATCAACATCATTCAGGATGTTTCCTTCCAGAATTTGACAATCTTCGGCACTCATCATCTTGGCATCATCAAAACCTTGACACCCTAGCATCTTGACATCATCAAAATTGACATCTTGACATCAAAACACTCAGAATTCAGACACACTTGACAAACACTTGGCACTTGTCTGTTGATTTTTCATCATGTTACTAGTTTTTAAGTGAGATCTCGACAACATGATTTAGAGAAGCAATGACGTATCATGACGTTTGTCTTGTCTTTTGACACTCATGTTACTAGTTTCTCAGTGATGTCCTGACTAAGGGATTTAGAAAAACAATGACGTATCATGATAATGGCTCTATTTTGTATTTTGGCAATCATGCTGCTAGTTTCTTAAGGATGTCCTGGAAATAGAATATAGAGAAGCAATGTCATTTCATGAATTTTCCTTCTTGTCTTTTCTACTTGTGGTTGGTTATGACAAAAAGACTGGGGCAATCACACTCTTAGTATGAGTCGTGATCATCCTTGTTTGTGACTTCTTGTCTTATGTGATGGTATGACCTTGTACACCATGATCTATGTCATATCATGGTGTTTGTTGGCCATTACAACAGTCTTCCCAATGATGATTAAGAGAAATAAATATTAAAGTCCTATGGTAAAGTTTTGAAGGATTTAGTATAGGAACTAACATGCATCTCCTTCGGTCTGGTCATCTTCTCTCATCCATCTCACGATGATATCCTGTGACATACAAAAACATAAGTGCATACATGATCATATAAACATTGCATTAGGTCCATACATACATCATCCATAGCATTAAATCATAAACATGGCATTCGTTCAAATAAATACATTATGCATATCATTATCATCATCATCACAAAATCAACATAACATATAAATAAGCATTGCATCATCATGGCATCATATCATAAGTAAGCATCACAGGACATACATGACAAGACATATAAATAGTACTATCATACAAAAAGCATCACATCACATATATCATAATGCATAAATCAAATAGCATCGCATAACATGCATGTGGCCCACATCAAAACTGCATCATCATATAGACTAATCTCAAAAATATACAATGTCACGGGATAGAGTCAACAGATATCCCAAAAATGGAGCTTGCAGGCTCAGTGATCTATACATAATATGTCATAACATAGAAGAAAATGTGTCAAACATGCCCCTGGGAAAGACTCTCATCATCCCCTCGTGGCAAAGAATGTGGCGGCTGAGGATCTGTGACTGGCACTAAGATCATAAGTGGAACGGTAATGACCTTTGTCTATGAACCTGATGGAATTGACACTGATGGCATCATCTCCATGGTAATAGGAACCTATGATGACATATGCGGAATTCTAACTGTCGATTGTGGCCCGATATGACGAATGTGTCGCACCTTTTAGCAAATGTGTTACACATCCTCAGCCTCCCCTAAAATATAATTACACTTGTGTCGCGACGCATCAAATGCGTCGAACATGAAGTCAAATGCGTTGAACATGAATGCATATGTGTTGCAGCTCATTAGTTGTTCACCCTAAAACCCTAATTTTGACACGCAAAATGAAAAAAATACAAAGTGGGTTAGGGGTACATACCGCTGGCTCTGAGCCCTCTAGCCACCTGTAGATCTGCATGATCTCGCCACGATGCTCAGTCATTGGAATCACCATCCTCATAGAAGTCCTCTTCGCTCTGAGCTCTCAAATTTTCCAAAGTAAATAGTGAAAATGAATTGACTTTTACCCCTTTGTCAACCTATTTATAAAGTCAAAATGGCATTTGTCAACTAGGTTATTACTGGAGGCTCATTTGACCAACTTTGACTACCCTGTTGGCTGCCTTAAATGTGTCAAAATCTGAAACTGTTTGCGCCACTATCTTTTTGCTCATCAAATTGACTTATGAGGGACCCTTTCCAAATTTTTCTACCATCGGCCCAAAATTTGAAAAATTTCTCGAGGGGGCATTGATACTATGTAGCTTCACTAGGGCATGGCTTTCACTTATCTTCTTTGTCACAACGCGACATGCAACATTATGACAAAGAGGGGAAAAATGTAGACACTTAAAAATGACCTAGGCCTGCGAGCTCTATTTTTACCACTTTCGTCCTAGCATAATTATGACATTTAATTATGTCCTTCATCCACATTCGACTATTAATTAAATAAGTTACAATTGTTTAATTAATTTATGTCTATTGTATTCTTCATGATTATTAAATAAATAAATTTTATTTATTTATTAAATATGATATTAATTGTCTAAGTCTTCCCCTAATTAAATAAATTTCTTAATTTATTTAATTACCTTTCTTCATTTATTTCTTCTTGATTAATAATTAAATAAATTTTATTTATTTATTTAATATGTCACTAATTCTCATGATTAAATGAGTTTATTAATTTATTTAATCATTAATCATATCTTCTAAATTAAATAATTATCTTTAATTATTTAATTGTTGAAATTAACATTTCCCTCATTTTAAATAAATGAAATTATCTAAAATGATATCACATTCTTGACTGACAGTTCATTTTAGTAAATAATCCAAAAATCGATTATTTATTATTTCATAAAATCCATATTTTGAATTAATTTAATTCAAAATGGTAACTTTCTTCCAAAAATCAAGCAATCAAGCAAATTCTTGATTTTCCAAATCTGATCTTCAATTCAACTCTTATCTTCTTGATTTTTTGAATCTCACAAATTAAGCAGTCTTTATCTTCTTGATTTTTGAAAATCATTATTTTTCTAATTAATTATCTCATCCATTCTCCACCGCCGATTTGATTTTCTCAGGTGACATCTCGACCACTCATTTAATGATTTTACCCTAACCCTGATTAGGGATTATCACATTAAGTCTTGTCCCTTGATTTTAGGTTTTTGTCAAAATTCAATCTCGTTCATCCATTCAAAATTGTATTTTCTATAAAATGCTATTTTGCTCACATTTTTAGAAGAGACATAAATTTCATTATTCTGGCGCATTAATGCTTAGAGTTATTTGGCATTTTAGAGTTATTTTGTCATAGGCATAAACATAGTCTTTATTTAAATCCTTCAAAGCTTGTGTAGGACTTAGTCTTTGTTTTCAGATTGCTCACACATTGAATCTAAGGGCAACACATCAATCAACAAGTTAGAAGGTGCTATGAAGGTAAATTGTGGAGGCTTCAATGAGTGACAGGTATACTTGTTTCATTTATTTTAGTTTCCTTTGTTCTTGATAGTTTTCTTTGGGTTTATATGCTTTATTGATTTCATAATCTAACCTTAGGAAATTTACCCTTAGATACACTAAGAGACTATCATAACTAGGGAATGTATTGAATGAATGACTAGAATGATAAATAACTTTTTCATTGCAAACATGGAAAGGATAGATACTAACATTTTGAAATAAAAATCTATGAAAACTAAAAATGCAGTGTGAAAGGCTAAAATGAAATGGAATTTGTAGATGATAATTGACTAATTATGCTATGCAATAATGTGTGAATGCAAATTTTGAATTTAAGCAATGCATGAAATGAGCTAATTTAAGCTAGATCTAATTAAATACATGTTATAGAAACTCAACCAACTGATACAGATGGGAAAGGGCATCAAACAAAAGATTAAAAATAGGGTTTTTAGTGTTGTAAATGATAGTTTCAAGGATGAACAGGATTAAGTCACCCAAGGTGGAAAATTAGTCCCAGTAGGGTTTTTTTTGAGAATTTTCAGATTTTTTTTGTTGATTTTTTATATTTTCTATGTTGTACAATGTAGATGTAAAGTGAAAATGCAAAATTTTACTATTTTTCAATGAAATGAAGTGCAATAATGCAAGCTATATGAGCTTTTCACTAATGCAATTTTTAAAACCATAGGATGCAAATAAAACAATGCAAAACCTAATGCAATATTGATGCAAGCTATTCCTATGATGTGAATGCACTTGAAATCAAAAGTAAAATTTTCTAAAGGTTCATCAAAATGTAAACAATGATTTTGGTTACACAAGAGTTCTCTAGCACTTCTAGGGTTTTTCACCTAGAAGGAGAGAAAATGGGCCCAAAATGCTAATTTCTACACTCAATATTAATGTAAAATGGATGCAATCTATCTAAATATGATGTCATAATGCAATAAAATAAAAATAAATATGAATTTTAATGCTAAACGTAAGAAATGCAAAGTGTTGGAAAAACACAATGTGATATGCAAAAACACCTAAGAATGCAAACAAATGATGAAATAATTAAATATAACTAAAGAGGTTCACCTGGAATTTGGAATCTAATGCAGAGAGTCTTTGGAATCATACAGAGTTAACTAGAAATGTTGACTGGGATACTTACGCCAAGCTGGGCTAATTAGTCTAGTTTCGAGGAAAATCTACCAAAATAGGAATCTGCCAAATGGGTATCCAAATCTACAAAAAAAATCTGAAAAGAAGGTTCATTGGGACTAATTCACCACTATTGGTGACTTAGTCCACTTGTGAATTTCTGAAAATCTGAAAGTGGAAACAAAAGCTCTCGGTCTGCACTTTGGTTCCTAACTAGTATCTGATTCTGAAACTCTGATTTTCATGCCTGAAACTAGGTTTTTGTGTAGATTTTGACCTTTCCAAAATGGAAATGAATCCAAAAATTCTTCAACCTATTCTTCAATAATTTTCAAGTCCTTAATTTACCTAAATCTACAAACACACAATGAAATCGAGAAAGAAATGTTGGATGTTAGGGCATGGGGGTTTGTCTTGGTCAAACCCCATTTAGGTAATTAAACCAAAATGATAAAAATGAAAGAGTGAAGTGTAAAATATGAAACAGTGCAATTAGAAACTTTCCATGATGGAGGATCTTGAATTGCTGCAACAATGGATGAAGAATATTGCTCTTGAATGCCTTAGAAGACTATCTTGATGACTTAAAATGACAAAATCCTAGCTTGCTTAGCTTGAGATAGATGATGAATGATGAATGAATTATAAATGGTAATTGAATCATGAATTAATTATGAATTATGGTTTAAAATAACTTAATCAAGGGTGAAGGTTAATTAAGAGAAGAAAGAAATAGATAGATAAAGAGTTGAGGTGGAAAATAAGATTGGCATAGAAAAAGAGGTGATAGGAGAAATTAAATAATAAAGATTATTTACTTTAGGTGGCCAACATAGGAGAAATAGAATAAAATATTAATTTTATTTATTTCAAAAGAAAGGTGAGAAAAAAATATATAATTAAATAATTAAAAATAATTATTTAATTGGGTAGATAAAGGAAGGATAAATTATTAAATAAATATAACATTTATTTAATCATAGAGAGAAAAAGCTAATGAATAATTATTTAATTATTTAATTATTTAATTATAGAAGAAGAGAGAAAATCTAACTTTTGAATTAAAATAATATTAGACTTAAATGTTTAATAAAAGTCGGGAAAATTGTGAAAGTCATTTACAATTCTTTACAACACCTTTAAAAGACATGCATTTTATTTAATTTGTAAGGGCCCAAGACCAAATGTGGATGTGTGAAACACCTCACAACACTAAATCAAGGCCTCATTAAGTCCAATTTGTCATTAATTTTTCTCAAATCAAGCAAGAAAAAAGGGATACTTTTTTTGTGTCCATAGGTAGTGTCATTGGGTTTGATGACATCCAAGACTATACAATCCTCTATCATGGCATGATGCGAATGAGGCATCCCATGGGAGGTAATCTGACACATCAAATTGTCCTCTCTTGGAGAAATTAAGCACAATGATCCCTAAGAGGAAGACCATTACATGAACAAAGAAAAATCCCCTTTAGCAAAATTTTTACATGACATTCAAAAACATTTTATAAAGTATTTTCATTGTGGTGCCTTATCAAAAATTTTAGGAGGATGACTTTGGTATGATATGAGAGGCTAATTCAATCCTCTCATTTTCCACCTCATTGGGAGAACTCACCTACTGGACAAACTGAGGTTCCACTACCCCAGAGTGAGCATACATATTTTGGGAAAAACTCATCCCGTGGATGACCTAAAGTTTTGTGGCCCTAGAGTGGGCAGTGCATATTATGGACAAACAACCACCACCTCACATCGCATTGAATTGGTTGTGCTTTATCCTTTTTTTCTTTTTTTTTTTTGCCTTTGACATGGTATGATCATGTATCTTTGTTACTATTGCATACTTAGGTGTCTTGGAAATCTACTTTAGTGTAAGTTTGGCATGGGGTCATCCTGTCACTAAAGTGGGGGAAAATTGTAGTAATGAAAAAGTTGCATTTTACTTGCTTGCTTAGATAATTGACATTAAAATTGGACCTATGGTGTCTTGGAGTGGTGTTGTAATGTCTTGTACACATTCACATCATTTTAGCACCTTTAATTTACTAAATCATGCTTTAATTTGTCCTCTGCAAAGGTGTTGTGAAGTGTTGTAACATGCTTTCACACTTTTCTAGGACTTATTTGCTTAATTAATCCTTTTGGGTCCCTTTCTAAATAAAATATGCATAATGAATACCTTTTTTAAGTTTTGTAAAGTGTTTTAAAGCACTTTCACATTTATCTAGGTTGTCCTAATTCATTGTGGTTAAGTGAAGTTATTAAACCCCCTTTTAGGCCTTAATTTTGACACCCCCCAAGGATCTCTCTAGATAACCATAAATTAAATATCAAATTATTTCATTGGGAAAAATTTGGTCTTGGTAAGGTGAGCCAAGACCCATTCACCCTTGATGGTGAATGGGTCCTCCCTTAAGAGGACCCCCTTTTTTAGTTGTTCTCGAATGGGTTTTTGGCCCTCTTTCAACTCCCTAAAGCTTGGTCCTAGAAACTTAGCCAGGACCCATTTTCCTTTGGTGGTGAATGGGTCCTCCCTTAATGAGATCCTAATTTTTAAATTTAATTATGGTGGTAATTTAATTTTCTTTCTTTCTATATCTGGTGTCATCCTTAGTTCTTTGAATTTCGGGGTTAATCTCCTAATTTAGTATAAATAAGGGGTTAATTCACATAGTTTCATTCTAAGACTTTCAAGCATTCAAGTATTCAAGTGATCAAGGATTCTAGAGCATTTCAAGAGAATTCATAAGGCATTTCAAGGCATGATTCAAGTGTTTATTGTAGCAATTCAAAGATCATATCATCATGTCAAGGTTCTAATTGCATCATTTCATGTTCATACTTCATTATCTTATTTCATCATTTGGTTTAATTACCTACAATGGGTTTGACTGAGGAAATCCCCATTCACTAAAAAATAAACAAGTTTTATGTCCGTGAGTGTGTGATTGTATATTTACAAGTTTAAGAGCAAGACTATCAAACTTGTCAAATTTGTCAATTTTGCAAAGTTGTCATTCAAGGTGCAAGATCATGAAAAGATCTCTACATAATTGAATATTGCCTTCTAGAACTTGATAACAGGGATTTCAAGAGTGTATAAATTAAGGTACAAGATCTTGAAATCTATTTTTTGAAACCCTAAAAGGATCCATTCTCCCTTGAAGTCGAATGGGTCCTCCATAGCTCAAAAACAACTTTATAGATAGGTACACACTTTTTATACTCTAAAAACATTCCTCATAGTTGCTATAATAGTTAGGGCTAGTTGCTATATTATTTAGGGCCATTTTCTAATTTTTATTTACATCTTATTTTGCATAATTTGAAGTGTTATTGTGCTAGAGAAACTAGTGATCTATCTCATTTTCACACATATTTGGGATAGATCCTATTTATTAGAGAAAATAACCTAGGAAAAACATCTACAAATACATCATCCATAAAACAAGAGAGAAGCAATGTATGCTATTTCACTAGAGAAGAGGAAAAAATATGAGATGAATTACATATTGTACAAAGTTCCTTAAAAAGGCCTGAAAGGTGGGTGATGAGTGAGAAACTTCCTAGTATGGGAAAAACTACTTGAATAAAAAAATGCAAAACTAATGCCAAAGTAAACTTAAGCGTAAATGTAATTTACTCTAACACCCCTCCTTAAGTGCAACTAAGGGAGAATGAAAAAAAAAATGAAGATACAATATATGGGTCTTGGCTACACAACCATGTTAGGGGTATGTGTGGGATCATGATTGGCCAAAAAGTGTCAATATGATGGGTATGTGTAGGGTATATGTTTCTGACGTCTTCTTTTTTTACCCAAAATTGATGAAACGAAAATAATTTTTAAAGGAGATTCTCAAATTTCCACCAATATAAATTATTCTTTACTTTGAATTTAATAAATAATTATTATTCATTTTCTATTTGAATTATGACTAAAGTCTTGATTGATAGGCTGATTGAAAAACATCTATAGCTTTCAAAAAATATCACATTTTTTGAATCTAAAACATGTGTCAAATTCTATGCTTTGCATACTATAGGATTAAAAAAAATGAATTTCATGAAATTTTGACCAAGTTAAGGTGGTCAGACATACAGTTTTATATTTTTAAAATTGTAATAAAAATTCATAATTAATTATTTACTTGGAAAAAATTACAAAAAATATGCATCACATCGGACATGAGTCCTCTACTTATATCTAAAATATTATAAAAAAATATTATCATTTTGTTGTGGTTAGGGTGGTTAGACAAACACCTACTTATTTTTTCAGTAAAATTTAAGTACTACTATATTGAAATTTCAAATTTTCACCAAATAGATTTTTTTTTTAATAAATAAACCTAGTATTTTAGAAAATACATTCAATTTTCTACAAATTCTATTCTTACATTTTTTTGAAATAATATAGATAACTTATTCAAATTTTTATGTCAAAGCTACCTAACTCTGATTTTTCTAATTTTTTTGCCACTTAAGGGAAATTTTTTTCCATGATGATCCTACACATACCCTTAGGTACCCATTTACAATGCAAAAAGGAAATCTCTCACAACAGGAGAAAAGGATAAAAACCCTATGGGAAAAAACCCTCTCTGAAAGAGAGAAAAGAAAACAAAAATGATGCATGTATGGAGGACTCAATCACACTCCCCAAGTGCTACATACAACATGTATATACAATCAATTATCCCCCCATAGGAAGGAAAAAAGGAGATATCATATCCCCCCCAAAATTAAGAAGCTCTTATGCCAATGGTGCATGCATGAAGACAAAACACTATACAATGCTTGAAAATAATATTTCTCCTCTTGGGGAGAAACCAATCCACTAGTGTATGAAGAAACTCCAAACCAAGAGATGAGGAAGGAAGTCTCAAGAAGTATGAAGTCTTTAAAGGCTGCCCAAATGGCTCCATTTCGATGTCAAATGATACCACAATCAAATCAAGATCTAATGAAGACTTAAAAACATCAACCTCCAAAGACAATGATTCCTCTGAATGTTGCTCAAGATACTCCAACTCACTACCAAACTGTGACAAAAGAAGAGAAGAAGAAAGAAAAAGAGGGTATGAAGGTTCCCTCATCACATCCAAAGTAGTGAAATCAACTCCTTCAAAGAGGAGATGAACATCATCAATTGTTTCATCCAAATCATCAATGTGAGACTCCACAAACATGAATGATATGTCTACAAGATAAGAATCCCAATGAGGTGGATCTGGAAAACAATATGTATCCTATTGATCAAGATCATGGAAAGTAGCAACCAATGAATGTGAAGACTCAATAGGTATCTCTATAGGAGAAGGAGTTCAAACCTCATCATCCTCATCATCAAGATGTGCAAGGTGTTCCAAAGAAGTAAACTCTTGTAGTGTATCATAGTTATATGGTATATTATCTTAATCATCAAGAGGTACTAGACAATCTAAAGCAAGATAATCTAGGAAGGGTGGAGTATCAAGATATCCATATAACTCCAAAATTTTGGTCCATAGAGCACAACAACACTCAATGTCATCAATGAAACTCAATGTGTTATCATCAACATGAAGAGCAATCACTCTGAAAACATGATCTCTTTTGAAACACCAAAACAAATTCTTTCTCCAAGAAGTACCAATTTGAGGAGCAAGACCATATAAGTATGGAAAAAAATGAAGCCATCTTAAGTGCTTCAATATACCATCTCTCCATTGTGTATAGTTCCCCCTTTTCAAGATGATTAGAGAATAGTGAAATGAAAAACCCATAATGACAAGATAATTCTCTAAAGACATGAAACCTCAAAATTAGCAAAATTAGGAAAATTTACCTTATTGAAAAGCTTCCACATGAATAACCAAGATCACACAAGTAGACCACATTTCCCATGAACCTTGCAACAACTTCACAACTCAATGCAAGTGTTGGAAGATTGAAGGCACAAGAAATGAATGTGGGATAAATGTCCAAAAGAAATTCCCAAAACATAGTGTATGGGCCCACCTCCAAATCCTAGAGAAAATATTTGATTGCAAACTTTATAATTATAAAGTTTGAAAAAATGTTTCACTAGAACCAAGAATCAGAAGGAAATTCCTATACAAGAGCAAATCGCAGCCACCAAAAAATCACAATGGAGAATTCTACACTTATGCCAATGCAAAACAAGTAGAAAGAACACCTTCTCAAGAAAATCATTCCACCTCCCACGCAAAAGAAAATTGGGGCTTCCAAAATATGTAACACACAACAAAAGAGGGCCTCCACAATAGATTCGACTTACATATGCAACACACAATTCCTGGTAGAAATGACTATATATGCAAATCACCTTCCAAGTTGCCCTCTCACCAGACAAAAAATCATGTCCAACATAGCAAAATAATTGTTGAATCCAATATGAAAAATGATCCTTCCATATTTCACATGTGTCTACAATAGGGAAGTGCCTCCAGCAATCATTGGCCAAAAAAAAGACCTCCAAGAGGAAAATTGTGCCTTTCAGGAAAAAACATGCCAGCCAGAAGGTCTTCAAACACGCCTCCTCCAAAACTCTATGATGTCTAAAAATAGAATGCCTCTAGGATAAAATTTGAATTTCCTGGCAGCAAGAGGTAATTGAAATAATCAGAAAAGGGAGAATGAGGAAATTTTGAAATTTGGAAAATTTCAAATGCCAAAAAAAATGATCTCACACACTATAATGAAAACTCTTAGGAAGGATTTACATATTAGGTGGCTCTAATACCATGTTAGAGAAAATAACCCAAGAAAAACATCTGCAAATACATCCTCCATAAAACACGAGAGAAGCAATGTACACTATTTCACCAGAGAAGAGGAAAAAATATGATATGAATTACATATTTTACAAAGTTCCTTAAAAAGGCATGAAAGGTGGGTGACGGGTGAGAAACTACCCAACACAAGAAAAACTACCTTAATAAGAAAATGTAAAACTAATTCCTAAGTAAACTTAAGCATAAATTTAATTTACTCTAATGCTATTTTTCACCATATCACCTCTACTAAGTTCAATCCACAAAATCTAACTTTGGCATATTTTGAATGGATACCATTTTTCTTATATTTTCTTTCACTTCATTTGAACTAAGTCTTTCACTTTGAAGTCTCTTACATAGACATGTAACTCTCTTTTTGAGGCCACCCTCTTCCTAATTCTCATACCTTATTTTAATAGTAGTTTGTTATGGATTTGTGGTGATTTGATAAATTAATATTATTGGAAAATCATAATTGATAGACATTTTTGGCTTATGAGACTCTTGATTTGTTAATTATGGTTGTAGACTATGATACAATAATATTATTTTGAGTAGCTATATTTTGATGCTAATGATATGGTTAATCATGGTAATGGACTATTTATAATTGTTAGAATTGGATTTTAGTATTTACAATGGATATTGTTATAGATGGATTTTATCATGAAATATATTATGAAATGATGAAACATTATGATGTGATTAATATTTCTATGCATCATGTGAAATATTTTGAATGTGTTTAAAATTCTTAAGTTATAATGCATCAATTCCATTTATGTTTCTAGATATTTGGAATTTAATATGAAGTTATCTATGATGTGCATTTTATACAAAGGTAGTTATTTCTTTGGATATATACAATGGATGTATTTACACATTTATATGAGTGTGCAACTTAACATTCAATGACCATGGAAATTTGTGGAAGTATCAAGTAAAGAGTGTTGAGATTTCCCTAATGTGCCTAGGCCTACCTTATGAGAGGGTCAAGGTTTTCTTTTGTAATTGTGTATTGTTATTCTGGTGTTCAATATTATTATACTTAGATTTTTATATTTCTTCTATGTCCAATTTTGCATATTATTTTAAAATGAAAAGTTGCAAGCCTTTTAAATTTTATTTCTTTAATTTTAGGTATGTGTAGGATCATCGTGGAAAAAATAGGCTGTTAAGTGGCGAAAAATTTAGAAAAATCAGAGTTAGACAACTTGACATAAAAATTTGAATAAATTACCTATATTATTTCAAAAATATGTAAGAATAGAATCTATAGAAAATTTAATTAGTTTCTAAAATACTAGGTTTATTTTAAAAAACATCTACTTGGTGAAAATTTGAATTTTCAATGTAGTACATAGATTTGGAAAAAAATAAGAAGTAGGTATCTGTCTAACCACCTTAACCACAATAAAATGATAATATTTTTTTATAATATTTTAGATATAATTAGAGGATTCATGTCCTAATGTGATGCATATTTTTTGTAATTTTTTCCAAGTAAATAATTAATTATGATTTTTTTATTAAATTTTTTAAAAATATAAAAACTTGTATGTCTGACCACCTTAACTTGGACAAAACTTCATGAAATTCATTTTTTTAATCCTATAGTATTAAAATCATAGAATTCAATGCATGTTTTGGATTCAAAAAATGTGATACCATTTGAAAGTTATAGATGTTTTTCAATTAGCCTATCAATCAGGACTTTAGTCATAATTCAAATAGAAAATGGATAATAATTATTTATTAAATTCAAAGTAAATAATAATTTACATTGGTGGAAAGATGAGAATCTCCTTTAAAAACCCTTTTCATTTCATCAACTTTGGGTAAAAAAAGTCGTCAGCCACATACCTTACATATACCCATCATATCTTCACTTTTTGGCCCATCATGATCCTGCACGTACCCTTTAGAGCATAATTAAACCCTAATGTTTTTACTTATACATTGGGGTCATGTATTAAAGTAAATTATAAATATTTTAGAGATATTTAGACCCTTGAGAAGTGGGATAGAGGATAAGTATTGAAATTAGGAAAGGGAAATCAGATATGGGAGGTTTGTCTTCACCTATTCCCAAGGTTCATTACATGTAGAAAAGAAACCTTTATTTTATTTTATTTAAAAAAAAAATTGGCTTAGGATCCTAGTATATGGTATTTTTTCATCATATTGTGGAGAGGATTGAAGGAGAAGGAATGAAAGTAAGAGAATATTGTACTTGAAGATGGAATCAAGGATTAAGGTCAAGTTTCACCAAAAATTCTAAAGTAATGGATAGGTTTGCATGAGCATGTTTATGTCTATAATGATACAAAGTGTATCCCCCTACATTTTCACACTTAATTTGGAAATGATTAACATTAAAATGGACCTAATATTGCCTTGATCTAGGGTTATAATGTGTTTTACATATTCACATTAGATTTAGGATCTTTTTAAGCTAAACACACCTAATTTTACCTTAATTTAATGTTGTAAAGTGTATTTATTTACACCTTCACATTTATTTTTAGGCCATATTGCATTTAATACCTTCATATCATCATTAATAGGCTTCTAACACCCTATATTATGCATCCTGGGGCATATTTCAACTGAAATCTTGATATAGACATCAAATATACATAATTTTTTAACTCACTCATTTCCTCCACCTGAAAAAGCTTGGTGGGACCCATACACCACCTTTATCATATGAGTCCCATACATATGAGACTTATACACCACAAGTTTCATATGAATCCGATTTGGACCATTTTTAGGGTTTTAAGGAAGAAATCAAGGTTTTAAGTTCAAATTTTGTGAATTTGACCTCTAGGATCTAATAAAAGGTACTTTGGATGGATTTTCTATATAAAAAAGGTCTTAAATCATTTTTTACCTAATCCTTAATAATATCAACATAATCTATCATGATTTAAGCATTCCAAGACTTCACAAAAGTGTTAAGAGAGTTTTCAGGAGATTTTTTGAGGAACTCAAGGGAAGAATTCTTCATCATTTGTTGCAACAATTCAAGATCCATTATCATGTCAAGGTACCATCAAGAATCAATCATTTTTTTGAGCTAGTGTTGTGATGTATCATTCAAGATCCAATATTAAGCATTGTTCTACACTTATTTCAAGATCTAGATCTACATTTGTCATGGCCACTTCATGTTAGATTGTAGATTTACAAGACATCATGTTCAAGGTATCAATGTTCATGTTTCATGTTTCATGTTTCATGTTCCATGTTTCATGTTTCATGTTCCATATCCTTATTTCATTATCTAATCATTTGGGTTAATTACCTAAAAGGGGTTTGACCAAGGCAAGCCCCTATTCTCTAACAATCAACAAGTTTTTCTCTCTCTACATGTGTGATTTCAAATCTAGGTGTCTTGAAGCTTGGAGGACCTTTGAAGATTAAGTTAAAAGAATGAAGAAAGTTTTATTAGTTCTCTCCTTGTTTACAAGATCATAGAACGTCTTTTGCAAGTTGCAAATCTAAGTTTCAAACCTAAAAACAAAGTGTGGAAGGAAGAGAGCAGAGATAGGAGAGAAGATTTAGTTCTTAACCCTCCAAAAAAGTAGAGTGGGACTGATACACCTCTTGTGGCATATGAGTCCCAATATAGAACATTTTCTAGATTTCAGTGAATTTAGATCAACTACTGTGAGATTCCAATTTTGGCACAGAAACCTTATTCTGGGATTAAATCACCTAGACTGGCGTATGAGTCCCAATCGGCACTAAACAATAATTTTTTAGAGTTTTGGAGCTTGTTTTGACCTCATCACTCTCCTAGGTTCACCTCTGTACTTTCTCAATCTTTTATTCTTCATTTAAATTTCATTTCCTAGGTCATTTAAGTAGGATTTGCATAGTACTTTACATACTTCATTTATTTCTTGTCTTTCCAAGCCCTAGCTTGGTGGTGAACCATCATTTAATCTCTTATCACACCCTAGGAAACCTTATTGCAAGATCTCTTTCCCCCTTTCCACCTTCATATTGAAATCTCTAAGGTTTCCTTGTGTCTAACAAGTGTGAAATAGGAACCTTGTGCCTTGTGCCCCATCTCCTCGAAGGTGGGGCACCCTATTTTTGTTGCTACATTTTGGTCAACCTGATGTGAACAACTCTTTTTGATTCGGAGCACATCATAGTTCTAGATCTAGCTTACATTAACTTTGCATTAGGGTTTTGCATTAGTTGATTGGCATCTAGGGTTTCTAAATCTTGCATTAGTGAAAGTGCATATAGGTTGATTGTTTGCATCTTAGATCATTAAATTTCATCTAAAATCTACATTTGCATTTAGCCTAGGCATCATCCAAAATAGAAAACATAACATTTACATAAAATTTTACTGAAAATGGTGCAAAAAACCTAATCTAGGACTCATACACCCCTCTAGGAAATCTAGTCCTAGTATAGGTGGTTTTTCCTAATTTTTTGGTATTCTATGGTGACTGTTTATTAGCATTCAAACCTGTGAAAACTCTAACTGGGGCTTATATGCCCCTCTGGGCGAATTAGTCCCAGATCAGCCCTAAAACTGTCTTCTATAGCATTGAAAACCTTTTTTTTGTACTTTTGTTTGTTGTCATTAGTTATTTGTTTTAGTTGGTTGAGTTTTAGTTACATGCATTTTACTAGATCTATCTTAAATAAGTTCATTTCATGCATTTCTCAATTCCAAATTTACATTTACAACATTTCACTTTCAAATTGTTGCATAGTGTAATCAATAGATTACCTTGTTTGAATCTAAAAATTGCATTTACACATTTCATTCTAGGTATTTGCATTGGATTTTAAGTCTCTTTCCATTTTAAGCTTGCATACATTACTTTTCACAAATGTTAGTATCTGTCTTTTCCAAGTTTACAAAGAAAAAGTTAGTCAACAAGTATGTTATTCATTCATTCAATAAACTTCCTATTTATGAGAGTCTCTTAGTGCAAGAAAGTGAAAATATTGACCCTTTCCTTAAATATACACCCCCTCCTATCTCTCCTATTTTTGGGAATGATGTGATAGAAGTGATAGAGCCCTCAAAATTCTTGATATTTTGAGACCTTTTTGTGCTTGGTATTATCATGTCACATGTCACCCACTGGTATGGGTTTAAGTTTTTAATTAGGTAGCCTAGTTTCCTAGCTGATCCATCTACAAGCCTTTGGTGTTTTATTATTGTGTTGAATGATTTTCCCAGTTGTTGGTGACATAAGTTGTCCATTGAGCCATCATTGTGCATTCCTTATTTCCCCCCCTTTTCTTAGGGTATCTGGTCATCTCCCATTGGAAAGCATTTTAATTTTTGTCCAAAGTTGGGCTCTAATGTTTTTCTTATAAGTGACTTGAGTTTAAGTGATCAATCCCCAAGGGTAAATCACGATCGGCCTAGTCAAGGCCCTCTTTTATGAATAACTTTGTTGCATGTGAAATTTTGAAGATCGCAAGATCATGGGATTTAATCTAAGTCGCTCCCCGCTGGCTCATGCATTCTAAGTGATGACAGTTTAATTATGAGGAGGTCAATGAAATGTTGACACATGTTTGATCAAGCATGTGGTTCTAGCCATTGTGTTTCATTCCAATGCTCAAACTTTTAAGATCAATGGTCATGGTTGAAAGATGAAAGATGATCACCACCATTCCCCGCTAGCTCACAAAAGTAAGATGTAAGCTCGTTAAAAGTAGTGAGACCCATGAGAAGCTGCCACGTACACTCTACAACTATTGGCGGGTGGAGCCCACAAGTGTGTGAAGAAGGTCTAGTGGGAAAATTTCTATTGGCCCTTTTTCTAGGCTGTATCAACAATGTAAATTTGAATGCCATTGACTCAATCTAAGTTGTTCGAGAAGGCCATCTCAGCTAAAAATCGACGATACACATTGAAAGCTAGTAAGTATGCTCATTGCAATTGTTTCACTTCGTGCAAGTGGGAATTAATGACAAAGGTGACATGCAAACTTACTCAATTCCCTTCAAAATTTGTGTATACAACCAGTTCTTGCCAATTTGGGATTTGAAGACGTGTTTAGGGTGATACAAAGAATTGAAAGAAGTAATTTACAGAAGTCATTCTGGCTGGCATTAGGGTTTATACTTCTTCAATTTTTTGAATTAGGGCTTGCTTTCAATTTGCTTTCAGATGAGTGCATTTATTGCTTTTCTTTTATTATTTCAAATTAGGGTTAATTTTGCTTTTAAAAGGTCGTAACCCTATGAAGTCTTCTAGAATTAACATTTTTTTTGAGTCATAGGTTGCAATTAGGAAGTCGATGGTTAAAATTGTTCATGTTAAAACCCTGGTATAAATAAAACCCATGGCTCCCAAAGTACATATTGCCACCTCTTTGACCTAATCTAGATCATTCTCCCAAGATGTATTTGACTTGCTTCCCCCATCTACTAGTAAGAAACTAGAAGGAAAGGTCTTGTTTCACGACCCTACTGTGAGAGAGGGAGTGATAGATAAAGCTTGCTTCATAAAGGATTCTGAAGCACCCTACACTAGATGGTAGTTGTTTCAGCATTGGTTCAGGAACAGGAACCTTGGAGCTCCTCTCAGTAACCCTTGGAGGTTGGATATGGGAAAGGTAATTGTTCCCAATGTATACATGGATGTTGATCTTTTGAAGCATATCACCTCAAAGTATGACCCATTTTATAGGGTGGTCAGGAAATTTGATGGGGTAGATATGGTAAGGATAACTTGGAAGGAAATTGAAGAAAATTTTGACTTGCATGAGTGGAGTCAGAATATGGTCCCTTTGGACATGGATGATATTAGAAGGGAATACAAAAATACCAAGGTGTTCATTAGAACAAAGATGTTTCATTTGTATACTGTAATGACCGGCACTAGGAAACATAAAAGGAAGATTAAGATTGATCACAAGGAGCTCAAGCCTTTCCCAATGATCTATTTTTCTAGTTATTTCAGAAAGACCATGTATTATCTATACAAAATCATTGGTTCTACCCCACCTGACACTTTATAGAAAGAATACAATTATCTGGCCATACATTTGCAACACCCACCATACAACATTCCTTATGATTATGGTACCTATCTGGAAAAAGATATCCACAAAGGCCTAGTTGAGTTGAAAGAAGGAAAATAATAGGTAAAGTTCTGGTGGTATTCACTATTGATGCATATTTTTTTGCATAGAGGACAAAAGTTTTTTGAGAAGGATATAACTTTGGGAAGAAAGGAGGAAGGTGTTTACTTGCCTATTTAGTGGTGGAATCAAATTCTAGATAAAGATGACAAGAAATATAATTTTGTAATGTTTCAAAATACTTTTGCATCCAGGATAATGAGGTCCCTGATATTTGAACAGCTAAGAATTCCAAGAGAAATTCATGAGTTCTTGAGACCCATGGAGATGAGACTAGACTTGAATTTGAGTCATAATTGGGGAGACTTGATTTTATATCCTAACAAGAAATTTTTTAGGGTATATGGAAATGGTCTAGATCCATATGTATTGCCAAGGGATGTGCCCTTGAGGATAGGATTCCTCAAAATAATGAGGCAACTAGGAGCTTCACAAATATTGCATCTACCTAATACAACAAGGAAAGCATCATTCTTTCCATAGTGGATAGTGTTTGCTAATTATAGTTTGGTAAAGGGGGAATGGAAGAAAATGGTACATCTAATGGCACCTTATAAGTTGATGACTATGTGCCCAAGGAATCATGATCCTGAAGGATTCATTAGTAAGCTAAAATCAGATAAGAAAATGGGTACTTTTGTGAATGGTTTTTATTATCCTGAAGATGTCATTAGGAATGTTTTTAACCCTAAAGAACAAGATGAAAGGAAGGATAAATACCTTTCTTATAAGAAGATGGTAGAAGAAAAATAGAAGAGGGAACCCCAATATAATCCTCTTCCAAACATACCTAATGAATTCATTAAAGTCATGCATGTTATGGAAAACTTTGAAAGTGTAGTTGGTATGTTAAGGGAACAATGGGAAGTTACAAATAAAGGAAAGGAAAGGGTGGTTGAATAAGATGCTCAAGTAACATTCGAAGAAATACCTACATACTAGCCACCCAAGCAATTAAGAATTTATTCTAGGAGGAAGAAAGCAACAGATGAAGAACAAAGCTTGCCAATCCTAGTCACTTCTGAAGGGCCAAAGGTAGATTTTCCTGAGAATACATTACCATCACCACCAACACAGGCCCCTATGCCTGTGATTGATCTTGATTCTCCCCCTACAAGCCCTATCCCTCCCAAGACCTTTAAATAAGAAAAGGACTGAAGTAAGAGGAGTGGTTGAGTACTATAATACATAGGAGGATGATATATATATCACTCCTGAGGATATGCAGCTAGGAATGCCTCCTCCTAAAAGGGAAATTTCCTCAAGTTCAGAACAAAGTAGTATTAGTTTTGGAAAGCTTGACATTAGTGGTCTAAATACTTGAGATGACTTGAGAATAGAAGCTTGTAAAGAGTTTATGGAAGATGATTCCTCCATTGAAACATCAACATTCGAAGATTTCTGGTGGAAATCTAAAACTACAGAACATGCAGAGAAAGTGGTAGCCACTGAAACGAGTTTATATCCAGAATTGTCTAAAAGTGTCATCCAGGAAAATGTGAGAAGCATTATGAAGGATGAGTTTCAAAAGATTAATGCCTAGGATGGTAGGGAGCTTGTAAAGAAGAGTGGTGTGCTACTACTACTAGAATGGAACATTGTTGACGCTATTGTTCTAGATGTCATAAGGAGGGTTGAAATGCCTCTGTTGCAAACAAAAGAAGAACTAGAAATGGCACTCTAGGGTTCAACATTTAGTGAGGATTGGGATGCATTGGAAATATGGTCATTATCTATAGGATCTAGGAAACCAGCCCTTGTAGAGCCATTAGATTTAAGTGGATAATTGCTTGTGAAGAGAGTTACTGATACCCCAACTTTTGAGGTAGCTGACATGGCTGTTAATGTTGCTAGGTTCACTACAACAACTATTGAAAGTCTCACCCTGGAGAGGGATGATTTCAGGAATAAATACCAAGAGCTTCTCAGTGAATATGAAAATAGCCAATGGAAGGGAGTTGTATTAGAAACTGAGTTGGAATTCTATAAACAAAGGGAAGAAGTACAAAGAGAACAGGGTAAACCTAGCTTAGGTCACCCACCTCCAATGTCTAGTTTCATCTTCTCAACATTCACCTCTAGTCTAGGCCTTAGCAATGGTGCCATATAGTTTGGGACAAGGATCACTCTCAACTGAGGAATCAAGCCAATTGGGTCCCAACTCATCTAATGAACAAACAAGGGAGTAGCTTCTCTTGAAAGTTGAAACATATAAGGGGTTAAGGGAAAAGGCTCAGGGCACAATGTATGAAAATGTATCAAAAAAAATTCATACTATTTTAAAGCATTTGAATGAGAAGATCCAGGTTACAATGAATAGCGTTCATGACAATTATGCCCTGATGATGCAAGCAATGGGATTGTCCCAAAGTGACAAAGAGTTAGCCATGTCAATCTCGAACAAGTGGATCCCAAGAGCCAAGAGATTAAAGTTAATAGTAGTTGGACTTGGTCAGCATTAAGATAAATATACCCATGTGCTTCTGACCTATACATTTATGTGTGAACTGAGTGAGAAAAAGTTTCAAGGATACATAACTCCATTGGTGCAAAAGATAAGAGAATTAATTGCTCATTATGATTTTGCAAATTTGTCACCATTGCCAGATATTCTACTCACTAATTATCAAGTGAAATCATTGCAAGTATGGAAGAAAGAGATGGATAAGGTTATAGATTCCTAGGTGAATGAAATCTTTAAGGATATTGATATTAATGTCTTTAATGACACATTGGGAAAGTTGACATTTATTTTTAGCTTTCTGGAGGACTTTGACAAGGAATCCAATTCCATAATCACCAGGTACTCCCCATACAGGAAGACATTAGACAAAGATATTGATTTCAACTGGCCATCTAATGAGGAATATGAAGAATGGGGAAGAGTATCTGTTGGCCGATTTGGCTTGTAGACATGGATGTGAAACATATAATTGGTCAAGTATTGTGCAGGTCTGGCCTTAGAGGTTACAATGTATAAAATATATGTTTCATAGGAAAGTCTCAGTTATTGATGATGTGAAATGCTAACTGAGATGCAAATTCATTTATGGTCTACGTCATTTTTTCATCTTGCTTGATGAGATGGACATGCTACAATGAAGAAAAATATTCTTTTTGACATGTGATTTTTGGAAGGAAAAGCTACTCCTTATAATGAATGTAAATAACCTTTGTCTCATATGTATTCCCTCCATTTTGTAGAATGAAAATATAATTGAATTAGGGAATATGTCTTATAGCAGTCCAATTAGAATGTGACATGTGTACATCTGGTCTGAAGCTTGTTTTTTCTCCCTTATTCTATAAAAGGGAATCCAGGACCATTTGTGTGGGTCTTTTGTTGAATTCTAGAGCTGAATTGTGAAAATTGAGAACACTGAGTGAATATGTCAAGTCTTTATCTAATACTTTGAGTCTAGGTAGCATATTTTGTTAAATACATGGTTTCTAAACATATCTGAATGATAATGGATATTTTTCGAGTCTATAGTCTCTCCATTTTGATTGTGTATATGAATTATTAATGAAATTCTTATCAGAGATCATTTTCCTTAATTTTCATCATTTCACATGTTGAGATATGTTCTAGTTTTAGCTCTTGTTCATAGAACAAGTTAAAATGCTTGAAACAAATCATGAATTCATATGCATGGTTGTTGAATTTGATAAGTAGTCTTTTGAATTTGGTTACAGATTTGTGAATTGAAAAGTGATGTCACTTAGATCTTGAGTGTTCAGAATTAAATATACCTTGTATTGCAATTTGCTCAGACTCCTAGCCCGTAGATAATGGCACTAATCCTAATATCTTTAAGTCTTTCTCTTGGTTCTAGTTACCTGACTTAAGAACAATCTTGTAAAATAATCACTAATCTATCTTTTAAGTTGTTGTAGTTTGTATTATCTTATGTTCTCCACTTAAGATGTATAATTCATTCAAGGAAATGCCAACTTCTTGGATAATTTCTTCTTATTAGTCATGGGTGAGAATATATCTACTTGAATATGCAATGTGTACTTGAATTATTTGAAGAAGTTATATAATATACATTGTGGGACTACCCTCCCGTGTTTTGTAGAGCCTTAAGTGTAGGAGATAAAATAATTGATGCTATATCTCATTCATTAGCCAATTATCTTGTAGGGATTTGAGAATTGAGTCTTGCAAACTCATAGGTATGTGGCAGGATCTGATTGGTTCATTGAAGACAACCAACAAAATGGTGACTCTACTAGGTACGTAAGCTTTAAAATTATCAGTTCTCCATAATGCCTTGTCCTAGATCACTATGTTATATGGTGATATTTACTGATAGAGTTAGTCAACTAAAAGAATCTACTAAATTTAGCACAAATTTTTGCCAAATAGTTCACCTAAGTCCTACTAAGTTTGCAGCTCATTTTTCTTCAAAGCTTGTGTCCAAAATGCATGCAGAGGTACATCATATGTGTCAAATTTTGTCTCAATTTCTAAATATTTTTCAAAATATTCACAAATCATAACAAAATTTCTAACAATATGTCCCAAGGAATTTGGGTGGCGACTCTAACATCTTTGCACCAGTGCAAGCTGGTGTTTAAGGATATTAAGGAATTAAAGAAGATAATTACAAATAAATCAAGGAAGGTTACAAATGTGAAGAAGACTCAAGCACAAATGAGAGGAACGTGAGGCCACATGAAGAAGCATCTAGAACAAAAACTAGAAGGTGAATTACCCAAGAATGCAAACCCACACGAGAAATGGATAAAGGAAAAGGATGCAGGAAAAGGTAAGTCTACCCCTCATCCCACCCCTAAACATGAAATGCATTCTAATTCTACATCACAATTTGAAAGAAATTTACTAGACATTAGTGATAATAATTCTAATGATAGGGGAGTTCTTATGAAGTATGTTGTAAATGAGTACTCCTCAGATCTGGGAATACATTCCATGAAGCAAAGAGAAAGGGATATAATAGAAAGGGAAAATGTTAGTGCTAGGAATGCTAGGGCTGAAGGATATATTACTCCAAATTCCCATACTTATACCCCAATTCCCAATGACTTGGTAACTAGAGATGATTATACCCATGATCCTACTCCTCTTCAAGTTGAAAATGTAGTTGCATCTAATAGGGAGTCTACCTTACCAGATGAAGAAGAAGTGTTGAATGATATGCATTCGCTTAATTAGTGAGCTTCTAAGTTCACCAAAAATAGGAAGAAGATGGATGCAAAGAAGGAGAAGAGAATTATGGATGTCATGATGCAAAGGGATATGTTGAGAAGGAAGGTAGAAGAGATAGAGGCCTTGGAAAAATTGGCAGCCCAAGTTGATCAAGAGAATGACCCAGTTGTGAGAGAGATTGTAGGAAAAATCCCTGTAAATTCCACAGCTGACAATACTGGTACAAATCCACAAAATAATAAGCTAAAAAGACTTCTACCTCATCTAGTCCTCCTCCCCCTCCCAAAAATACAAAGCGTGAATCCCATGAGGTTGATAAAGGGAAACAACCAGTGGGAGAGAAAAATGGAAATGAAGGGGTAAAAATTAATGAGGGGGGTGCTTCCAAGAAAGATGCATCACAAGATGCTTATGTCCCATTGTTGGAAAAACTGATGAAAGAAAATGAGGAATTAGACAGGAAGATGAAGGAGATGGAATTACTGGTTGTAAATAAAGAGATGAAGAAGAAGCTCAACTTCTTAGAATCTACATCGAAGGATCCTGTCCCTGAAGCCCAGAGCCCTCAAGGTCATGCATCCTCCTCAAGCTGTCATGATAGTGAAAAAACTTCACCCACTATTAACCCCTCTTGTTCTTACTCATAGCATGAAGATAAAGCTAAAACTGTTCACTTGAATGATTAACATGATTCCCAATACAGAAGGTCTGGATATAATAGTGAAAAAAGGAGAGGAAATGATAGTCAAGATGAGGAAGAAGGACCTGCTGGGAGAAGATTATTGCATATTGATAGGTATAGGCAGCTATGTTTTGAAAATATCCCAGGATACCCAAATCTAGTACCAAAAAAATGCCAGGAAACATGTGCCTAAATTTATTGGCAGCAATTCTCTCAGCGGTGAAGACCATTTGAAGGCTTTTCAAAGTTTTATAGAAGAATTTGAATTGTGGGATGAGGATGTGGCTATGAAATAATTTATGCAATCCCTAATAGAAGACACAATGGATTGGTATATGAGCTTTCTAGATGCAAGCATTGATTATAAGGATTCATTGTTTCAAATCTTTAGAGAGCAATATGGATACCAAACAAATCCACAGTTTAGGTTGAATTACTTTAATAATATCACAAAAGGACACAATGAGATGGCTACTGAATTCAATGTGAGATTCCAAAAGGAAATGAATAAAGTCCCTAGATTCTTGAGGCCTAATGAGAGAGCATGTTTGGTTGTATATTTTAATGCCTGTGACTCTAAGATGTGTTATTTTCTTAGAGATAAGAATCCACAGTCTTTGAGGGAAGCCTATAAGATGGCAGTGAATATTGAAAATAATAGAAGGGCATCTGGTAAGGTTGATAGAAGGGATGATCCCAAGCCTTCTAAGAATTCACTAGCTCAAAATGAGGAATTTGTAAAAGTTGCAGCCTCAGATGAAAAGTTGGATCAAGTCCTAAATATACTACAAAAGAAGGAGAAGAATGGCAAACCTTAGTTTTAGAGGAATGAGAGGCCTTCAAGGCTTCAAGACTATCCTTACCATACAAATTGGCATAATGGGAAGCTAATTCAGAATAATCAGAAGAAATTTTAAGCTACACCTAACCCTTTACATAAAAATACAACAAATGTTGTTGAAGACTTACCATGGTGTGGAGTATGTGAGATGCCTCACTTGTCACATCAATGTGTAGTTCAAAGGTCTTTGGAAGAAACCAAAGATGATCAAAGGGAGTTTGATTCCCTCCATAATCCATATGAAACCACAAATGTATTCATGACCAAGTTAGATTTGGAATGTAGTGATTATTCTTCCAATGATGATGTTGACACCACTGATGTGGAAGCACAAAGACATGAAGCAAACTTATATCACCAACAAGTCCTTTCTGATGAGGAAAGGGACAATGAGTACACTGCTTACAATCTCGAAGCATGTAATGTTTCCTTGAGAAGACCGTCCAATGAGGAAATAGAGAAATATACAAATGCACTAGTTGTTAGAGCTCAAGAAAGAAGTGATCTCCAATTGAGAAATAGGGTGGAGAGTGGCAACCAAGGTCACCCGAGAGGCATATTCATTAAAGAGAACAATGAAAATAGTAAAGGAGTCAAGGAAGATAATAAGAAGGAAGAAACCAAGCCCAAAGAATCTAAAGAAATAAGAATTTGGGCAAAGAAAGGTAGCAAAGAAAAGACCACTGCTGAAGTTACACAACAAGATCTGAAGGCCAAAGAGTTGAAGCCTACCATTGAGAAATTTGATAAGAAAGTTGATTAGGAAATCCCCTAGGAAATAGTATTTCTAGAGATAACAAGTTATTCCCCTATTGATATGTTTCAAGTCCTATCTCAAATCTGGGTCACAGTCCCATTTCTTGAAATGATGAGGATTGATGACCATAAGAACAAGACAATGGTTATTATCAACAATGTTGCAGGGAATAGAAAACATAAAATAGATGATGGCATACCTAAAACAAGTAAAGGTTGAGCAAAGGATGCTGAGGTAGGGGAAATTTTCAGTGAGAACCTTGAGATTTACTTGGGAACCACCATCACTGCAAACCCAAGTTTAGTTAATCCTAATCATTGATGGAAAAGTAATCAAGAATAGTATGATAGATTTATGTGTTTCAAACAATGTCATTCCTATCAAGATAATGGATGAAATGGGCTTAAAAGTTGATAGCACATATGGAAAGTGCTATGCTATGGATTCTAGAGAATTCACCATTATAGGTGTAATCTATGAGGTCCCATATAGACTGCTTGCATTCCTTGAAAAGGACTTGGTCATGAGTGTCACAGTGGTGGACATTCCAGCAACATATGGAATGCTAGTTTCAAGAAAATGTCATGCTTCCATGGGAGGAAGTATGCAATGTGATATGGCATTTTCCACCTTCTCCATTGATCAGAAAGATGTCAAAATTTCTTGAGAATCAAGATTTCAACATATGATTGAGCATGTCGAAGAGCTAGAAGAACACCCAATAACAAATTCTCTAGACACTGATATTGACACCTTTTGTGTAGAAGAAGTGGAGCAAGAAGAAGGGGAAGTTAGGCCTCCCCCAATTGTTAGAGAGGTCTTGCAAGCACCACAAGAAGATGCTTTATGGACACTATATTTCAATGGATCTTGCTCAAAAGAAGGCTCAGGTTCTAGAGTCATTTTGATTTCTCCCTAAGGTAATAATTTTAAATACTCCTTACTATAGTTTTCATGTACAAATAATGTTGTTGAATATGAGGCCTTGTTACTTGGTTTAAAGTTAGCCTCCAAACATGGAATAAAATTGATAAAAGTATTTGGGTATTCTGAATTAGTAGTCTCTCAAGTCATATCTAGATTTGTCACTAAGGACAAAAGATTAAGAAAATATAGGAATGAGGTATGGGATATTATCGAGGCAGTCAATTCTTTTGGGATAGACTAGATGGAAAGAGGACAAAATTTCAAAGAGGATTTACTGGCTAATATTGCACTCAAGTTTGATGATGTGGCCTTTCATGGTGTCTCACGAATTGAGGACAAACAAGGCCTATAGTGCTTGATAACATCTATAATTGGTAAGTGTTTGATGATGATAATGACATATTTAGATTCTTACATTGTGTTGACAAGTATGAGAATCAAGAGATTGACTCAGGTTCATATGTGGTGGAAGTTGATGGAAAGGATCTACACTATTTGGTAATGAAGTCATTCAGTTGAAACTAATAAAATTCCTAAGGGACTCATTGCACTTGAGAGGGTCTTTGATGGTGCAGATATATCAAATGAAAAACAAGCCAATGCACATAAAGAGGATTTAGAGGAAATAAATTTTGGAACAGAAAATGCTCCTAAAAAGGTATACATAGGAAAAAGGATGAAGCCACATGTGAGGACAATGTTAATTGCTTTTCTATGAAAATACATACATGTGTTCGCATGGTCCTATGATGATTTGAAAGCTTACATGGAAGATTTGTTCCAACATGAGATCCCTTTGAAGCCTGACACAAAACGATTCAGGAAAAAATAGAGGTCGATTAACCCTACCTTAAGGCCTAAAATGCAAGATGAACTTGATAAGTTGACTGATGCATGAATTATTAAACCTATAAGACATTCCTCATGGGTGTCCAATCTGGTTCCTATCAGAAAAAGAATGGTCACTTAAGATTATGTGTGGATTTCAAGAACCTCAATTTTGCATCTGTAAAAGATAATTACCCTTTACCTAACATGGAAGCAATGCTACAGAAGGTGACAGGTTGTGAATTTATTTCCATGATGGATGGATTCTCTGGTTACAACCAAGTCATGGTGAGATAATCAAAGCAGTACAAAACAACATTTACTACACCTTGGAGAACTTTTGTTTAATTGAGAATTCCCTTTGGCCTAATAAATGTTGGTGCCATTTTCCAAAGAGCCATGGATGTGGATTTTGCTGAATTCTTAGATTTATTTTTGGCTATTTACTAGGATGATATTACTGCCCATAGTAAGAAAGAAGAGGATCATTGTTCACATCTTGAGAATATATTCATTAGAGCCCTAGAATATGGTATCTCTTTGAATCCCAAGAAGTGTGCCTTCAAAGTTAAAGAAGGCAAGCTACTAGGAAATATTTTCTCGAAAGATGGTATCAGGATTGACCCTAAAAGAGTAGAAGCTATAGGAAAGATTACACCCCCAAGGAATGTCAAAGGGATTCAGTTATTTTTCAGGCAAATATTCTAAGGATATTTGTGACTAAGATTGCAGAGATAGTTAGGAATATATCAAAGATGCTCAAGAAAGGAGAAAAGGTGGCATGGTCAGAATAACCTCTTAAATATTTTCAAGCTATTAAAGTTGCACCTGTCTTGAAGACTCTTGATTATACCAAGCCATTTCAATCAATTGTTTACATTTGCTTCTTTTCATACTATAGCAGGAGTGTTGTTGCATGAAAATGATGAAGGTTTTGATCAACCAATTTCCCTTTTTAGAAAGTCCTTACAAGAAGCGAAGCTCAAGTATGACACCATTGAGAAGCAATCATATTCCTTAGTTAAGACAATTAAGATTTTTACAACATATGTGACCACTGCAACTATTGTGGCCTACGTCCCAAGTGTCGTAGTCAAGGACATTTTTATTCAACAGGAAACTACAGGTAGGAGATGTAGATCGATTAATAGAATCCACGATTTCAACATAGATATTCAGATTAAAAAGTTGGTCAGAGGCTAGGGATTGGCTAAACTCATGGTCGAAACTAATTTGGAGTCCAATCAAATTAATGAGGTTGAACAAGAAAACATTGCTCCCATCTGCGTTATGCAAACATGTGGATGGTATAGAAGGATCGTTGAATATTTGTAGACCATGAAATTCCATGATGCCATGCCAAAAAATGAGAGGACAACTTTAAAATTGCAAGCAATTAGGTATGTCATCATTGATGGTGAACTCTGGTGGAGTCCAGAGGGTGTGCCTCTCAGATGTGTCGATGGTGACCAAGTGGAAGACTTGTTAATTGAAATTCACAAAGGTGTGTGTGGAGGTCACTATATGGCTAAGACTACTAAAAATAAGGTATTGAGGGTAGGCTTTTGGTGTCCCATAGTATTCAAAGATGCACATAGAATTGTAAAGAAGTGTGATGCCTTTCAGAGATTCACGGGTAAACTAAAGTTCTCTAGTAACTTACCTCTCAAGCTAGTTTCAGTACTAGCTCCCTTCCAATAGTGGGTTATTGACTTTATTGGAGAAATGGTGGTGAAGTCCAGTGGAGGAAATGCTTAGATCCTGGTTGCAACTGATTATTTCATGAAGTGGGTTGAGGTACTTCCTACTAGGAAGGCAACTAGTAAAGTTTTCATTGATTGTCTGATGAATAATATTTTGAGTAGGTTTGGTGTTCCTGAAAGAATTGCATCTGATAATGCCATGTGCTTTAGGTCTGAGGAATTCATAGATTTTTGCAACCAGCATGAGGGTGTGTGCAGGATCATGATGGGCCAAAAAGTGGTGATATGTAAGTGATATGATGGCCCATGTGGCTGCATTATTTTTTTGACCCAAAATTGATGAAACAAAAAGCATTTTTAAAGGAGATTCTCAACTTTCCACCAATATAAATTAGGATTTACTTTGAATTTAATAAATAATTATTATTCATTTTCTATTTGAATTATGACTAAAGTCCTAATTGATAGGCTGATTGAAAAACTATAGCTTTCAAACGTATCACATTTTTCAAATTTGAAACATGCATCACATTCTATAGGATTAAAAAGAAAAAAATTGAATTTCATGAAGTTTGACCAAGTTAAGGTGGCTAGACATACAAGTTTTATATTTTTAAAAGTTGTAATAAAAATTAATAATTAATTATTTACATGGAAAAAAAATTAAAAAAATATGCATCACATCAGACATGAGTCCTCTACTTATATCTAAAAATATTATAAAAAAAAATTATCATTTTATTGTGGTTAGGTGGTCGGACAACACCTACTTATTTTTCATTGAAATTTAAGCACTACGCATTGAAATTTCAAAATTTCACCAAATAGATTTTTTTTTTAAAATATACCTAGTAGTTTAGAAAATACATTCAATTTTCTATAGATTCTATTCTTACATATTTTTGAAATAATATGGATAAGTTATTCAAAATTTTACGTCAAGTTTCCTAACCCTAATTTTTTTGAATTTTTTACCACTTAATGGCTTGTTTTTTCCATGATGATCATCCACATACCCATGACATAAATGTATCTTACTCATCCCCATACCATCCCCAAAGAAATGGACAAGCGGAGTCTAGTAATAAGAGTCTTATGAAGATCATTAAACGGGTCCTTGAGAAGAATAATAAAGCCTGGGATTCGAAATTGCAACTAGCATTGTGGGCAGATAGAACCACAATCAAGAAAGCTATTGGAAACTCTCCTTTTAACTTGGTGTATGAGATAGAATCCAGAATACCACACAATAATCTGATGAAAATGTATAATGTTTTTCAAGAGTATGATACTAACATCTGTGATGAGATGAAAAATAAGATGGATGAATTAGCTGAGCTCGACAAGAAGAGGAGAGAAGCTCACAATAAGAATGAGAAAATGTAGCTCCAAGTTAAATATTTGCATGAAAAAAGGGTCGTTTAGAGGAAATTTGAGGTAAGATGTATGGTTTTGATGTGGAACGCCATACTAGAGGTTAAAGGAAAGCATGGGAAGTTTGAACCCTTATAGCTTGGACCTTACTTAATCACAGACACTCATGGGGAAGATTCTTACTTCCTACAATCACTATCAGGTGAATTTCTGGAACTGCTAGTACATGGACAGTTCTTGAAACCCTATTTCTCTTGAAATAGGTTATAATTCCATGTACAGTGTATAGTCCTATAAATTTTTACATAGGGTTTGGTGTGTTTGCTTTATGTCGAATATGCTTTCCTTGTCCGAGCAAGCTCATGGTTTTTTGAGTTCCTCTATGTTTGGTTTGCTTCACCAAGAGATCTGTTTCTCACCATTCCCACCAAGGGTATGCATCCCTGAGCATGAGCCACTGATAGATCCCTTAAAATTCTTGATTTTTTTAGACCTTTTTTGCTTGGTATTAGCATGTCACATGCTACCCATTTGTATGGGCTTAAGGTTTTACTTAGGTAGCCTAATTGCCTAGTTGATCCATCTACAAGCCTTTGGTGTTTTATTTTTGTGTTGACTGATTTTCCTAGTTTCCAGTGACATAAGTTGTCTGTTGAGCCATCATTGTGCTTTCCTTACCGGCCCCCCTTTGCTTAGGGTATCCATTCATCTCTCGTTGCAAAGTGTTTTAATTTTTTTCCAAAGTCGGGCACTAATGTTTTTCTCATAAGTGACTTGGGTTTAAGTTATCGATCCCAAAGAGTAAATCACCGTTGGCCTAGTCAAGGACCTCTTTTATGAATAACTTTGTTGCATGTGCAATTTTGAAGATCTCAAGATCAACTAATTTAATATGAGCCGCTCCACACTGGATCCCACATTCTAACTAACGATAGTTTAATTACGGAAAGGTCAACAAAATGTTGAAATGTGTTCAATCAGGCATGTGGGTCCAGTCATTGTGTTTCATTCCAATGCTCAAAATTTTAAGATCAACGGTGACAATTGAAAGATGAAAGATGATCACCATCATTCCTCGTGAGCTCGCGGAAGTAAGATGCAGGCTCGTTAAAAGCAACGAGACCCGCAAGAAGCTACCATGTACACTTTACAACTATTGGCAGGTAGAGCCCACAAGTGTGTGAAGAAGGTCCAATTGGCATGTTTCTATTGGCCCTTTGTCCAGGCTGAAGCAACGATGTAAATTCAAATTCTATTGACTCAATCTGAGTCATTCGAGAAGGCCATCTCAGCTAAAAAATTGATGATGCGCATTCAAAGCTACAAAGTGTGCTAGTTGCAATTGTTTCACTTCACGTGAGTGGGAAGTAATGATAGAGGTGACCTATAAACTTACTCAATTCCATTCAAAATTTGTGTATACGACCAGTTCTTGCCAATTTGGGATCTGAAGAAGTCTTTGGGGCGATACGAAAAATTGAAAGAATTAATTTGTAGAAGTCATTCTAGATAGAATTAGGGTTTATCGCAATTGAAAGCTGTAAGTATGAAAAATGTAGTTTTATGCTTCTTTATTTTTTTGAATTAGGGCGTGCTTTCAATTTTCTTTCAAAAGACTACGTTTATTGCTTTTCTTTTATTATTTTGAATTATGGTTAATTTTTCTTTTAAAAGGTCGTAACCCTATGAAGTCTTCTAGAATTAGCATTTGTTCTAAGTCATAGGTTGCACTTAGGATGTCGATAGTTAAAATTATTCCTGTTAAAACTATGGTATACATAAAATCCATGTCTCCCAATGTAAAGATTTCCACCTCTTTGACCTAGTCCAGGTCATTCTCCCAAGATGTAATTGACTTTCTTCCCCCATCTAGAAGTAAGAAACCAGAAGGAAAGGTCTTGTTTCATTGCCCTATTGTGAGAGAGGGAGTGATAGATAAAACTTTCTTCATAAAGGATTCTAAAGCACCCTACACTTGATGGCAGTTGTTTCAACATTGTTTCAGGAATAGGAACCCTTGAGCTCCTCCCAGTAATCATTGAATATTGGCTATGGGAAAGGCAATTGTTCCCATTGTATACATGGATGTTGATATTTTGAAGGATATCATCTCAAAGTAGGACCCAATTTCTAGGGTGGTCAGGACATTTCATGGGGTAGATATGGTAAGGATAACTAGGAAGGAAATCGAAGAAATTTTTGACTTGCATGAGTGGATTCGGGATATGGTACCTTTGGACATCGATGATATTAGAAGCAAATGCAACAATACCAACGTGTTTATTAGAACAAAGATGTTTCCTTTCCATACTACAATGACCAGCACTAAGAACACATAAAAGGCAGTTTAAAATTGATGAGAAGGAGCTCAAGCCTTTCCCGATGAGCTATTTTTCTAGTTATTTCAGAAAGACTATGTATTCTCATACCAAATCATTGGTTTTACCCAGCCTGACACTTTATAGAAAGAATACTATTATCTGCCAAACATTTGAAACACCCATAATATAGCATTGCCTATGATTATGGTATGTATCTAGTAGAACATATCCACAAAGGGGCATGTGCAGGATCATGGTATGCCAAAAAGTGGCAATGGAGAAAAAATAACGTGTTTCATCAACTCAAAAATGCGAAAAATGCCGAGTTGACTTTATGTGGCTTGGGTGTCAGTACACACTACCGAAGCAAAGCCCAATCCTAGATTTCCAAATCGGATATCCGATTCAAATTGGATATCCGATTTGTGACAACATATATATTTCCATATCGGCTCGATTAAAACTCATTCTCATTTCACAATTGGTTAACCATGGCAGGCGCACAGTGAAAAGTTCATTTCGCAAATCAGATATCTGATTTGTTGCAAATCCATCTTCAAAAGGTTATATTATTGATTTTTCTTTGCTCTAATCAAATTTTCAATTAGATTTGTGTAATTTTAGTTGATTTTTTTCAAAATAGGGTTTTTGATAGATTTTTTATGAAAAAATTGAGTTTAGTATGGATTTTGATTTAAAAATAGTGTTTTTTATGTATTTGGATTAAAAATTAGAGAATTTTATAGATTTTTGTTAAAAACTAGGGTTTTGTTGGATTTTTTTTTTAAACTAGGGTATTTTTATAATATTTTCATTTATATTGTCTAATTTTAATTAGATTAATTTGTTTTTAATTTTAATCAGGCATTATGGTTGCTCCACCACATCCACCACCTCCACCACCTTCATAGCCATCAATTCAAGAATTAATTTTTGAAAAATTGCAACAATTAAGGGGCATTTCTGAAGTTTATACGAGAGTCCCTCGATTATCTGAGATGTCAAACACAATGAAAGAAATAATTAAAAACATAGAAATCCTCTCCTCGCAACATAATGCCTTTCATTCGTGGCGAGAAGACATGAGAGAATATTATGCATGTGGATTGTCCTATGACGATGTGAAAGATCTCAGAATAACCAAAGCCCAAATAGCCTCTTTATTTGTTAACCCCCGCACTAGTTTTCTGGTTAATGTTAATAAAACAAACCTTTCTATAAAATGGTGCACTCATAGAGACATTGTAGAAAAATTTTGGGATCATTGGTGTATGGTTTTTTTGAAACCACCGAACAACAATTGTGATGTACCATTTTACTTTATAAAAAAATTATATGCTGAGTTTGTGTTAGGGCATCATGTCAATTACTTTGACATTAAACCCTTCCAGGGCGTTGGTGGAGGTATGCACCAGGATAGACTAGGGGCAGTTAGAGTAATACCCCGCGCATATGTTCCCCTTCCTCCCCTTCCTTCACCACCTTCAATATACCATCTAGATATTATGCAGGATGTGGCCACACAGACTATCCACGCTATTCACTCTTTGAGTGGTCTTTTGGTTTTGCATGCTTCTGTAGTAGCTCAGCCACATTTTGGTGATGTTGGTGATGGCTCGAGTGCTGCTGCATCATCCTCGTCAGGTCCACATATTTTTGTACCACATACTTGCTCCATGTGTCGCCAGATATGCTTGGGTCCTCTTGTACAGCCTGCTGAGCATCCCTTAGACACTTCCGATTATGACTTCCATGATGTGGACATTATAGATCAGATGTAGGGGAGTGGATCACACTGTACAGAGTCCTCTCCTATAGAGAGGGGGACATTGGAATAGTGACACGGGTAAAATTTAAGTTGTGAATTCATAACTTGCATGTGTTTTTAAATGAATATTAATAAGAGATAGTATAATGTACTAATATTTATTTACATGGTCTATTTAATAGTTGATGTCAGAGGAGGAGCTAACACATGTGACAGAGCACCCTAAGGGCCATTTCATTTGGCCTCGACAGGCACACAGTATATATTTTTGCACTCACTCATTTACTTTTATTTATTATATACTTTCTTGTCATTTGAATTGTCATTAATGAAATTATATAATAACTTATATGTTTATCTTATTTTCCTCTTGTAGGAAATACCTTGTGCGAGCGAGGTGCATCCTTGTCCAGATTATGGAAGTGCACTGTTGGATAAGGGGAAGGCAATTGAACTCAAATTTGATTGAATTAAGAATTTTAAGATCTTTTATTGATTATACATACATTGACATAGATTGGTAGTTTCATATGTACTTGTCATTTTTATGTGCAGGGAATTATGAGCTATACATCCTTGTTGACAAGTGACACAATGCCCGAAGCAGTACGTATTAGAACACTTGAAGGAGTAGGTGTTGAAGCACCTCAATGAGGAGGTGTCGAAACACCTAAAGGAGATAAAGAAAAAGACCAACCCAAAGAAGTATGTGTTCATTTTATTTTGTGTTTGGTATTTATATGTTCCTATTACTGACAATTGTATGCTAACTTGGATCACTTTTATGTTTTTTTTCACCTATATAGATTGAAATTACAAAAGATGGTTTGGCCGGGCCTTTGAGAGGCATATTCTAGACTCACCCTTGAAGAGATGGATATTCTGTAATCAAGATTACAATGTTAGAGTTCAATTATAATTTAATGTATATTGATTTTGATGTTAATTATTCGATTTGAAATTATATAGCATAACTAATCTC
>VDFB02000008.1:366572155-366648567 GCA_007258455.2 Sequoia sempervirens | reverse complement strand
AATCCAAAGTATGCAAGGATGAAAACCTAAGGTCAAGATAATTCCTAATGTATGCAACTAACATATGAAAGACTAAGCCTATGGTCAAGAATATGAACTAATGGTCAAATGATTAAAAAAAAATATTGAGTGATTTCAAGGTTGGTTTGTGATGGAATCCTATTGGAAATAGTGTCTGACAAGAGATTGACAGAGTTTAGACTTATTTTGGACTTGGTATGAAGATTTTATTTCTGCCAGGAAAATGCATCGTTTGAGATCTCAGATGCGTCATAATATTTCAAATGCATTTCAGTTTAAGCGAATGCGACAAGATTTGACAAATGTGGTTCTATGAGACTCAGACGCATCATGACGCAAGAAATTGCAGTGTTTTTGAGATCAAATGCGTTGTGATAGAGTGATTTCATTTTTTCAAATGCAGTGCAAAATATTAAAAGGTCAATTTTTTTATGTTTGTTGTCGAAAACCTAAATTGTTGAAATGTTGATGATTTGTTTCCTGATGTTTGGGTGTTGTTTGTTTTGTTTAAGTAACCAGCAAACACTTGGTAAGCATGATGTTTTGGTGTATGCAAATGCACATGAGACAAGCACGATCCTAATCAACCAATAGGCCAAGGGTTTGTATACTTGATATAGCCCACTGATATACCCCGGATTGGTGCTAAACACCTTTCCTTCTCGAGAGTGGATAGCTTAGAAGTTTGGTGGCACAAGCTCCCTTCTTTGTACGCACTTATATGGGCACACCAAATTTGGATTCTTGGGTCATCACTTCCCAAGAATTGCTATCTCTACTCAAGGAGATTAGTAGTGAGTGTCTTTGGGCATGATACTGTACCCTGCACTATATCAAGCAATGATTTAAAAATGGTTGGCCTCTAAAAAAATAGGTGTTTAGTAAGGGCATTATGTTCATCGGGCATGATCCATGCCGCGAGAGTCCCCTTTCGGATCCATCTCATCGGAACCAAGAATCCACTTTTATATACCGGCTGGAAGTCCCTCGGGTTCAAGGTGCTAGCGGTCTGAGTCATCCAAGGGTGAGTAATTTTTCCCACTAGAACAAGCCCAAGTTCTAGAGTCAGTAACCATTTCTCTTACACCCAGGATCACCCGAAAGCACAAAGGGAGAGGATACTTCGATTACTAAGTCTTAAGGGTGTATAATAGATAAAATGGGCTTGGTTTTCTAATCACAAAGTACTCACAAGGTGAGATCATAATCACCTACCATTTGTAAACACAATCAGAAATGAAAGACATTTTTTTTTAAGTGCACTAAAAAGAAATGTGTTTTAATCTAAAAAAAGACAAGCACAATGTTTAGTATTCAATCTTCAACACTCGAGCCTGCAAAACCACAAGTTAGGAGTTTTATCCACTAGTCTTGGACCCACGAAATGTAACCGCCACATGCAAGAAAATGCATCACAATAGAGCGAATGTGTCGCTCTATGTTGCAAATGCAACTCGATTCTGCATTTTGGCCCGACAGGAAGATGTGTCTCAGATGTCAAATGTGTCATTTGAAGAGTCAGATGTGACTCTTTCTGTTAAATGCAGCTTTTCAGATTGCATATGTAGCTTAGCAGAGTGTTTGCGTCATTTAAGTCCTTGAATGCATCATGATGCATCAGATGCAGCAAGATAAAAGATGAATGCAATGTTCTATACCTATACCTGCAAAATAAATAAATGGAAAACCGTACAAAAACTACAAAAAAAAGATTGAATGCATCGAGTTCACCAATGTATCTAAGGGTAAATTTCCTAAGGTTAGATTATCAAATCAATAAAGCATATAAACCAAAATAAAACTATCAAGAACAACATAAACTAAAATAAATGAAACAAGTATACCTGTCACTCATTGAAGCCTCTATGATTTACCTTCATAGCACCTTCTAACTTGTTGATTGATGTGTTGCCCTCAGATTCAATGTGCGAGCAATCTAAAAACAAAGACTAAGTCCTACACAAGCTTTGAAGGATTTAAATAAAGAATATGTCTATGCCTATCACAAAATGACTCTAAAATTCCAAATAACTCTAAGCATTAATGTGTCAGAATAACAAAATTTATGTCTCTTCTAAAATGTGAGCAAAATAGCATTTTATAGAAAATGCAAATTTGAATGGATGAACGAGATTGAATTTTGACAAAAACCTAAAATCAGAGGAAAATATTTAATGTGATAATCCCTAAACAGGGTTAGGGTAAAATCATTAAATGAGTGGTCGAGATGTCACCTGAGAAAATCAAATCGGCAGTGGAGAATGGATGAGATAATTAATTAGAAAAATAAAGATTTTCAAAAATCAAGAAGATAAAGACTGCTTAATTTGTGAGATTTGAAAAATCAAGAAGATAAGAGTTGAACTGAAGATCAGATTTGGAAAATCAAGAATCTAATCGATTGCATGATTTTTGGAAGAAAGTTACCATTTTGAATTAAATTAATTCAAAATATGGATTTTATGAGATAATAAATAATCGATTTTCAGATTATTTAGAAAAATGAACTATTAGTCAAGAATGTGATATCATTTTAAATAATTTCATTTATTGAAAATGAGGGAAATGTTAATTTTGACAATTAAATAATTAAAGATAATTATTTAATTTAGAAGATATGATTAATGATTAAATAAATTAATAAAATCATTTAATCATGAGAATTAGTGATATATTAAATAAATAAATAAAATTTATTTATTTAATAATGAGGAAGAAATAAATGAAGAAAGGTAATTAAATAAATTAAGAAATTTATTTAATTAGGGGAATACTTAGACAATTAATGATGTATTTAATAAATAAATAAAATTTATTTATTTAATAATCATGAAGAATACAATAGACGTAAATTAATTAAACAATTATAAATTATTTAATTAATAGTTGAATGTGGATGAAGGACATAATTAAATGTCATAATTATGCTAGGACGAAAGTGGTAAAAATAGAGCTTGTAGGCCTAGGTCATTTATAAGTGTCTACACTTAGCACAAGAAATTGAAAATTTTAATGCTTTCCTTAAACTTACACCCCCTCCTATCTCTCCTATTTGTGAGGATGATGTGTCAGAAGGGAATACAAGCATAGATAACCATGATTATCATAATTGTACTTATCCCAATACCTATCCTTTAAGTGACACAAATGAAGGTACAATCGTTGAGCATCATGAGGGTTTTTTTTGTTCTTCTAGTCATTCCCCTTAGGAAGATAATATAACAATACATGATGAATTCATTGCCACCACTTTACCTAATCTCCATTCATCTCCCAACACCTCCCCTATTTGTGACAATGCTTTCATGAATGATCATGAAAAAAAAATTTGTGAGGAGGGTATGTTGGTATCAAATAACCCAATGATTGAGAGTTATAGCATTATTTCTCTCCTTCCTAATGTTCCTAACAATTGGAAGGATCTATTTGAACAAGAAGATCCAACCATGGGTACACATAAAAATCCTCATTGTCCTCCCCTTGATGTCTCCCCTCTTTGAAATGACACTTATTTACAACATCTAACCATGAAATGTGATGAACCTCTTGAAATATTTCCTACTAGGGTAGATATTATGGAACAAAACGATGAGATTATGGAAAAAAATAAAATTTTCCCCTCTCCTAATATCTATCCTATTAGTGAAGATGATATTATGGTGTTACAAGATTCAATTGATGAGAATCATGCGAATCTTATGGAACAAGACACTTCAACCATTGCTCGCTCCCCTAATTGTGATGAAGTCATTTTGAAAGAACCAATCCTTGAAAGTCAAGAAGATTTGGATTGTTGTTCTCCTACAAATTCTCCTCCTAGGAAGACTATTATGGTGCAAGAAATTGATATGTCTTCCTTAGGGATACATCAAACCAACACCATCGAGGTTATGAATGTGAAAGTGTCCATTAGATCCCCCTTGATCAATGAACCACATACATACCCCATGGGACATCCAAATAATTCCCTAATTCTTTACCCACCATCACACAAGAAACAAGTTCAAAACCAACCCGAACTAATCCTTTACCCACCTGGGCATAATGTTTCATACCAACCAAGTTACGAAGACATTGCTCAGATATTTGACAAAATGTATACAATCAAAGCCAACGTTGAACCTAAAACACTTATGAACCAACCTAATAAAGGATGTGATGCTAAGGAACAAAGTATACATGCCCCTCTATAGCCTAAAACACAAGCACAAAATCATGGTCTTGCTACTTTTCCTTTCATAGAAATCACACCATCCAAAAAACCTTCACTCAACATCAATACTATCACATAAGACTCTTCCAAGACAACTATAACCTTGGTACATCCTAAAATCATAGACATCTCATCAAACATGTATCAAGTAGACACTTTATTTACTTATCAAAATAAATAACATTAGTTGTTGCTCCTTTCCATGCAATAGTTGTAGGATCATAACATACTCACTACTGCATGTTTTCCATTCATCACAAGGGGAAACATATCATCATCCATTTCAAGCTCACCCTTGTCCTACACTAAGTGGGGGCAAGGGGTTAAGTAGCCTTGTCCTCATATTTCACTTGTCGTTTCTTCTTTTGGCTAGTCGTTAACCTTTCATGAACATATAACATCAAGATTGGGATATGGATGACATGCCTTAAGTTGGTTCACATGTGACATACTCATTCACAATGTAGCTCAATTTTGGAAACATATGACTTGGCATAGGGCTTTCTAGGTTTTCTTTCATGTATTCTTTCATTCATCATTGGCTACTTTAAAGAAATTGCTCATACTGATGGTGTAGCAACAACTTTAAAGTGGGGGAATACATAGATTCCATCTTTTGGAAAAATTTCATGGCGTGATTTTTCTTTTTCTTGTGAATGTGTCCTCTTCATGGTGGTGTCATTGGGTATGATGTCATCTAAGAGTGTATGATCAACTAGCATGGCATGGTGTGAATGAGGCATCCCATGGGAAATGATCTGACACCTTGACTCATCCTCTCTTGGAGACATTAGGCACAATGCTCCCTAAGAAGACCTTACATGAACAAACCAAAATCCCCTTTAACAAATTTTTTACATTACATTCAAAATTTTTTTACAGAAAGCATTCTCATTGTGGTGCCTTATCAAAGTTATCAGGAGGATAAATTTAGTATGGTTATTATGATGGGAAGTTGACACACTTGCATGACTTTCTAATTATACGTTGGGAAGCTGACACACTGACATGACTTTCTCACTAAACCACTTCTTTGGGATAACTCACCCCACAAATGACCTAAAGTTTTGTGACCCCAGAATGAGCGCATCTTTGATCCACATCATTTTTCCTTCGTTTAGTTCTTGTCATTGCATGATCAGGTATCTTGTTTTTCTGCAAATCATTCACCCTTGTGCATGTCCTTTTGCACTCATGTTGGTTTGACTTAGGATCTTCAATCTTGGGGGCTTGACCAATGCCTTGATCTTTACAATTATTTTTCATCCACATTCGTACAATTGGACCACTCTTAAATGTCTACTTTAGTGTGAGTTTCAAGCAAGTTCATCCTCTCACTAAAGTGGGGGTTAACTGTGGACATGGAAAACATCTCTTTTTTCTTGCTTGATTTGGCAATAATTAAAGAAAAAATTGGACTTGATGAGGCCTTGATTTAGTGTTGTGAGGTGTTTTACACATCCACCTTAGGTCTTGGTCCCTTACAAATTGAATAAAATGAATATCTTGTAAAGGTGTTGTAAATAATTGTAAATGACTTTAACACTTTTCTTGATTTTTATTAAACATTTTAGTCTAATATTCTTTTAATTCAAAAGTTAGCTTTTCTCTCTTCTTCTATAATTAATTAATTATTTTTAATTATTTAATTATATAATTTGTTCTCACCTTTCTTTTGAAATAAATAAAATTAATATTTTATTTATTTCTCCTATGTTGGTCACCTAAATTAAATAATCTTTATTATTTAATTTCTCCTATCACCTCTTTTTCTGTGCCAATCTTATCTTCCACCTAAAGTCTTTATCTATCCATGTCTTTCCTCTCTTAATTAACCTCCACCCTTGATTCAGTTATTTTCTAATTTAATCTTGGCCCTTGATCATGATCCTTATTATTAACTCTCCCCTATAAAAGGGGATCTTTAAACCCTAATTCATAATTCATTCATGATTCAATTACCATTTTTCATTCACTCATCATTCATCATCCAAGTCATATGTTTTTGATGAAAGCTATATCTTGAAATAAGAAGGAAGGGTTGTCCCCACAAACACATAAGAGATCTATGGATTTGGGGTCAGTATGTCTGTACTAAAATGTTGTCATAGAGCATGGAACTGTCATCACTCCCCAAATACACATTAAACTGGAATGACACAAAGAGAGTGAAGAAAAAGAAAAACCTTTTGGGTCAACATGGAACAAACATGAATGTTTTGATGCCTTCCGTCATCCCCAAAAGGAAAACATAAGAAAAATGGAAAAGAGAAAGAAAATATTTTGGGTCAACATGGAATAAACATGAATGTTTTGATGTGTTTTGTCATCCCCAAAAGGAAAACACAAGACAGATGAAAAATGATTATGACATAGAGAAGAATGAAGGTACATATAGAAGAATGCACAAAATGAGAGAGGAACATCAAATGAAACATTGCGAGGGATCACATTACGCACATGCAATGAAAAAGTAAATAAATAAAAAAAAAAAAAAGACTAGTAAGGCATAGGTGAGTCAACCTAAAGCAGTTCATCCGCCTACCAATCTCTGTTGGTATAAATATAAGGTGGGAAACTAGCCAAAGGGACAATTACAAATTCAATACTAGGAAAAGGATATCAAATTCTTTCCCTCACTTTGTGCAAGAAAAGAACGAGCAAAGGTAAGTGAAGAAAATTAGCTCTTTATATTAGAGAAAATGATTTGTAATAAGTGTAAAACATGTAGTAGTGAGAATGTTTTAAGATTCTACAACTATTATATGACAAGGAGCAAGAGGGTGTATGTTATGAAATCATTCGATGGAAATCATTTCCATTGAAGTGAAATTTTCTCAATTTACTAATTTGAATGTGTAACACTCATTAGTACTATGTACAAGAGTTTTTTGCTATCGACAATGTGGAACATCTACATCTTTAGGGTATGAGTTTGTCTTTCATTGGTGGTAATGTTATAAGTTATTTGTTTAGAAGTAGTTGTATTTTCCTTTCACTTTCAGGTGATGGACAAGGGAATTTGAGTTTCTTTTACTTGTAAGGCCTCTTGTGCTTGCTAGATTCACTAAATTCTCTAGATGAAATTAGGGTAGGAGGACTCAAGATAATCTTGTCTTTATTATCCTTATCCTTATCAGGTATGGATTTCTATTTTGGAAGGAGAAAATTTATATCAAGAGGAGGATCTAATATTACCATTGAAGCATAGATTTTTGGTACCATGCACTTCTCTCTAGCCCTTCTAGGGTTTTTCACCTAGAAGGAGAGAGGTAGGGCAAAAAATGCTAAGGGGTTCATTCAAATTATGTTATGTATGATGTTGTCTAGGCTAAATGAAGTGAAATAAATGCAATTAAGTGATTTGTACAACTGATTATGAATGCAAAACTAAGATTTAAGCTATGCTGGAAAACACGCTATGATTTGAAAACAAAGAACTAGAAGATGAATAAATGTACAAAAAGAAATGGGATAAATCAGAGTGCACCTAGGAAAGATTTGAGGAATCTAGAATCTATAGCATGTTGTCCAAAGTTACAAAAAATTCAATAGTGGGACTCATTCACCCAGGGTGGCGAATTAGTCTTGCTACTATTGAAAAATTGTTGGGAACTAGTTTTTGGCTATCAGGATCTAGAATCTGACAAAATCTAGATTTTTCAGTATTAAGGTGGGATTAATTCACCACTGGTGGTGAATCAGTCCTCTCCCAAAATTTTGAGAAATTAAGAGACATCTCTACAACACCAAATCTAGAAATGTCTACTTGTCAGGTAGTCGAAGTCAATTCTACAAGAAACAGACACAAACCCTTCTCCAAGCTTGACATAGAGTTTATTTTACTTGAAGCACCTAGTTGACTTGTTAACCAATCTTCAATCATCTAAATGCTTGTAAAATATGCATACAAAGGTCTGCAAACACACATACAAGAGGAGAAAAATGGTCGAGGGTTAGAAAATAGGGGTTTTCCTTGGTCAAACCCCACTTTGGTAATCAAACCCTTAATAAAATAATGAAATGCAAGAGAATGATAAACTAACAACTTGCAAATGCTATCAACTTACCAAACCCTTGAAGATGATAATCTGAAGTAATGTCAATGGATGCTCCAAAATGCTTGAATAGTGCTTGATAAGATGTTGTAAGATGCTTGAATTCTTGAGATGATGTGTGAATGAATGCTTGAATGAAGGGTGATTAGAATGGATGTAAAAACACTTATTTATACAATATTGTGCCTTAGTAACCCATTCATACCTCATCACAGGCTGACATCAAGTGAGTTTGAATAAAAACATGAAAAGAAATTTTAAAATATTTTGAATTTGGAGCCAAGGAGGACTCATTCGCCACCCATGGTGAATGGGTCCCACCTAGGACCTAAAAATGGGTGTCAAGAATTATCTTGTATTTAATATTTTTTTTTTCAGGCTTACATTCAAAAATACACTTGATTAAGATTTATAAGGGAATTGAAGGGTCAAATAAATCATAAGAAAGGGGTGAATGGTGAAGTTATGCCTAGGAAAGCATGAAATCTTGTTACAAGACTTTACAACACTTCCAAATAGGACTTGTTTAGTGATGAAAAGGTGATTTTTAGGTAAATGGTAATGAATAGAGTCTAGCGGTGTCTCCTTTACACCTATCAAAATGCTAATAAAAAACCACTTTTGATTTACCTTTTGGGGGATCAAATGAATTCATTTAAAATTTATTTTTTGTATCTATTCCTTACTATAAGCTTCCCAAAAATTATAATTTTAAATAAATTTAATTTTATTATTATATATATATTTTTATTTCTTGTGAATGTAGGTTTTTCATCAAAAATCAAACTCTCTATTCTACATGTGGAAAAATAGAAGATTATCAAAAAAAAAATGAAAAATATCAGTGAACCAGATTTTGAAGTCCTCGATCCAACAAAAAAATAAAAGAATTTTGATACATACAAAAAAAAATTGTTATATGGTCTGCCTATGTTTGAATTGTAATTGGTTTGACTTTAAAACTTGATTAAGGAAAAAATATTCAATAAAACACTATGAAACCATTTGGAAGCACTATATATCATAGTTACAAATCTAAATTCGAAAAAGTTAGAATTTTATCCTTCATAGAAATTTTTTTATGTGTTATACGGTAAGCATCACTCCTTAAAAATGGTGTTTACTGAAAAAACTAGTCTTAGAAGGAGATGGGAAAAGAAGTGCAATTTAATTCCAAAAATGTTGAAAAAAATATATTTAGAATTTATAGAAAAAATGTCACAAATCACTAGTTTGCATCATCTTCAAATTCCTCACGGTTTAGCCACTATAGGTGTTCGAAAGTGAAGATTTAGCTAGAAAAAATCAGTTCAGTGTCTAGTTTGGCGAAAAAATATAAACCAATATTGTGGGATCACCCAATAACATCTTTATAATGTTATCATTTCCTCAATTCCGTTTTGCTCGTTTACTAACCCAATTTATTACAAAAACTATGATACACATACATGTATACATATTATAATCATAATGTTGTCTAAAAATTCAACATTTCTTATTATACTAAACTATATATATATATTAAAACATACGTGCATATATAAATATGTATATATATTATCACAGAATGTAGATTTCTGTATAATACCCAAATTATATGATGGCTACAATATATATATTCATATATATACATACATATATATATTAAATCAAAAAACCAAATCAAAACATATGTAACTTCCTTGAAATATCACACAAGGCAACATTATCGAATAAGTCGATTGAAGTAGAAGCATCAAATGCCTAAAGTATGGCATAAATATCCTTTTCTAATAAACATTGAAATACTTGCAACCTAATGACAAACAGTAATCAAAACCGAAATGGGACGAAATACCATTATCGAATATCAATATAAAAACTTATTTATCGATTAGGGTTTATAGAGAGGTAACATTGAATACTTTTCCACTTACCTAATACATATTGACAGGATATCAAGTGCAAGGAGTGGAGGTTATACAACGAACTATCTAAGGTTAAATTCCAGCAAGTAACATGTAAATCGAATTCCAAGTGCATCCTCACAATACAAGCAACAAATCAAATACCTAGCATATTATACATACATCGAATTTCTGAAATATGGCGTATTCACATGCATCAACATTTCCCAAATAGAAAACCAAGTTCAGAGGATTGAGTTGATACCACAGGCTGGCCGATAAAGGAGAAAGAAAAGAAAAGATAAGCCATTATTTGCAAAACAGGGAGGCCGGACCATGAGAGATGGAGGAGTTGGTTTGAAAAGCGTCATATTCAAATATATGACAAGTTTGAAATAAGTGAAGATAAGACGTGCATAAAAATTGAATGAAGATAAAATCAAAAGGAATAGGGGTGCACTGCAGCTTCATGTCTAAGAACAAGCAACATTCTATGGGTATCTCACTTGAAATTTGGAACTATTTACAGCTTTACGCGGAAACATATATTGGAAAGGCTAGAGTGTTGTATTGTAAGTGATGGCACAGAGACCTTCAAGAATGAATTCGGCTGGATAGAAAACTTAAGGGCCTTTTACACCAACATAATCGGCTGGGTAGGACGCAGATGGAAAAATATGCACAAATAGATTTTGCAGAATGGTTCCCAAAACTCTTTGAATTAATAAAGCATGCTGGAATGTAACCTTACATTGCAAGCTTTGTTGTGTTCTAGATGCATGCAGGTCATGAGGGTTTAGTGGAAGAGGGCTACGTAAACATCACACATCAGTAAACTTTATTGCATTACAAATATAGTTAATAAGGTGGGCGTGGTTGACCTTCATGCCCACACTGGATATCTTGGGGAACGCCCTAAACCATGTTGCGCCTATGGCTCAAAAATGCCTATAGGCTGAGTATTTTTCAGCAACCCTGTTTTAAATGCATGCAGAAATAGGAAGGATAGAGGTGACGCAATATTTACTTGACAAAGAGCAGAAGTTGCACAATCAGTTTGATGAAAAGGCTTTAGAAACTTTCAAGCAAATGCATCGTCTGGGATTTGGCCGAATGCCTCAAACTGATATTATCTCATGAAACACGATAGTTCCAGAACACACAAATTGAATTAGTCGAATCTTTTAATTAAATACGGCTGGCAGGGGATTTTGGTGTGATTTAACTAAATAAATACAGAACTTGAAAGCATAAAAGTAAGGTGCGATCCAAACAAATATTAAGGGGCTTAGGGAACTCGCTGGAATGAAAACATATTAAGTAGATTCAGACGAAAACTTAGATAAAAGCGGAAAATATGTAGATGAAAATCTATGAACAATGTCTCTATTTCAAAATAAGAAATTCAATTATCAAGACATCATAAATACCATGACCTAGCGTAAGAAGCCAAAAGCTCGAAAATACCTACTTGCAAAATTCGCTAGTCCTGAATAGCGACGGAAGAATTGAGAGATTCCAAGTCTAGATTTTCTACAACAGAATCCATTTCCTAAGCGTGGCACCCCATCCAATTCAACCACTATCACAATCCTCCAAATAATTTATAAGAGAAAACCCCCTATATTTTCCCAATTTCAACAGACTATTCTTCGAGAATAATTTTCTTCAGACAAAGTTTTCGAAACTAAAAATCAAAGATCCCCCCTAACAAAATGAAATTTCTTGCAGAGAAATATTATACCTTTCCTTGGTAACCAAAATCCTCAATCCCCGTGAAAATCTTCTGAAAAGATAAAGAATTTTCAAAAAGGAGAGCTATTTGATTTTTGAGAAAAAAATCCAATAAATCTTCAAAAATCTTCGATAAGACATTAAATTCATTTTTAACAATAGTTCCAGACTATGCATGATCTTACATGCAAAACTTTCTATCTTTTCTAATTTTTTTTTACAAATCGTCCATTATCTCTTTCTTATCATTTATCTTGATTTGAAATTAATACTAATTTTAATATAAAACAATAATTTATTTTTATATTTAATTATGAAAGCCTTTATAATTTAATCATTTAATTTAATAATTAATCATTCAAACACAACATTTACATTTTTCTAATAAAATAATTTATTTAATAACAATCTATTTAATTCTATAGCAAACAACAACTTTAATAACTAATTAATTTTAATACTGTGTATCATAGAACTCACCCAAACAAACTTAATCAAACTTCAATAAAAGGCCAAACACTGAGGGGCACTACACTTTGATAGGTTTGCAAAAAAATTTATTAGTGATTTAGTTCATGGAATTGCAACTCATTGCCTATAAAATTGACATCATTATAACTTATATATGCAAAAATATATGATAAAGGGACACACTATCAAATTCTAGATATGAGTTAAATCCTAGGTAAGGCGCACTGTAATTTTATTTTGCATAATTATTTTATTTCTTATTCTTGGGTAGGGTGTTATTCTATAGTTTGTTACTTGTGTATTTTACCTTTTTAAGCTTAAATAAGTTGGAGTTATGTATTGATATAATTTTATAATAATCATGAAAAATAATTTTTAAATTTTAAATCTAAATAATTTTAAAATTATAGCTTGGTGTGCATTTCTAAGACTTGTAGATAATTAATTTTTACAAAGGATTAAATATTGCACAAATTTTCTATAGGGGTAAAAGAATGTTTTGAAGGGCCCTTGAAACCCTTCTATAAAAAATCTAAAGCATTACCAAAATTTAGTTGGCACATCATAAAATAGCACTTTAGCTACTCCAATAGACATAAACACAAGGAATAAACACCTTAGAAAAAATACATATAAATAGATGAGAATATTGAATCTTACACAAAGTATCTACAACCTCTAATTCTTCCTTATACAATATTATGTGAAATTATACACACTCCTTTAGATGCTTCCTTTTGTTGGCTTAATTTGTTAATTTTACTTCACAAAATAGTTTAGTGTCTTTGATGCATTCCCCTTCTCCTCTACTCATTTTTTAAGGTGTCCTAATTCTTCAACATAATTATTATACTTTTTGTTAAGGGGTTCTATGCCCATGATAATTCTTTTGATTCAGATTTGTTAAATTTAATAACTTTATTAATATTATCCTTAATTTTTTGTATATCATTTTCAAGAACAAGAATTATATTAGCATAGTTAAATTTAATAAAATAGAGTTAGTTTTCAATACCAACAATTATATGCTCATTCTTAGAATGACAACTACAAGTCTACTAATCTCAAGAATGAGATCCCAATTCATGAAATTCTTGTATTAATGTTAAATATAGTATTTTCATAATTATTTTAATTTATATTAGCTAAATTTAATTTTTTTATTATAATTATAATTATAGTAAGGGATTTGTAATATAGTGTGTTGATAATAAAAATTCTTAATATAATAATGATGTTCATTTACACATCAAATTTAATAGACCTAATAAATGAACATATGTATATCAAATACATCTACCTACAAGATACCAAAACTGTTAATCTTGAGTCACCTATCTAACCTATCTCATATACACTTTTTCATAATAATATTGAATTTTTTTAAATAAATTTATTTAAAATATTTATACTAATAGTAATGCATTTCTTAATTAAAAGAAAAACCTTTATGATAAACAATACAATTAACATGTTCGCTAAACTATAACACCCCTAAGTAGCCATAAACAAGAATCATGCTATTATTATTTTTTCTTTGGTAATACTATTTGATAGAGCTCCCAAAATTCTTCACAAATTCTATGCATATCCTGATTTTTATCATGATTGTGATCTTTGTGTTTGAGGATGGGGTTAGGGTTTTGGTTTGTGAACCCTCTTTGATAATGTTCTATCTTAAAACCCTTTGGGAATTTTAATTTCACACTAAATTGCTACAGCCAATCACCGGTTGCTTAAGTTATCACTTGAGCCTTTTAATGTGTATCTCACCAGCTCCCTTTGTTTAGGAAGGTAGGTCACCCACTCATCTTGTCACTTCAAATGTCCCTAAAGTTTGGGAAAATATTTTACATCAATAGACTTATGTTTAAGTCATTTTCCTAAGAGTCTAATTGTCATTGCCCTAGTCATGGCCCTGCTTTTAGAACTGACCTTATATCATGTGTAGGTTAAGGACTCATCCAATCTCAAGATTTGATCTAGGCCATTCCTCACTGGCTCATAGGATTAAGATGTTGGTTCGTTAAAAGCCATCAAGTTTGTGAGATGTGGACGTGTGTACTAATATGGAGTTGGGGCCTGACCTTCGCTATTGAGCCTATCATATGATGTTTTAATTTGATGGTGGTGATCGAATGTTGGGGTTAATCTTAGTTGTCCCCTGTTGGATCACATGGAAAAGGTGAGAGCTCATTAAAAACTATGAGGTCTATGGGCTCTAGACATGTCGATTGATCCACCCACTTGGAGAAATAGGTGGGGCCCATGGATCGATGATGTGGCTTCCAACTTGGATGAACACTATTGGCTAGAAATTAGCGAGTTTTGGTCTCAAGAAATTCAAACCTGATCAACTCAATATGGGCTGTTTGATTCACCACCTCATCAAGAAATCAACAACCAACATTCAAAAGCCAGAAATAGACATGTGATTGTCATTTTGGCTCTGCAAGGAGTAAGCATTAATGGCATATGTTCTTTAGGAGTGATCAATTTGATCTCAGTGCATGTAAAGAGTTATCCTTGTAATCAATTGAGAATGTTACATAGATTTCCATGTACTTAGGTAATTAGTGGCGGTGATGTAGATGCTAGTGGCCAATCACTTGTTTCCTCATGTGGGTTTCATTGTGCATTGATGATCAACATGATCAAATTGCTCAATAAATGTGGATTGATGGTTCTCATTCCCGCCATTGCAATCAAGAGAAAGAGTTCCCTAAATTTGTGAGGAAGGTGAAATCACTTGGGTCTACATCTATGGAGATATATATCTAAGGAAGATGAGTAAACCTATTATTTCTATGTCATCAGTGTGGAGTTCCTCAAGGTTCAATGTGCAAAAATCTCACAATGATGTTCTAGAATATGAATAGAACATACCCAAAGCTACTTAGACTCTAAATGAAAAGGGCAAGTAGGAGGTCTATGGTGATAAATCTACACTAGTTGCTACTAGAAGTAGTCATAGGTTGAGAAGACCAGTTGTAACCACATAAACAAAGGAGGCTAAAGGTAAGGAGCCTGTAGGATTTGTAAGAGGAATGAGAAGAAACGTAAGATATGGTCGAGCTTCTTTTGGACAGTAGAATTCCCCTATTAACATTACTGATAGCCCCTCAGATAGTGAGACCAAAAACAATTCAGGTTACCGATGATACCTCATGATCATGAATCAGTTGGTAGCCCTAGGGGTGGAAGTAATATTAGTTCCCCTAGTTTTTGTATAGACTTCGAGCGAGCATGATTATTCTATGGCTGGTAAGGATAAAGATGAAGAAGGGGCAGTGATTTCTCCTCGTGCTTTCATAAATACACAAAGTGGTTATGTGTACCATGGCTTAGGTGTTGGTGCTTGTTTTAGTTCTGGGTGATGGAGGTGGTGTTTGGGTCTTGAATTTTTTTGTGATAATGATATTGTTGTGTTCAATTTTCTTGCATTCTCTACACATGTTCATTTTTTGTTTTCATGCTAACTGTGGGTTCCTGGAGTTGAGGCTATGAATACTTTGGCTTGATGTGGGTAGGGAGTGTAGTGGCTTGTTAGCAATTAAAGGTAACTTTTGGTGGAATTGGCCTACTTCTTTTGGTGGTGGTTATGAGTTTTGTTCCCCCTGATTAGTAAATGATTACTAATAACCATGTGGGTAACTTTTGAAATGAAATTCAAATTTGGGTTGAAATGAAATATTTTGAAATGTAACTATAATGAGCCTAATGCTTGTTTATCCCTTAATCTATAAAAGGGATTTCAAGGCTCATTACAGAGGGTTCAATTTTGAGTCCAATAAATTGTATGGGTAGAAGTTAAGTATATGAAGGATATACTGTAGAAAGCTAATGAATAGAACAGTAGAATTGTCTTAGGTATAAACCTTATATGTATTAGTCTTAAATTAGTTTTATATGAGCTGTAGATATCAAAAAAAATCTTATCTCTAGAACACATACTCTCCTTTTTTAATTTTTTTGCAAGTTATAAATGAAAATGATAAGGGTATTCTTGCTTATCTTCAAATCTTCAATTGAATGTATGTACTTATTTTGACTTTGACTCAAAGAGTTAATTAAATGCCTGAAGAGGGTCATAAATTTGTGAGAATTTGCATAGGATATGATAAGAAGTTATGTTTTGGATATTGTGAGTTTTCAGATTGCAAAGCACTATGAAAATAGTCCACCATTATCTAAATTAAATAGCTTGTATATTATTGGTTGTTGCATAGTTGACCTCGTATACCCAATTGATGAAAGCACTAGTCTAATTGTTAAGATTTATTATGACTAAATGAATTGGTGATATGCTTGGTCGTGGATTCAAAATGAGAATAAAACTCATTTAAAAATATTTCAATTATGAAACATGAATTTGAAATATCCCCTTGTTCTTGGAAAATTGATATTTATTTACTAAAAATTCAGCCAAATATTTGGTGAATTACATTCATTTGAAAATAGTACGAAAAAAATTGTGCATAGAAGTGTTCTCCATCAAATAGATCATAATGAACACAATAAGGAATAACCTCCTAGGTCTCACTAAGCCTAAAGTAAAGGACTAAAGACCTTAGAGTCCTTTCTTGTCATGTTGGCCATTCACCTTGAGGATTCTTGACCATAAGGGTTGGCTACCCTTTAGAGAATTCCAAGGGTGTGCTGGAAAAACACCAACACTATTGCAACCAAAATTACATAATCAATTATTATTACCTCTACTTATGAAACCAGTATATATAACAACTTTTTTAACCCAAAGTAAATATTTTTTAAATGAATATAATGAAAATTTAAACACATTACAAACATTCTTCAACAATGAAAAAATACATTTCTTTAATAAAATAAAACAAATTTTATTAAAATAACATTCTAGAAGTAGATACTATTCATCATGTATCTCTTTTTAGACCTTAATTTAAGGTTTATTTTAATATTATAATAATTTTATGTTAAGAAAAAGTTTGTTGTACACCTTACAAAAGAATAAAATGATTTAGTTATACAAAATGCATATTTATTTTTATTGCATTCTTTGAGATGTATTGAGATATATTAAATATTTATTTGGGTCCCTTTGTAAAGTTGTATGAGAAATTAGTTAGATGTGTTATGTGTGGGTTGCACATTAAAAATATATTAAGTATTGAAAAACTTGGTACCCAATTTTTTAAGGTTCAATGGTTTTAAGACATAGGGTCTATCCTATATTGTTTGGTCATTTCCTATGAGCTTGAATCCATAAAAAATAAGCATGCATTTAGTGATAGAGTTTGGTTATCATTTATATTGGCCTATCTTGTAGAATGCATATGTGAACCATGGTATGAGATATTTTGTTGCATGGTTACTTAATATGCTTGGACACATGGAGAATACATTGGAGAAGCTTGATGCTACAAAATTATTCAAGGAGGTTTTATAAATTTATTGTAATTTTTCAAAGCTAAATAATACATCAAGCATGGATAATTTGGGAGGTTTTTTTTTTCCCTCATGGGGTTTTCCTAGGTTATATCTTATGTAATATTGTGATAAATATTTAATTTATACATTATGCTTATTTTCTAAACTTGAATGCATACTTTTCTTTGATAGGGTTATGTATAAAATAGTTTAATCAACCTGCTAATTTCCTAAAAAGTAATATCAAAACTTGGTTGGATTTCAAGAAGGTGTGAAATCCCTAATTTTTTTTAGCTCTTATAGGTATCCATATGATTCCAAAGTTGAAGCCATGACAATGTTCAAGATAATTTAGACATTTCAAGGTATAATGTGTGTTGTGTAGGTTGTGAGAGTTGTAGATTTGGGGTTTGTGGTTTGTAGATTTGTGGTTATTATTGTAGATATATGGTTTGAAAAATATTTGATAAAATGGACTATTTCTAGGTGTTCACCATGAGGATTTTGTGGAAGATGTTGCAAAAATGATATCTTAGAACAAAATAACCCTCACTATTAGATCTAGGGCAACCAAAAACTTAAAGAATGACATAAATTTTTATATATTATTACTGCCAAGGCCTAAAGGAAAAATTATACCCTCATTGTTTTGGTCTTATGGTTTTATGGTCAAATGAATTATAAAATATGGAATTTTTTTTTTAAAAAAACTAATTTTAAATATCTACACAATACAAACTAAAAAGATGTGAGGATATACCAATTTTTCAAACCCTTGTGCCTTTGTACCTACAAAAATGGGATATGCATAGTTCTAGGGTTGACCACATGGAGTTATCAACATTAGTCATGGGTAGTGGGTCATAGGCCCCCAATCCTAATACTATGTTAGCTGGATGCAAAAAGATATATACCATAAGGAAAATTTAGAAACTAAAATTTAAGTGTAGTTTGGAACATTTTTTAAATTTGGCACTGACAACCCACCTATGTGCTACCTCTATGTGCCACAAAAATCCAAAAATTCCCCTTGTGCCACTAATGATTTCATATTGAAAAATATAGTACACATAGGGTCCTTTAGGCACCCTTCTAGCCCTTATAGAGTTTTTTCTTCCACAAATAATAAATTTAACATAACATAATATATTTTGAGTTATTATGGAAATTGTAAATATCTCTCAAAGATAGACACATTTATATAGGTTTAGTCATCAAATTTTGTTATTTATATTAGATTTTGATTCCTAAATCTAGAATTTCTCTAGCATGGTGACAAGTGATATATCTAGCACATATAATCATATTTTTATTTCATATAGGTGATAAGGAGAATTCATAGCATACTAAAAAATGGATTAGGTGGTATTTCACTTAGATGAGAAGGGATAGGTTTGTACTTATTTGAGGACTTGTAGGATCCTAAAATTTGGATTTTGATTTTATGAGCATGAAGATGGAAATTTGTGGGGAAAAAACTTTTGATTGTATGATTTTGTGAGATCAATGTGATGTTATAGTCTACGTTAGAAAATTTTGTAATTTTTATATAGATTACATGTATTTTCAAAGTGTGTTTAATTTGAAATAGATAAGTACACAAGTTATCTTCTAGTTTGATGGGATTGGGTTGTGATATTTGATTGATTGATTATTATAGTTGGTGTTATGGTTTAATTGTTAAAAGTTGTTCTTATCTCATATATTCTTGTTTTGTTTATTTATTATATTTACTTTATTATAGATTATTGTAATTTGGATCTGACATTGTTTTAGTGTTTGATTCATGAGAATCTTGCAAGTTATCTTATATTTTTATCTTAATTTATAGGTTATTGATGAGGTGGTGATTTTATATGTTACATTATTTTAGGATCTGTAATTTAATGATATTTTGTGGTTTGGTCACTCATTGGTTGATATCCACATTTCTTTTAAATTTTGATGTGTATTTAGTTAGTAAGGCATATCCATGGTCACTTGTGTATTTGTATGCTCTATTTGGATGAGACAATGGATGACGAGAGTTCACAAATATTTGGTTTTTGAGACTAAAAAATCATTATTTATCATAATAATTGTGATATTTGTTACACAACTTAGTGGAATATTTTTAAAGTTATAATTTTTGTGTGCATTATCCTCTTGTCGTTTAGATATTTTTTATTCTGTATTAGTTAGATGTTTTTTATTTATTTGAGTGTTTGTGGACCATTGGTGATCTTCATTTAGGAGATGGTTATTTTGATGATATAGATATCTCACAATCAAGGTTTAGTTGGAAATTTGATAGGGATGTGGATTCATAATTGGGTTATAAATGACATTCTACATAGTTTTAGGTGTCATGTAGAAGCTTTTGAATCATGATTATTTTATGAAGTTAGAGTACTTTAGTATCTTGAGTTCAATCAAGACAAGGGAGTTATATTTATGTGATTATTCATGTAGAAATACTAGTTAGCCATGGAGGACTTGGATACTTTTTTTAAGGTGTCAATTTATGATGTTGATTTTAATAGGTGACCCTTTGTTAAGAGGATGGTGTTGTGTGTTTCTATGGTAGAATTTGTTGTGCTTTACACACACACACCCTATTGAGAATAAGGACCCCTCATTTTTAATTTATTTTTCTTTCTTCTTTTTTAGTTCATGTATAATATTTTATGTTTTTCCCTTATGAGGCTTGAGGTTCTTGGTCTTAGAACTAATTTATATGTTGAATAAAGGTTTTGTTCATTATTTTTCTAGGGTCATTTGAGGGTATTTTATTCTATTAAAAATTTGTGGAGTTTTCAAGTTCATCCAAATAAGTCACTTTTCCCTACAATGCCTTTAATTGTATAGTTCATTGTTCACTATATAAATATCCAGCCACAAAATGGATATATCTATCACCCTTTGATATCTTTGAAATGGCTGCATACCCATCAAAATTCCATAATCAATTCAAATCACATGTAATTATTTTTAAGTGCTTGTCACCCTATGAGGTATAAAGTTGCATTAAAGTCTTAGGTTGGATGAAGTATATATCATCTGATTAAAGATTTGGTGCTCATTCTAGAAATTGGTAATCTTTTTTGGAGCTTCGAGGTGAATTTTTGTGACTTGAAGAGTGTTTTCTTTTTAGGGTAATCATTAAGATAGATATTTAACAATTCATCATCTTTAATTTGGTATGATTCAATTTCCTTGTCTTTAGTATTTATTTCCAAATAAATGATAAATTTGAAAGACAATGTCAACTTAGGTTTTAGTTTAATTCATTTTAATTTTTTAGGTTCCAACTAATATAGGTTATGAGTGTGCAAAATTTCAAGTTTGAATTCTAGTTTTGGCTTAGGGTTGAGTTGAACTAGAATTGTGTATAAAATTAAATGTTAAATCATTAAAAAATATCCCTGGGTGAATTTTGTAGATGATGCCCGAGGTTATACTTTGCATGATAGACTAGACCAAGTTCTAGTTAGGATTTATAGAAAATATTTTTGATTAATTAATCCTAATTAATCCCATTTTTTGAAAGGGAAACATGTATTAAAAAATTATAAAAATTAATTAAATTTCCTTATAAGTTGAGTGTCTTGGATTTAGGTCCTATGACCCATTCGCCCAAGGGTGAATTGGTCCCTCTTAAGTTTACGATCTCAAATTTTAATATGTTTTTGGTGACATTTTTATGATTCAAATTAAAATTGCAATTGTCACCCTTTGATTTTTAATTGTCGGGAAATTATAAAATTACCTATAAATACAAGGTCTTTTTATCAATTCAAATCCTAGACAAATTTTAGAGACTTCACAAGAGTAAATTCATTAGACTTCTACAATAGAATTCAAGATCTCAAGCATCATGTCAAAGTTATTTGTATCTATGCATGTTTAAATGGAGTCAACATTGTGATGTAGGTTTCAATAATTCAAGCCTCAAGATCAAAATCCAATCATTCCATTTCATGAAAGATCAAGGCCTTGGAGAGCTATGTTAGACTTCAATCCTCTAAGGATCTCCATTCAATGGTTTGGTGAGTTGTAACAAGATAGTGTTCATTCATCATTCCTTCCATTCATGTTTCATTTCATTTCAAGATTTAATTACCAAAATGGTATTTGACCAAGGTAAACCCCCATTCAATAAAAAAAACCATTTTTTCCCTCTATGTGTGTAGATTTGCAGATGAAGAGGGATTGAAGCTTCATCAAAAGTGTAATTTTGCAAAGTTTTCAAAGTTGTCATCAAAGTTGTGAAGCCATGAAATCTAACTTGCATAATTTTTTTAAACTTTCTGAGTATGAGATCTGGAGGAATCGAGAGTGCAGACTCATGATCCGAGGACTATCAAAAAATATTTTGGATCCTAGTAGCAAGACCCATTTACCCTAGGGTGAATATATCCCAGGAGACACTTAGCAACAACTTTTAGCGATAGGTGCACAGTGTCCTAACCTTATATTTGCAAAACTTTTGTTCTTTCTGATTGTATTATGCTTTAAATTAATTATCCAAGTTTCACAATACATAATTGAGTTCATTTACTATTTTTAGTTTTTCTCCCCAAAGTGTTGCTCACCCAAATTTTACCCAATCTTTGTATAAGGAAAACAACAAGATCTCAATTAAGGTTTACTCATCTAAGGGTTGAAATTCAATCTTGTCTTTGGGGATCTCTGATTTCATAATGAAATTAACATAAAGATAGGTGCATACATTTCCCCCATTTCATTTTGGTGAACCTATTTTTCTATGTTTCAAGCTTAAATAATGGGTATGTGTAGGATCATCATGGAAAAATAGGTCCTTAAGTGGCAAAAAAGTTAGAAAAATTAGGGTTAGGCAACCTGACATAAAAATTTGAATAATTTATCTATATTATTTCAAAATATGTAAGAATAGAATCTATAGCAAATTGAATGTAGTTTCTAAACTACTAGGTATATTTTAAAAAATAAAAAATCTATTCAAATGGTAAAATTTTGAAATTTCAATTCAGTAGTACTTAAATTTTAGTGAAAAAATAAAAGTAGGTGTTTGTCCGACCACCCTAACCACAATAAAATGATAATATTTTTTTATAAGATTTTAGATATAAGTAGAGGACTCATGTCCCAATGTGATGTATATTTTTTCATAATTTTTTTCCATGTAAATAATTAATTATGAATTTTCTATTACAAATTTTTAAAAATATTAAAACTCGTATGTCTGACCACCTTAACTTGGTCAAAACTTCATGAAATTCAATTTTCATTTTTTTAATCCTATATTATGTGAAGCATAGAATGTGATACATGTTTCAGATTCAAAAAATGTGATACCATTTGAAAGCTATAGATGTTTTTCAATTAGCCTATCAATCAGAACTTTAGTCATAATTCAAATAGAAAATGAATAATAATTATTTATTAAATTCAAAGTAAAGTATAATTTATATTGGTGGAAAGCTGAGAATTTTCTTTAAAAACCCTTTTCGTTTAATCAACATTGGGTTAAAAAAAAGTCATCAACCGCATGGGCCATCATATCACTTACATATTGCCACTTTTTGGCCCATCATGATCCTGCACATACCCTAATCTAACATGACCATTTACATATGTTTGTGATAACCCTTCTCATCAATTTAATTTTTACCTTTAACTTGATCATTGTTTCATTTATTCTACTCAAAGTCCTACCATGCTGCTTGTTAAATATTTTATATCTACCACTAGGTTGTTTTGTAGAACCAAGCCTTAGTGAGATTGATATGTTTGAGAGATTCTCTTTTGAGTTACATTTAATAAGAGAACTATTAAGTCAAATGTGGAAATAAATTACTTCATTAGAATTACTACTTTGATTAAATATGTATGTGTATAGTGTAGTTATCAACTACTTTGATGCCTCCTATTAATTTTTTAAATTTCAAATGGTTAAAAGCCTAGGGATACATTTTCTCTTATTTCAAGCACTAAGAGCCCACATGTGCTTGAACCTTTGGGTCATGGTGACCCTTTATTATTTCTCACTAGAATATTTTTTATTATATTAGGCACAACAAAATATTAAGTTTGTAATTTCTAATGATTTAATAAGTTTTATTAAAAATTTGGAATAAGACTATTTGTTTTTAGATATGGGTAAATGCAAGAAGATGAGTCCATGAAACGTGGAAGTTTTTTCCTTAGAAAAAAAATTGAATTCGGCTTCAACAAAATGGGATCCCATTTTTTAATAAATGGGATCTCGTTTAGGTTCGAGACCCCAAGCCAAAAACGGGATCCCGCTTCATGTTTCTTAAAATCATTAAAAATTAATTTTTAATGATTTTAAGAAACGGGATCTTATTTTCAAAACAGGATCCCACTTTTTTTAAAAATAAGATCCTGTTTTAAAATAGGATCCATTCTTAAAATCATAAAAAAATGTTTTTATGAAACGAGGATCCCATTTTCAAAACGGGATCCTTTTTTTTTAAATTTGATTTTTTGGTAAAATTTTTGCTTTGTTTTTTGGTTCGAGAAAAGGCTTGGGGACATGAACCTAAGGTTTGGACCTGGTTTGACTTGCAAGTTGAAGGTCTTGATAATGTCACAAGAAAATAGTGACTTTGGGCATATATCCGAAGACCTTTTTTGCATAATTCTTTTACAAAATTAAAACCCATTATAGATGAGAATGTATAGATTCTAAATATGTAAAAAAAAATTACAATTGGACTATTTTTTCTATTTTTTAATTAATTTCTAATGAAACTAGTCCATAAACTTGAAATATCAGAGTTTTTTACTATTTTAATAACTTCTAATCAACATAACATTTTGACAAACGGATTGGACGAGAACAAACTTCAAACAATTCTTTTCAATTTAAAGAAAAATTCAAAAAATGATAATTTTAGGTCATCGTATGCATGTCTTACATGACGATTTTTCAAAACGACAAATATGGCTAATAAAAAATTAACAAAAAAAAAATCAATAAAAAATTACAAAAAAATATTGAAAAAAAGCTTTAGTGAGTCACAAATCTTTTTCCAAAAGGATTTAGAAAAATATGATAATTTAGGTCAAAATATGGATGTTGTACATGTGCATGGTATGGTACAAAAAAGTGACTTTTAAACAATGGTTTTTAGAAATGCCTATTGAAACTCAATTTGTACAATCTGGGTATTGAAAAAAGTTACATATTTGGAAACTAGAATCTGAGTACTCCATTTTATGATTAGTGACTTTTTTTGAAGATTATATCTCTAAGTGCTTCAAATTTTAAGGTCAAATGTGTCACATTTTGAAAATCAAGAAAAACACTTCCACTTTTTGGCCAAAAAGTGGACTCAACTTCTTTCCAACACCCATATGCACATTAGAAATTTTTGGTGGAGGTATTTTCATAATTGGTATACTTAATATAAAATAATATTTCTAAACTATCATTTTCTTTATTACATAGGATTAATTTTGTCATTCAATTTTAAAAAATGGAGGATAATGATTTTTTTATGGAACTAAGTCTTGGTTTAATAATGGAGATAGTATTTTATGAACCCCTAGAGTCCCTTTTTTTAATCTCATAGCAACAACCATTATAAATATTCATATGTGAATAAACTAATATAAAACATCATTGGTGATGAGAAAGTCTGCTTTCATAAAAAAATTGGTGGAAAGGATTGTTGATTTTGTTGAAATTGATCAAGATCAAGCTCCTTTATAAAAAAAATTTGTGAGAGTATGTGTTATGTACATTTTTTTAAAATTTGACTTTTCACCACATCAATATTTTATCTTTCTATGGTTCCTAGACTCAATTTTCATGAGTTTAGGAATTTTATTGCATACATTTTCAAATTGATAAGTTGGCTCAAATGACTGTATATTTTTCCTCTTTGAGTCCTATAGACACTTATCATTTGAGATTATAGAATGGATTTTGAAAGTTTGTAGCTTGAATGCTAAATTTGTTTTGTGAAACCATGGGTGATTTTTGAGAAATTTGTGCCATCTCCCATAGGCCAAAAGGTGGTGAATTCTAAGAATGATATGGATTTTTTTAAGATTGAAAATTTCATTTCAAACAAAGCACTTCATCTTATGGATAAAGTTGTGATTTAGAAAGATGATGATGCTAACAAGGCACACTTTTAGATGGATTTGACAAAGTTGTAAGAGTGTGACAAAAGTTAAAAGATTCTTTGTTGTACAAAAATATTAAAATTTTCTTAATTTGAAAGAAAAAATACAAAGCATATTTGTGATTTTTTAATAAATATATAATTATTAATTAAATTTTAAAAGTAATATATATATATATATATATATATATATATATATATTTAAAAATGAATATTCAAACAACCTAATTTAGTCAAAAAACATGAAATAAAAATAAATTATTTAAAAAATATATCCTTGAAGCTAATAGTGTAACAACTTATTAATTTGAATGATTTGAAAAAAAAGACATAATTTGAAAGTTGTATGTACAAAATCTAACCATACTGTATGTGCAAAATAAATAATAATTAATTGTTTAAGTTGTAATAATGAATACATTATAATTAGAGAATATTAAGGCTATGGTTCCTTGGAGAGAGAATTCTTAGAATATCTCAGCTAGTGTTGCTCTGAATTCATAATTCTTAGGAATCTTTATAACCATGGGGTCCCATGGATCTTTTAATAATTGATAAGCCTATAAATCTGAGCTCTAAAAGTTCATGAAGTTGGTGGTCTCATGTTTATTTTTTTATGAAAGAACTATGAATCTACCATTATATAGATAAATATATAATTGCATAGCTAAATCTAAAAAAATATTAACAAGAATTTAAAATTTATAGGTAAATGACTTGTGACAACAAGATTTTAGGAAGTAAGTGACAAAATTTTTTATCCCCACCTTACATCCACTTAAATTTAAAAAGTAGGGGCTCTGATTTTCCTGCACAAGATCGTATTTTTATTTTGTACCATAATTTTTCTCTTTTACTCTATGGGGTCCTTGCCTAAGAATTTACAAGAGTGTAACAACCCCAATGTTCTACTCAGTAAAATTTCAAAATTTTCACCTCAAGTGAATGATCCATGATGGTATAACATAGCAATAAAAAAATTATTTTCCATAAGTAAGATTACATGCATATTTGAAATAAACACTATTCCAAACTTCCATTGTATTTCATTGGTTTTTCACAAATCTTTCTATAACATAGATTTCATATTGAATAAACTCATGTTTTATCATTCGTGATTACATTATTCCATATAAATGGGTACATGATACATACATATGTAGCTCTCCTAAGCCTCCAAGAAATATATATACAACTGGCCATGATGTTATCACATTGGTGCATACATTCTAGATGTCCTTGTTCCCTAGTGCATACACTCTAGCTATCCCCAATACTAGTGCAAACATCTTCAAACCTTAGCCACCAACTTATGATGAGAAGCATCACTCAAGCACTTTTTGACCAACCACAAACTCAAATGTGGTCCCTCGTACATTTGCCACATATGGCAAGATGGCCCTACCTTTCAAAAAATAGATTGATTGGTAAAAACCCATAATAATAGCCTATCTGAGCTTAGTGTTGTGTCCTACATAACTAGAACCTAATCATATAGTAGCTACACCTACAAGTATGAAAATACCGAACTAGAATGCATAAAAGGAACACAGTGAATTGACAGTGCAACCAGTGGAAAATTATAGTACTTCGAGTGATAGTCATCCTATTCACATACACTACCATATCTTGATTTGGATTATAACCATTCATCTACTATGCTTAGTTAATTTCCTTCCATAGGTAATCATTAACCTAAGAAATAACCTATTCCCCTTTTCTCAAAACACAATGGTATCACTACTAATAAAGCATAAGCATAAGTTACCCACTTCAATGGATATTCTAATCCTAGGTATAACATATGATATTTTCTAGTTTACAAATTAAATTTGCATAAAAAAATTAACAAGCTATTCCCTTCAATGGACAACTGATGCAGGGGAATCTACACAATGAGACACGAACACATAGGCCAAAGGATCAAAAGATAAAAATGTGAAAAAGATGAAAATTACAAATATGTGTTAAGAGGGAATGTGAGAATATTTCATATTTTGTAATGTTTGATAATGTAGTATTGTAGAGAAATTCTAGAAGTCTACGTAGGAGTGAGAAATTGAAAAGATTGAGTGAATAAAGGGATAGAGATTGTTGAGAAGATCATGGGGATTTTGGGGAGAGATGATAGGAGATGGTTAAGGAGATATTGTAGGAAATAGTTGAGGGAATAGTTAGAACTAATTTTCTATATTATTATGTTTGTTATGGTCACCTTATATTATATATTAAGGGACCATTTATGCGATATATAGATATGGGAGGATGAAGAAATTGTAATATCAATAGTATGAGAATAATCTCTCATAGTTTGAAGTTAATATTTTCAAGTTTCTGAGTTTTCGGTTTCGGGTTTATATTCAGGCCTCCATAGTCCATCATTTGGTATCAAAGCTAATTGATCATAGGAGTGTTGGTTGTCAAAAGCTTAAAGAGATAGCTGTGTTTGTAAAATTTTCTTGGTAGGTGCCAATGTTTGAAAGGCTTATTTGAGAATATCATTTTCCAACTACACATTCGTGTGATCTGTCAATGGAACTCACCATTGTCACAGTCAGGATGAATCTGTGATTTGCATAAGATCGTTTGAAGAGACAATATCACTAGTAGAAAAGGAATTTTTCAACAAGCATAATGAGATGGCCCTGTTCAAAGCTTCTGAAAGTGGTGATTTAGCCAGACCTGTTTAGAGGATGGAGTACCACGAATCTCACAAGATAATTACGTGATTTCATCCAACGGTTGCTTAGGCAGTGGCGTTTGTAGTGTCGAGCAAGAAATATGGTGAAGAGATAAATGTCGCAGTGTTCCTGAAGAAGATTTATAGTCACAACTTGCTATCAAATGATCAATTATTCCATTGGCTTGTAATAACCCGCCTCAGAACAAATTTTATAAAGAAGATCCAGATCTTGCAGATCGTGATCAGAGAAATCACGTGGGTTTATAGAAATCACTATTAGGAGTTTTTGCAACCAATCATCGCTGTCAGAAGAATGAGATTTCTATCCAGAAGAGGCACATTAGTCTGAATGAGGAAGATAAGTCAAGAGATCATGGGCAGATTGTAAGGATCATAGGTTTTGTAGAAAGCAGATTATAGAGACAAAGCCCGATTTGAATGAGAAAAAGGATGCACCAAATTTTGGTAAGCCCCTATAATTGCATTGTTGTTGTTTGAAATTGGAATATAGGATTTATAAAATTCAAGACATTGTCACTATCACGGAATGCAGGAGAAGTAATAAAAAGTTGTTGAACATAGTGTTTGAATTCATTTATTTATTTATTTTCACTGTCCAATGTGGGTTTGAATTGTAATCAAAATAAAGAGAGCATAGGGGGAAGAAGTAAAGCTACAGACAGTTTAGAACTGGAAATTTGTAAAATTAAGGTGCGAATTTGAAAAAGAGAAGTCGTGACTGTGAAAGGTCATTGCCAAGAAAAAACAAGTAGTCACACTAAAATGATGATAAATTTCCCATTTTTCAATGGAATCAATAAATTCAAAATGTTTTGGAAAGTTGGAAAGGAGCAACATCAAACCCATAAATCATTTTGAAAAATTCATTTTGATAAGTTAGCAAGCATGATCAGAATATGATAGGTTTTCTTGTTGCAAATATAAAATTGATGTCAAGGAATCAAATGTCCAAGTCAAGTCGAGAGTTTGTGTCAAATTTTTGAGAGTCAAATTCAATAAGTAAAGTCATCACAAAAGTTTGTAAGTTGATGTTGAGTCTAAATGTAATTTGAAAGATATAGTGAAAATTTTGGTATGTTAGCCAATAGGATATTTTCAAGGTGCTTGAAATGGTTATGTAGAGTTTTTGGCGAAGGAAGGTTGAGTCTGATTAAATAAAGTTGTAATGATAAATTGAAAAGTCTTGTAAAAGTAGAGGGTGCATGATCGGTGTTACTTGACACCCAAAATTTATGGTCTAGAGTTAAAGTTATTGGACATGTTAAGAATGCCAAGACTTTGGTTGAGTTTGGAGTCACAAAAAAGTCGAAGTTAAGTTGAATACATAAACTCAAGGATCTTGATGGACATTGATTAACATATCCATTAATGAAGTAGAATTGATAGAGATGTTAATGGAAGCTTGAATGAAACTTGAGAAGACGGGTGGCAGAAAGAGTCTTGCAACAGTGCAAAGGAAAGAACTCGAGAAGAAAATCTATTGAGATCTAGTAGGTAACCTGATCTTTATGATTTGCAATTAATATTCATTGAATGCAGGTGGCAACATAAAGAGAAAGAAAAGTGTGGTAACCCTTCTAATAGAGGCTACATCATTGAAAGAAGAACAAATTCCAACTAAGGTTAGCTAGAAGTTGTTGAAACAACTCCACAAGTTGTAAATGTGGGTAGAGTTGTCCAAAGAAAAGAGAAAGTGAATCTCTTGAGAGTGAGTAAAGTGCAAAAGCCTAGAGGAGAAGAGGAATCCCAAAAGGTTCCAAAAAGAAGAGAACCAGTGTTTACCAAAATGCCAAGTTCAGAGGAGACAAGCTTGGTGAGGTACTTGTGGCAAGGTGAAATAGACTTGCTATTATAGAGGTTTAGCACAACTCACAAGTGAGAAAGGAAAGTTCACAAAGGAAGTGTGAACATGACTAATAATAGTCATGACAAGGGTTCAAGTAAAAGCCACAATAAAATGGAGGAGAATGACAAAGAAAATAGCATAAAGATGAGAAGGATGAGTCAAAATGAATTTTACATAGAAATTGTTGAGATGAAGGAACAACATAGTATAATGATGATGCTACTACAAGAAAGTGAGAGAGACCAGAGATGTGGATGGAGAGTGAAGAAATGGGTTATATGGCCTGTTAAGAAATTGTTTGTAAGAAAATTGAGGAAGAAGCTGAGACACATGTTGACTGTTAAGTTGAAGGAAGAACTCAGAGAAATTGAGTTTGAGGAAGAGGAAGTTTACTATTGTGAACCAGAGCATTGATCATTCCTTGGAGAGGATGATGATAATGTTGACAAGAGACTTCATGAAAGTCTCATGGATTCTTTGGAAAGTTCAGATCAACATGAAGATCTACCCCTAGAAATATCAAATGAGGCTAGAGAGCCTTATGTTTTAAAAACTAATAATTTGTGTATGCATGCAGGTGTTGAAGATGATGGAGAGTCACTGAAAACTATCATAAGGATAGAACAAGATCAAAATTGTATTTTCAGAGAGGAAGAGACAAAATTGGCTTATAAATTCAATTAGAGTAGAAATCATACACAATGGGAAAATGTAGTTATAAGAGAACAGTTGCAAGAATTTGTTGTTACAATGAACAAGGAAATTTTGGTTTATGAAGACAATCGAAAGAGGGATCAAGGAGATAAAGAACAATATTTAGGTACAAGACTAATGAAAATTGATGAGGAAATCAAATTGATAAAGAGATTGGTGAGAGAACCTAAAAAATGAATTCTTATTTCATTCAACACAAGAGGATGGTGATGGGAATGAGAAGATTCTAGCATGTGAAATGGGGAATAAAAAGCTTAGGAATGCAGATTTGAATGGAGAATTGAGTATTTTAAAGGAATGGCAATTCAATCTAGAGATAAAAGAGGATTCCAAAGAGGTTGGAAACAAGAAGCATGAAGAAGAAGAAAGAAGCAAATGTCATCAAAAAACTATAGAAGCAGAATCAAAGGTTCAAGAAGAGACAAATGCATGTGGAGGGACACTAGACTACATACTTGTAGACAACAGTGAAAAGAAGGAAGCAAAATCATTGACAAGAGTCCATGAACAAGTCTTTTGTTCTTGGGGAGTCTGATGCAGGTGCATTATTTTTTAATGTTTATTAGTTCTAGATATTTCTAGATCCATGCACGTAGGTAAGAATGTGTTGTTTATATCCTCTCAATAATCTCATAATAATCCAAATCCAATTGTTTTTAGCTTAAGTTAGAGTGATTATAGGAGTATTTTTGATTCTCCTAAACAAAGGAGGATTTTAGTGGCTTTATTTTATTGTAGACTACAAGAGGAATTAGAAAAATCATGGACAGGAGTTCCATGAACAAGTATTTTGTTCCTGGGGAGTTTGATGCAGGTGCATTATTTTGTAATGTTTGTTAGTTCTAGATATTTCTAGATCCATGCATGTAGGTAAGAATGTGTTGTTTATATCCTCTCAATAATCTCGTAATAATCCAAATCCAGTTGTTTTTAGCTTAAGTTAGAGTGATTATAGGAGTAGTTTTTATTCTCCTAAATAAAGGAGGATTTTAGTGGCTTTATTTTATTGTAGACTACAAGAGGAATTAGAAAAATCATGGACAGGAGTCCATGAACAAGTCTTTTGTTCCTGGGGAGTCTGATGCAGGCGCATTATTTTGTAATGTTTGTTAGTTCTAGATATTTCTAGATCCATGCATGTAGGTAAGAATGTGTTGTTTATATCCTCTCAATAATCTCGTAATAATCCAATTCCATTTGTTTTTAGCTTAAGTTAGAGTGATTATAGGAGTATTTTTTATTCTCCTAAATAAACGAGGATTTTAGTGGCTTTATTTTAGCTTGAGTTAGTTCACTTTCAATGTATAAAATTGAGCCTTGTATTAAGCATTTTGTCAAGGAGACTTCCCGTGTAAAAGGAATAATATATGCAAGCTCTCATTGAAATATTTGATAGCCTTATTCATTCCAGATCTTCTAGCTATCTATCTCTATTTTCATTGTGTAAATTTCTTAAACTAGTTTGAAGTTTCAAAGCAGTTTGGAGCTGCACCAACAACCTAGTACGGGGAATAAGTTTACATTCTAAAGTATAACTACACAAGCTTCATCTTATCATAAAACAAATATTCATAAATAATTGACTCCACTTAGGAACATATCATGACAATAAGTGATTCTCATAGCCTCATCAATGAATGAGCTCAATCAAAGAATAATCATATTAATAAATGATTCCATTCAAGAGTGTAATCTACTTAGTAAAAATGATTATTCAAAGAGTAGAATCTTGTCAACAATATGACTTCATACAAGAGTAAAACAACTAATCAGGTTACAGTTCTCTAACTGAATAGGTAATCTCACCTATGGATCCAATCAAATAGTAATTCACAAACTCGAGTGATCAATTTAATCGCATAGGTGAGCCTCAACCTTGGTATACCCTAATTCCCCAACATAATCAATAATAAATGATTAGTCTGAATGTGTAGGTTAATCTCAACCTATGTGCTTCAAACAAATCTCAACTACATAACCCATCCAAGTAAGTTATTCTCAACCTATTTGTTCCAATGGGTAATCAAGTAAATAATCCAACCTAGTAAGTAATTCTTAACCTAGGGTTTCAATATTCTTCTCAACCCAAATAGGTTACTATCAACCTAGGGTTTCATTCAATAGTAAAGTAATGATCAAGTGATTACTCAAGTATAGATTAGAAATATGATGCCTCATTCTAACATATCTTTCATACTATCATTGTCGATGTATTAATAAACCTTAACATTCCTAAGGTTTCCTAGAATTATAAGCTAACGGTGTCAAGTCACTTCATGAAATTGATACTTTTCTTATTATACATGTAGTATAAAATATCTATACATATAGAAACATCATTTAAGTTCCCATATAGGGTATATAAGAGTATTAAATCACTGCCTTAAGCTATTCACATTTTCAGAAAATCTAGTATATAATACTATTGATAAACAATCACTCCTTACTATGGAGTATGTCCAACACTCATAAGAAAATCATAACATCCATGATTATTTTCCTTTCCCAAAAATCAAATATATCATTACTCTATTTCAAGTAATCTAATGCATTTCAAAATAAAACATATATAATACATTCAATCTTTCACTAAACAGATAAACATAGAAAGAATAAAATCCCATGCATGTTAATCACTTAAACCCAATTGACTTACTGGTTCTTTAGCTTGGCCCCTTCTTAAAATAATCTTAGCAAAAAATCCTTCTCAATTCCTCTCACTAAATTTTCCTCACAAATAACTCTCAATAGAAAATAAGAATCTCTCAATAAAAGGTAGAAAAATAGAGCAATATAATATTGCATAGAAGAAGTGTATCCAAATGAGGTGATAATGCCTCATATTTATACCCAAAAACCAGCATCCTTGGGCTACAAACAAGGCTTATGCTATGATACTTCTTGGCCAAATACCATCAACTCGGCTGAATATTAAAAAGGTGGTAGATTTCTATCTAAATAGTCACTCAAATAGGACAATAAATTGACCCTTGATGCTTGCCAAATACTAGTTGGTCTAGTTCATAAAGCACATGCTTCAATCTATAAATTGACTTACAATCTATATAGACTTCTAAAATAAACAAAAAGCTCATAAATATGGCACCAACTATTCATCACATAAATACTATTTGAACAAGCTTGTTGTTTAAAACTAAGGAATAATGTATAGACTTTATCTAGCTATGTTGCACATAGTCAACTTGGTCCATGCAAAATCATTTGACACATCTTAATGCATCGACCTCCTACATTATTGCATTGTTTAATAGTTGAATCAATATATTGTATTATTTAGTGGACAACACTTTATCATCATGTTTAATAAAATTTGCATAGTAGACTAATGGATTTCCATCACCCATTATTAATAATGATAAATGCGGTTTAATACTTAGTATTGTTCCATTACATATAGCACTATTTTTACATTACATACATTTTGTGTCTGATACTTTGTCCTGGCTGTGCGTATTAATATCATTGCATTGTTTGTAAAGTTCATAAGTGTTGGCTTTAAACTCACCCTCTTATATAATCATGCATGTCATTCATTCTGTATTATAATGAGCAGCCATATAATCATTATGTGTTAGCTTACTATACTTTTTGTTTTGATTTATCACACATGCGCTATGAATACTTTGTATTATATATATACATACATATACATATATGTATATATATATATATATATTTATATTTTGTTTAATCCACTAAACACATCATTTGATACTCTCATTAATCCATGTGTATATATCTATATACACATATACACTTATATAAATATATTATTGTGCTAGTATGAATACTCCATCACATTACACATATGTGTATATCAACATGTGTGTATATTTGTATATATTTGTATATATGTTTATTCGTACACATATCATGTTACTATTTCATATCAACATAAATACATCCATATGCTTGTCAACATGTATATGTATTAAGTCTAAATTAATATTCACATATATAATCAATTCCTTGTGCAAGTATCCTCATACATATTTCTACTCATATATATGTGCTAACACAATTATGCTCTCATGCATGATTCATTATATTTATACATATTTGTACATGTATACATTTCATGTACATATGAATCAACATAAAGACAACTTATTCACAAAGCTCAAGACTCAAAGATTCAATCATGACAACTTGATAAAAAAATCAAAGTAATAAAGACATTTCTCAAGAATTTATCACAAACCATGAATGCTCCTAATATAAATCATGATCTTGTCTAATCAAAACAAAACATGTCTAAAGGATGACTTACCAATATCTAGTGACTATGACTTGACTTAACTATTTTTAGAAGTGAGTGTGTGTGTGAAAGCTTGGTAAGGTTTCATTAGGGTTTACTCAACCAATCACTTCTCTTGAGTGATACTTCCCCTCCCTTCTAGAGCATTGAATCTGTCCCTACAACTAGCTTAGTACAACAATGAGGTAGTTAGACATTCATAGTAAATCCATTTGCATCATAACACATTTCTATTAATAAAGCATTAGAATTTTCATATTGCAATACATAGAATTCCACTAACTCAAAACATATTCCTTCTTTTGAAATCAATAACATCTTATTGCATATTTTAGTATTTCATTCATCTAACGAGCATATTAAAGTCACAATTATCATCTACCATCATATTTACTTATGTAGGTAAAAGTAACTCAGTAACTATGAAACAAGATGTAGCATACTTCCCCCCTTTTGAATCATTGTCCCTGATGATTTAAAGCACTCTTAGAAAATTTAGATAAATTCAAATAAATGTTTTACTTATCATTTCTAAATCATGCAAATATTATTAAATAATCTTTCTCCATAGCATTGCTCCTTGCAATCTTGTTCTTCCTAGACCTTGCATTGAGTGACTCTTGCTAATACATGGGGATATCTTATGTGCTTCATGCATATTTACTCTCTCAAATAGCTTATAAATTATAATCACATTACCTCATATGTACATCTCAAGTACAATAGTAACTATATACCTCATGGCAACTATTTCACAGTGACTAGAAAATACATTCTCATTGGCTAAAGTATTTAACCTTAGTGTAACCCAAATAGATAAGGAATGCTAGTGTATTGTACACTACATCATGGGTCTCATCCTTTTCTTTGGTATTTACACCATTGGACAACACAAAAGCCCAAAGCATTCATCACTGACTCAACCATTTTCCTTAAGCATAATATTTCTTCATAATTCAAACCTTGTATCAACCAAGTTTTTTCCTTGATCCTTTCAATATTCTATTAAATTTGACCACATTTTTTGGTCTAAGATTGACCCTATTTCATAGCCTATTTTAGTTTAATAGAGATTCAACCCGTATTTCATATAATGGACCAAATTTCAATGATGGAAATTTTATCGTAGTATAAGTATATCACAAATCCTTCAAAATTTGGGTTGTCACTTTTTCCTATTTGGCTATTTTGAGCATTCATTCGATTGAATTTATGATAATAAGATCATGGTTTACAAAAAACCATATCATTATTTTCATGTTCTTATCTGAGATAACCTTCCTAGGAGCATTAAGAAACTACTTCACACAATATATTATTTAAGAATGAAATTCTATAAATCAAAATTCCCAACCAACGTTGGTTACTATTGTGTGGTCTCACAACATGCCCCAAGACTAAAATACTTGGGGACCTAAGTGAAAAATAACTCTTATGTAATGAGCTAGAAAATTAAAAGATCACCAAAAGTGAAAAGAAAAAAAAAATATTAATCAAAGAGTACTTCATAATGTAGGTTTTTCGGGTACTGGGTATCAGGAACCAAAAACATTTGTAAAGGAAAAAGCTAATGTAGATTTGAATGGAAGGCTCCAGTCCGATGTTTCTACTCTGGAAAAATGGATTCTAGTAAAATGGAGTCTAGTAAAATGGAAGTCTGGTGAAATTGAAGTCTCAGAGAGTTCATGGGGGTATGTGCAGGATCATGATAGGCCAAAAAGTGGCAATATGGAAAAAGTAGCATTTTGCATTCACCAAAAAATGTGAAAATCCTAAGTTGACTTTTTTTTAGGTTGGGTGTCAGTACATTGCTCCAAAGAAATTCCCAAGCCAAAGTAGCACAAATTGGATATCCGATTTGAATTGGATATCCAATTTGTGTCAGGTATATATAAAATGTATTGTAATGGAAAGATTTTGGTGTTACAAGTTGGATATCCAATCTAAATCAAATATTTGATCTAGATCAGATATCCAATTTTTGCACACATAGACCCAAGAGAGAGAGAGAGAGAGGGTTGTGGGTAGAGGGTTGATAGTTTAAGGTAGATGGTAGAGGGTTGATAATTTAAGGTTGAGGGTAGAGAGTTGATGATATAAGGTTGAGGGATTATGGTTGAGGGATTAAGGGTTTAGGGTTTAAAGGTTAAGATTTTAGGGTTTATGATTAAGGGTAGAGGGAGAGATATAGAGGGAGTGAGTGAGTGAGAGAGAGATGGAGACTTGAGAGAAAGAAAGAGGGAGACTTGAGAGAGAGAGAGGGTGAGAGTGGGCGAGAGATAAATGAATGGAGGATTAAGGGTAGAGGGAGTAAGTGAGAGAGAGAGACCTGAGATATGGAGAGGGGGTATGAGAGAGACACTTGAGAGAGAGATAGAGGGTATAGGGTTGGTGGTAGAGGGTTATAAGGGTTTACGGTTAAGAGTATAGGGGAGAGAGATAGAGGGAGTGAGTGAGAGAGAGGGGATTGCAGGGAGAGACTTGAGAGAGATGGAGTGGGAGATAATAGAGGGTATAGGGTTAATTGTAGAGGGTGGAGGGTTTAAGGGTTAAGGGTTTAGGTTTTATGGTTTAGGGTTAAGGGTAGAGGGAGAGATATAGAGGGAGTGGGTGAGAGAGATAGAGACCTGAGAGAGGGTAGGAGGGAGAGACTTGAGAGAGAGAGTAGAGGGTAGAGGGGAGAGAGATAGAGAGAGTGAGTGAAAAGTAGGGAGGGAGGGAGTGGGGGAGAGATAGAGGGTACTAGCTTAAGGGTAGAGGGAGTGAGTGAGAGAGATAGAGAGACTTAAGAGAGGGAGAGGGGGTGGGAGAGAGAGAGAGAGAGATGGTAGAGGGTTAAGGATATATGGTAGAGGTTTTAAAGATTTAGGGTTTAAGGGTTATGGGTAGAGGGGAGAGAGAGATAGAGGGAGTGACTGAAAGAGAGAGGATTGAGAGAGGGAGAGGGGGTAGGAGGGAGATACTTGAGAGAGGAGAGAGAGGGATTTGGAGAGAGATGGAGGGTATAGGGATAATGGTAGAGGGTAGAGTGTTTAAGGGTTTAGGTTTTAAGAGTTAAGGGTTTATGGTTAAGGATAGAGGGAGAGATATAGAGGGAGTGAGTGAGTGATAGAGAGACCTAAGAGAGGGAGAGGAGGTAGAAAGGAGAGACTTGAGAGAGAGAGAGTAGAGAGTAGAGGGTTTAAGTGTTAAGGTTTTAGGGTTTAGGGTTAAGGGTAGAGGGGAGAGAGATAAAGGGAGCTTGTGAAAGAGATGGAATGAGGGATTGGGAGAGAGAGAGATAAAGGGTAGAGGGGAGAGAGATAAAGGGGAGGGAGGGAGAGATGAGAGAGGAGAGAGGATAGTAGAGGAGAGAGAGAGAGAGAGAGAGAGAGAGAGAGAGAGAGAGAGAGAGAGAGAGAGAGAGAGAGGGTAGAGGGTTTAACGGTTTAGGGTTTAAGGGTTAAGGGTAGAGGGGAGAGAGATAGAGGGAGTGTCTAAGAGAGAGAGACTTGAGAGAGGGAGATGGATTAGGACAGAGAGACTTGAGAGGGAGAGACAGGGAGTGGGAGATAGATAGAGGGTATAGGGTTAATGTTAGAGGGTAGAGGGTTTAAGGGTTTATGGTTTATGATTAAGGGTAGAGGGAGAGAGATAGAGGGAGTGAGTGATTGACTCAAAGACTTGAGAGAGAGAGAGATAGAGGGTATAAGGTTTATGGTAGAGGGTAGAGGGTTATAATTGTTTAGGGTTTAAGGGTTAAGGGTTTAGGGTTAAGGGTATAGGTGAGAGAGATAGAGGGAGTGAGTGAGAGACAAAGAGAGAGAATTGAGAGATGAAGATGGGATAGCAGAGAGAGAGAGCATAGAGGGTTAAGGGTAGAGGGTTTAAGGGTTAAGAGTAGAGGGGAGAGAGATTGAGGGAGTGACTGAGAGAGAGAAATCTAAGAGAGCAAGAGGGGGTATGAGGGAGATACTTGAGAGAAAGAGAGGGAGTGGGAGAGAGATAGAGGGTATACGATTTAAGGTTTAAGGGTAGAGGGAGAGATATAGAGGGAATGAGAGAGAGAGAGAGAGACCTGAGAGAGGGAGAGACTTGAGAGAGAGAGATAGTAGAGGGTAGAGGGTTTAATAGTTAAGAGATAAGGTTTTATGGTTTAGGGTTAAGGGTAGAGGGGAGAAAGATATAGGGAGTTAGGGAAGGAGAGGGAGGGAGGAAGTGGGAGAGAGATAGAAGGTAGAGGGTTAAGGGTAGAGGGGAGAGAGATAGGAGTGATTGAGTGAGATACTTGAGAGAGATAGAGGGTATATGGTTGATGGTAGAGGGTAGAGGGGAGAGAGATAGAGGGAGTGAGTGTGAGAGAGATAGACTTGAGTGAGGGAGAGGGGGTAGGAGGGAGAGATAGAGGGTTAAGGGTAGAGAGTAGGAGGGAGGGAGGGAGAGAGAGAGGATGGTACGGTTTAAGGTTAAGGGTAGAGGGAGAGAGGAGGACCGGATCAAGAGAGGAGACCCCAAGGAGAGGGATAGGGTGGGAGGGAGAGAGAGAGGGAGGGAGATATAGAATATAGGTTAATGGTGGTAGAGGTTTTAGGGTTTGAAAAGTTAAGGTAGAGGGAGAGATATAGGAGTGAGAGAGAGAGAGACTTGAGAGGATAAGGGGTAGGAGGAGAGACTTGAGAGAGAGAGAAAGAGGTTTATGTTGCTTTTTAGGTTTAGGTGAAGGGTCATGTATGAGAGAGATAGAGGGAGTTAAATGGAAGAGAGGGAGGAGGGAGGAGAGATTGAGTGATTGGAGTGAGAGACTTGAGAGAGAGAGGGGAGGGAGAGATAGAGGCAGGGTTAAGGGTAGAGGGGAGAGATGAGGGGAGTGAGAGAGAGAGACACTGAAAGGGGAGAGGGGGTAGGAGGGAGAGAGATAGAGAGAGAGTCAGGAGTGTTAAGGGAGAAGGTAGAGGTTTAAGGGTTAAGAGTAAAGAGGAGAGAGGAGGAGTGACCATAAATATAGACCCAAGAGTGAGAGGGGGTAGGGAGGAGACTTGAGAGAGAGAGGCGGGGAGAGATAGACGGTATATAGGCTAATGGTAGAGGTAGAGGCTTAAGGTTTATGGTTAAAAGCTAAGGATTTAGGGGTCTAGGGTTAAGGGGTAGAGGAGAGATATAGAGGGAGTGAGTGATAGAGAGAGAGCCTTAAGAGAGGGATAGGGTAGAGGGGAAAGAGATATAAGGAGTGACTTTTAGAGAGAGACTTGAGAGGGGGAGAGGGGGTAGGTGGGAGAAAATTTAGAGAGAAAGAGGGTGTGGGAGAGAGATAGAGGGTATATAGTGTTAATGGTAGAGGGTAGAGGGTTTAAGGGTTTATGGTTAAGGGTAGAGGGAGATATATAGAGGGAGTGAGTTAAAAAGAGAGAAACCGTAGAGAGGGAGAGAGGGTAGAGGGAGATAGAGAGAGAGGGAGGGTAGAGGGTTAAGGGTAGTTGGTATAATTTTTAAGGGTTTATGGTTTAAGGGTTAATGGTAGAAGGGAAAGAGATAGATGGAGTGACTCTTAGAGAGAGACCTAAGAGAGGGAGAGTGGGTAGGAGGGAGAGACTTGAGAGAGAGAGGGTATCTAGGGTTAATGGGTGAGGGTAGTGTTGGGAAATTATTGGATGGTGTGATGTGATGCTTATATGAGGTTTTCATTGATGTCAACACTATTAGCATTTGATATTCTAAGTATTGTATATTTCGAGGATATTGAGAAAATTATAAGTGAATGTGTTCCTAGTTCCTAGTGGAACTGTGTAGGTCATGAAGGCATTATGTTATGTACGCAAATGGTTAGTTGTTGTGGATCAGAGGTTTTAATGTTGAGTATGTCTAGATCATCTACCAGAAGTTTCAGAGGTCCGCATGAACTCATGTTGCAAGTTGTGGTCTAATAATTTTTTGCTGGTCTCTGTCAGAGTTTCTAAGTGAAGATTGTATGTTCTTGGTTATCTCAATTGTCACGGATATCTCTCTACTATTTCTTGGTTTTTTTAGATGTCTCTAGTTCATCCTCTATCTTTATGGTATGTCCACATGATCCAGTGAAGCTCGTGATTGAAAATATTCTCTTGCGCATGTCTATTTTTTCTTGTTGTTGTTCGACATGTTATGGATGTTTGAGGCATGATTAATTGGAGCATTCAAGGATGTAGAAAGAAATACTAAATCCATTGAAGCATTGGTGAGCACTTTGATATATTCAATGATGGCTAATATGGTAGGCCTACAGACAGCTCATGAGATCTAGATAAAGCTGCGAACTTTGTATGAAGGAGATACATAGGTAAAGATGGCTAAGCTACAAAGTCTGAAAGGTAAGTATGAAAACTTGAAGATGGGTGAAGATGAGAATATTACTTATTTTATGCAAAGAGTAAATCAAATAGTATTATGAATTAAATTTTTTGATGGTTTAGTAAGTGAAGATGAAATTGTGGCTAAGATACTCAAATCCTTACCTCCCTCCAACAAGTTGAAAGTTCATGTTATTGAAGAGTTTATGTATGTAAACAAGATGACAAGATACACATTGAGAGGAAATCTTGTTGCTTTTGAAATAAGTGAATTTGGTGAATCAACACCGAAGATTGAATCTGTACTCAAAGCTACTATATCTAGAAGCTACAGGTGAAGTTACAGTCTTGAAGAGAGTTCTAAAAGGGCATCCAAATATGATGAAGAAATGAAACAGATCAAAGACCAAGATAAAGAAGTTCTAGAACTAGAAGCACTCATTGCGAAACAAGAAGGAATCTAAGGAAAGGGTAAGTATGAAGATGTATTACCTATTCAATGTTTTTCATGTAGTAAAATAGGTCACTTTGCATCAAGATGTCCTGAAAGAGTTCCTAGGTTTAAACCTAGAAAACCTAGATTTTAGAAGAAATGCTACTTTGCTAAAGAAGTAGTAACAAATGATGAGTCTGATAAATATGCTAGAAATGAGGATTATTGGACCTTTATTGCTACCATTGAAAATAAGCCTAAACCTATTTAAGCAAGAACTACAAAGTTTACCAAATGGATGTAAAGTTTGCATTTGTAAATGGGGAACTTGAAGAAGTGTATATTGAAAAACCAGATGGATTCCAACTAACAGATGAGGAAGACATGGTTTGTAGGTTAAAGAAAGCCTTGTATGGACTCAAACAAGCCCCCAGAGCCTGGTATGCCAGATTGGACAAATACCTACTAAAGCTTGGATTCTCAAAAGGTATTGTTGACAGTAACTTATATTTCAAGATAGATCATGATAAGGAATTAATCATAGAATATTTGGTTGATGATATCATCTTTAGTGGAGATGATTATTTATGCATGAAGTTTGCTGATGAAATGAAGAATGAATTTGAGATGAGCATGATTGGTGAAATGAAGTTCTTTCTAGGATTGCAAGTTTCACAATTGGATCAAGGGATTTTCATATCTCAGTCCAAGTATGTGAAAGAACTGTTAAAGAAGTTTGGTATGGATGATTCCAAACCAGTTGGTACATCCATGGTAACCGGATGTAAGTTGACACAAAATGATGATTCTCCTAAGGAAAATCAAACTAGATACAAATCAATGATTGGAGGATTACTCTATTTAACACAAAAAAGGCCAGATATTACGCATGTTGTATGTATGGTTGCAAGATTTCAAGATGATTTGAAAGAATCACATGTAATTGTTGTCAAAAGAATTTTTAGATACTTGAATGGCACTACTAATTTTGGACTTGTTTATTCAAAGGATGATAATCTTACACTATGTGCTTATACAAATGTTGATTGGGTTAGTGATGTGGATGATAGAAAAAGTACTAGTGGTGGTGCTTTCTTCCTTGGGAAGAAGTTGGTATCCTGGTTAAGAAAGAAGCAGAGCTCTATTTCTCTATCCACTACTAAAGTAGAATATATTTCTGCTACAAACAACTGTACTCAGGTGCTATGGATGAAACAAATTTTGAATGAGATCAAGGTGATATATGGAGAACTTATTGCAATATATGGTGACAACTCAAGTGCAATAAATATATCAAGGAATCTAGTACTACACTTGAAGACCAAGCATATATCAATCAAGTTTCACTTCTTAAGGGAGAAAGTGAATGAGAAGGAAGTTAGACTGGAGTATGTGCCTACAAAAGAAAAAATTGTAGAGATCTTTACAAATCCATTTCTGAAAGATACTTTTGAGTATCTTAGAGGAATGCTAGGGGTAGTTACCCCTCTTGAAAAAAACTAAATGATGCACTTACTTGCATCAATCTGTGAGCTACATTGCTATATTTTAATCTGGATTGATGTTTCTATGGCTACTACTCAAGGGGAGTAGTTAGTGTGCAAAGATATGGCTCAAAGCATGTGTGTGGAAAGGTCATAGTTAACTTTTCCATTGATGTCAAAGGGGGAGAAGTATAGTGTGAAAATTTTAAATATCTAAGGGGGAGAAGTGCAGAATGAAAAATCTTTCCAAGAAGAAGAACAATTGTGCAGTGTGTTGGGTTGATGGCATTTTTTCACATCATGTGTTGCGAAATTGTTGGATGGTGTGATGTGATGCTAATACATGGTTTTCATTGATTTCGACACTATTAGCAATTGATATTCTAAGTTTTGTATATGTCAAGGATATATTGAAAAAATTATAAGTGAATGTGTTCCTAGTTCCTAGTGGAACTGTGCAAGTCATGAAGGCATTGAATTATGTATGTAAATGATTAGTTGTTGTGGATCAAATGGTTTAATGTTGAGTATGTATAGATCATCTACCGGAAGTTTTAGAGGTCTGCATGAACTCGCGTTGCAAGTTGTGGTATGACAATGTTTTGTTGGTCTTTATCAGAGTTGCTGAGTGAAGATTGTATGTTCCTAGTTATCTCAGTTGTCACGGATGTCTCTTTGCTATTTCTTGGTGTTTTCATATGTCTCTAGTTCATCCTTTATCTTTGTGGTACATCCACATGATCTGGTGAATCTCATGATTGAAAATCTTCTCTTACGCATGTCTAGTTTTTCTTGTTCTTAGCCGACATGTTGATGCTAGCATCTTGTGGATGTTCGAGGCATGATTAATTGGAGTATTATTGTTTTGGAGAAGTAAATTTGGGTCCCCACTATGTTGTGGCTGACCTTGGTGGGTATGCATTAAAATTTTTATTGTGAATTTAAGCCAACATTGAAAATATATTCTTTTCCTCTGGCCGATTTTGTTATGGTGAAATCTTTGTGGGGGATATATAAGAAGCAATTTTGCAGAGTATGCACGAAGTGTGGTTAGTGTGTTCAGTATGTGTTGTATGATCTTGTATGCATAAGTGCGAATATCATTGAAGAGAAAGTGTGTAGAAGGTTGAGTGAAGTATGCAGAAGTATTGTTCCTAATTTTCCAAACTATAATTAGGCTTGGACAAAAGCCATTCTCTCAATTCAAATTTTTGGATGTTTTTAATCTGAATCCTTCTGTAAGAAGTGATTCTTCTATTTGTAATTGAGCAGTGAGCTCTAGGAAGTGAGCCTGAATGCGTGTGCATTCCCCTTATTATTTTTCTTTATACTTTTGATAGAGTATAATCTTGTGGACTGACATCCACCATGGTTTTTCCCCTAACAAGGTTTGCACACAAAAATCTTGGTTTTCTTTGTCTCTCTGATGTGTTAATTGCTTATGGTTAATTGTTTATTCATCATATCTGAGATTAAAGTTAATTTAAGTTTATAAAGTTTAAATTTTTGTGACAACTGATTCACCCCCCCTCTTAGTTGTATGTCCTTGCTTTTTCCAACAGGTAGAGGGTTTAAGGGTTTAGGGTTAAGGGTAGAGGAAGGGATATAGAGGGAGTGAGTGAGAGAGAGATAGATACCTCAAAGAGGGAGATGGGGTAGGAGAGAGAGACTAGAGGGTAGAGGGTTTAAGGGTTTAGGTTTTAGGGTTAAGGGTAGAGGGAAGAGAGATAGGGGGAGTTAGTGAAAGAGAGGGAGGGAGGGAGTAGGAGAGAGATAAGAGTGATTGAATGAGAGACTTGGGAGAGAGAGAGAGAGAGAGAGGGAAAGAGATAATATTTTATATATTCTAGTAATATTAATTACTTATATAATATTTTTATATATTAGTAATATATATATGTATATACATTAACTAAAATATAGAAATAATATTTAAATATTATACATAATAATATAATTTTTCTGATAGGCTATTTGTGTCAACTTTTCCTAGAACTTTCGTTAGCCTCATTGGTTTTTAGGTTTCCAGCAACCGGGGACAAGGTGGCACTGGGTTATAAGTTTAATTGGAATTTTCGTCAACCTCCAATATTTTTTTCCTTTCGATAACCGCGAAAAAGGTGTAAGAGGGGATTGTTGGCTTCTTTGGGAATAGGGTGGGGTTTGTCGGGCCGTATGGATAGAGAAGACTATAGAAATTAAACATTGGTTCACATCAACATTAATTGTTGTATGCTATGTGTATTGGGAATCATCCTAATAACAACTTCCCTTTAACGCCTCGGGGAACAAAATTAATGTTGGTAAATTTTCAATGAGGCATTGTTTGGTGTTGTTTTGTTGCTATACCTGATATAAGAGTTGTGAGGGTGCAAGCCAGATTAAGTTTTGTGTAGCTATTACAAAGGTGGGTAAAGGTTATTTTGTGTTTTTTGCAAGGGAGAGTGGTTGGAAATGCAAAAGAAATGTTTCACCTATGATAGTATTTTTCCTATTTTTTTGCAGGAAAGTTGGTGAGAAGATGTTTTTTTGAAGCGAGTGGGAAGAGGTGCATGTGGAAGAACCACTTAGCGATATTGTTTGATTTTTGGTTGGCGGTTATATTGCTTCATTTTCCATAAGGTACTGTTGATTGTTTCAAATACCTTGTCTGATTTATGGTTTTTGTTTCCTTTGAGTGGTTTTGCATGGATTCTATACTATGATTTTTTGTGGGCTTGTGTTTATGGTTCTCATTATCTGCGTATGTTTGGAGGCTTCGAGAAATAACGCAATGTGGAGAAAGCTAGGGGAAAGAGGTTTGTTTGAAACGATCGGCAAGAGGTGCATATGGAAAAAAAACATATCCCATATTGTTTCATTGGATTTTCCATAAGGTGCTATTGATTATAGTTGTGTTGCTTAAGCTATATTGTTCCATTTTGGAGAAGGTGTTGTTGAAAAGTCTGTATTTTTTCAGTTTTGGAGGAGATTGTGTTGAGAAAGGACTATTTTTTGTATGGGTTTGTTACTGTCAACTTTTGTATGGTTTGTGATTAATATTTGTATTTGGTGGCTATGTTTGTAACAAAATTAAATTGAAGAGGATATGGATTTTTTGTCGATTGTTATTGTATAGGTAGGCCTATATTGTGGCTTTCTGGAAGTGGGTAGCTGTAGAAAGTACATTTGTTGTTTGATTTATGGCTTTTGTTTTCTGTTTATGGTTGGAACAGATAAAAAATAATTAATGCTCTTGGTTCTATGTTGAAAACCCTGTATTTTTTCAATTTATGAGGAGATTGTGTTGGAAAAGGAGTGTTTCTTGTATGGGTTTGTTACTGTCAACCTTCTTAGGGTTTGTGTTTAATGCTTGCATTTATTGGCTATGTATCCAATGGAATTAAATTGTAGAGGATATGGAGTTGTTGTGGATTGTTAGTGTATAACACAGCCTATATTATGGCTTTTTGCTTGTAGGTGGTTGTAGAAAGTAATGTTGTTTGATTTATGGATTTCGTTTTCTCCTTATGGTTGGAAGAAAATATAATAATTAATGTTGTTGATTCTATGTTTGGTTACATTAGGTATTATAGAATTTTTTTTTCCACCTCAAGCTATACTAGGTTTATTTTAGTATCAATAAATATATGTAACATTGAAATTGTTAAGGTTATGGAGTTTCGGTGGATTCTTATTGTATACCTTGGGCTATATTGTGGCTTTGAACATGTGGGTGGTTGTTGAAAGTAATTTTGTTTGATTTATGGCTTTAGTATTCTGGTTATGGTTGGACCAAAATGAAATAATTAATAGTGTTGATTGTATGTTTGGTTGCATTAGGTATTATTGATTATTGTTGTCTTCCTTGGGGTATATTGCATATGTTTTAATATGAATATATATAGGTAAGATTAAAATTGATAAGGTTATGGAGTTTTGGTCGATTCTTATTGTATAGCCTTGGCTATATTGTTGCTTTCTAGATCTGGTTGGCTGTTGAAACCAGTGTTGTTTTGTTTATGGCTTTCATTTTCTGGTTTTGGTTCGAAGAGAATAAAATAATTAATGTTTTTTGATTCTATGTTTGGTTACATCACGTTGGTTGGTTTATTGCTTGCAGTTTGTGGTTATGGTTGCAATTGAATAAAATATTCAATCCATTGGGCATTGTCAATTATAGTTGTGTTGCTTAAGCTATATTGTTTCATTTTGGAGAAGGTGTTGTTGAAATGGCTATTTTTGTTCAACTTTTGAGGAGATTGTGTTGAGAAAGGAGTGTTTTTTGTATGGGTTTGTTACGGTCAATTTTCATAGAGTTTGTGTTGAATGTTTGTGTTTTCTAGCTATGTTTGCAATAGAATAAAATTGTAGAGAATATGGCATTTTTATCGATTGTTATTGTATAGGTATGTGTATATTGTGTCTTTCTACATGTGGGTGGTTATAGAGAGTAATTTTGTTTGATTTATGGGTTCCATTTTTTGGTTATTATTGGAAAAGAATAAAATAATTAATGTTGTTGATTCTATTTTTGGTTACATTAGGTATTATTGATTATTGTTCTCTGTCTTAGGCTATATCGGGTATATTTTAATATCTATATATACATATGTAACATTAAAAATGTTAAGGCTATGGAGTTTGGAAAAGAATAAAATAATTAATGTTGTTGATTCTATTTTTGGTTACATTAGGTATTATTGATTAGTGTTCTCTGTCTTGGGCTATATTGGGTATATTTTAATATCAATATATATATGTAACATTAAAAATGTTAAGGCTATGGAGTTTGGGTTGATTCGGGTTGATTCTTATTGTATAGCTCGAGGTATGTTGTGGCTTTCTGTATGTGGGTGGTTGTTCAAAGTAATGTTGCTTGATTTATGGGTTTCGTATTTTGGTTATGGTTGGAACAAAATAAAATAATCAATGCTGTTGATTCTAGGTTTCGTTACATTGGGTATTATTGATTATTGTTCTTTATGTTTGGCTATATTGCATATATTTTAATATCAATATATATAGGTAAGACTAAAATTGTTAAGGCTATGGATTTTTGGTTGATGCTTATTGTATAGCCCAGGCTATACTATTGGTTTCTAGACTTGGGTGGGTGTTGAAACCAATGTTATTTGATTTATGTCTTTCATTTTTTGGTTATGGTTGGAATAGAATAAAATAATTAATGTTGTTGATTCTATGTTTGGTTACATTAGGTATTATTGATTATTGTTCTCTCCCTTAGGTTGTGGTGGGTATATTGTAATATGTATACATATGTGTATATATATATGTATATATGTGTAGATATATACATGTATTTATGTGTATATTAATTAACTATGGGTTTGTCTTTATGGCTTACATTTAGTAGATAAGTTGGAAATGGGGGAAAATCCTTGACCAGAATAAAATTTATGGCTTCCATTTTGTGGTTATGGTGTGAACAAAATAAAATAATTAATGGTGTTGATTCTATGTTTGGTTACATTGGGTATTGTTAATTATTGTTCTATTCCTTAAGATATGTTGGGTATATTTTAATATGTATATATCTATACATATATATGTATAGATATGTACATATATTTATATATATATATATATTAACTTTTAGTGGGTCTCTCTTTATGACTAGCATTTAGTGGATTTGTTGGTGACGAAGAAAAATCCTTGACCTTATGCAGTTTTCCTCAATTGTAACTATCTTGATTTTCCATAAGGTACTATTGATTGTTTCAAATATGTTGTATGATTTATGGTTTTTGTCTTCTGTATAAGGTTTCCCATGGATTTGGTACTATTATTTTTTTTAATTTATGACTTCTGGTTTGTGGTCATGGTTGCAATGGAGTAAAATAGTTGATCCTATATGTTGTCACTTTTGATCTAGGTGGTTGTTGAAACTAGCATTGTTTGATTTATGGATTTCATTATTTGGCGAACAACATTAATTATTTCATTATTTTATTTTGTTCCAACAATAACTAGAAAATGAAAAACTATTGTTTTTTTTGTTGAATTTACCATTCAAACCAATATTGATTAATTTAGGGTTCATGTTCTTGTGGTGTTCTTTTGCATAAGGGATTGTTCACTATTGTTGGTTGTGTTAGGCTAAGGTTGTTTGATTTATGTCTTTTGTTATCTGGCTATGGTTGCAAGAGAATAAAACAATTAATGTTTTACATTCTATGTTTGGTTACATTAGGTATTATTGATTATTGTTCCTTAGCCTAGGTTGTACTTGTGTCAACTTTGTTGGGAATTTTAATCAGCCTCACCATTTTTCCCTCTTTTCCTAGCGTTGTGGACAAACTTGGCGGATGGGGTATAGTTTGGTTGGGATTTTCGTCAGCCCTGCTAGTATATATGTGTTTGTGTGTATGTATACGTATATATATATACACATATACACATGCATATATACATATATATACACATTTGTATACATATATATATAGTTAAAAGAACAACACATAAATATCACAAACCACACCTTTTAGAACCATCATTACATGCAAAAAGACACAAGATAGCCTTCAACCAGCTTCACAAAAATTACACAACATGCAACGCACTTGCACCTTCACAAAAGCTTTCCCTTTGCACTCATAGCTAGCTTAAACAACAACATAAACCTTAGAATGACACCAAATAATATGGCATCAATAACTACATAAAAATTTGTTTTGTTTTCCAAGGACTTTAAAACATATGTTATTTGCACCATCACCACTACATGGGAAACATACAACAATCAATGCTAATGACATTTTGTTGGCCTCCCCTACACTTCCGTCATTTGACCAGAGTCCTCTATCGTCGTGACAAATTCCTACCACTTTTGACACAGCAACGGAGTCCCAAGTCCAACCACCTTCACATTGGTTCCACAGCTAATGAATGCACTTAGACCTTCATAGAATCTTGCTATCCTTGGTCATAGCTAACTTCAACAACAAGAAAGAGCCTTAGAATGACACATAACAATACATTTCTGATAACTACAACAACACAACATATTAACTATTTTCCAACCATTCACACGGAATCGAAGCCATAAATGGAACAATATGAGTAGTTAGCAACATGCCAAAACCCACAAAGCTATACAATCTTTCCAACAAAAATTGACACAATGAAAGAATATTTTTTTGAAGAATAACCTAGATGAGATGCACCTCTACTTGCTTCCTTCAATAATAGGCCTTCCCACCTACTTTCTCTTTCCTTCATTGTTTCTCAACAACTTGCCAAAGAACACCACGAAATTAATGCACCCCAGACCTTTTGGAGCCATTGATGCATGAAAAAAAATAGGAGACATAACATTAACTATTCCATTACATTAAAAACACAAGATAACATCCAAGTGCCTTCACATAGATTTCATAGCTAATAAATGTAGTTGCAACTTAACAGAAGCTTGCCATCCTTAGTCACAACTATGTTTAATAACAACATAAATGCAAAGAATTCCAACCAACAATATTTTATCGATATCTACATAGACATCTGATTTTACAAACATATGTATGTATACATGTAGCTTGACTAGGATGAGGAAGAACAATACAAGGGATGGTGTCATAAATGGAAGCCATAAATGAAACAAAATAGCATAACCGAGATGGGAGCATTGAACAATGCCTGACACAGAGCAACATGAACTAGACATAACATTAACTATTTTATTGCATTGCAACCACCCTGACAAAACAAAAGACATAAATGAAACAATATTGTTATCAATAGTCACCTAGGTGGCCAGAGGTGGAAAATACTAAAAAAAATTGTGAGAAAACCATAGAAAAACAACCGTACATAAGTTGAACCATAGACCAGACAATATTGTTGCGAAGAAACAATATACTCTCTTTTCAATGGAACCGTGTTGAAAGGGAAACACAATACCCTAAGACAATGCAACTTGTATAATATTAGCTATTCCATTGTGTTGCAACCATTGTACACTAAAGCACAACTTCCAATAGTGGCTCACATGGCAAACCCAGAGAACATGGGAAGCTTCCAGTAATAGACCGACACAAAACATGCATATATACATACACATGTACATATAGAAATATTTCAATGAACATAAAACATGCTTGCAAGCACCAAATAAAAAGAAAAGAAGATCTATTGTGTATCCTACCATATTGGGAATACAATCTTACCAAGGAACATTTCTATGTAGAAATAGATATACATATGGACTACAAAAGAAGAAAATAAGGCCTACTCTCCACCCTACCATATTGGGTCATGAAGCCCCATGGGCTCTCACCAAACCCTCAAGCAAGAATATAGATTTTCCATCATATTCATCAATGGTGGAAGCAATCCTTCTATTCACACATACCAAACATCTCATGGTTGCAATAATTCTGTTTGAGAGACCAAAATCAATAAATGAAACAATATTCCCATCAGTCATGTAGATCGAAAAACCCACAAAACACAAGAAAACTTGACTCGAAGATCCACCAAAAATACAATAGATTAATTGTTTTGCAAGCACTCCCACAAAACGAAAGCCATAAATGGATCAATATAGCTAGCAGTCAACAACATGCCAAAATCCACAATTTTCAGTTGTTGATGGTTAGCCTCGGTTGTTTTTCTTGGGTTGGTTTCTTCCTATACAATTTTTTTCTTTTTTCTATATATATATGTGTGTGTGTGTGTCTATATATATATGTATACATATATGTATATATGTGTGTATATATATGTATGTATGTGTATATATGTGTATATATGTCTATATATATATATCTATATATATATATATATATATCTATATATATGTATGTATACATATATGTATATATATACCTATATATGTGTGTATATATATGCATGTATGTGTATATGTATGTGTATATATGCATACATATGTATTAATATCTATATATATCTATAAATATGCATATATATATATATAAATGTACATATCACGTCCAAAACATTGACTATTTTGTTCTATTGCAACCATAGACGGTAAATGAAAGCCACAAATTTGGGTTGTTTTTTCCCTGATAAGTTTCTTCTTGTGCGGTTTTCCTATGGTTTGATATGTTTATATATATATATATATATATATATATATATATGTATATATATATGTATGTATATATATATGTATGTATATGTATGTATATATATATATGTATGTATGTATATATATATATATATGTATACATATATGTATATATATGCATAGATATGTATTTATATGTATATTTATGAATATATATGCATATATATCTCTATATATACATATATGTGATATATGTATATGGATCTATATATATGCATATATATATATGTATATATCTCTGTATAGATGTGTATATATATGTATGTATATATATATGTATGTATGTATGTATGTATATATATGTATACAACAAACACATTTTGGAACCATTGACGCATGCAAGAAACACTAGATAGCTTTCAACCAGCTTCACAGAAATTGCACAACCTATGTATATCTATATGTATGTGTATATGTGGACATGTATTGTATGTACATACATATATGTATATATATGCATATCTATATGTATATCTATGTATATGTGTAGTATGTCTAGTATGTACATACACATATGTAGATATATGTATATGTATATGTATATGTATATGTATATGTATATGTCTATGTATATATATATATATGTATATGTATATATATATATATTACCCGATAGGCTATTTGTGGAAACTTTGTTCAGAATTTTCATCAACCTCACTAGTTTTTAGCTTCCTAGCGACTGGGGACAAGGTGGTGGGTGGGTTATGGATTCAGCCAGAATTTTCCATCGGCCTCCCAGATTTTTTTCCTTCTGATAACTGTAGAGATGGTGGCGGAGGTAGTTGTTGGCTGCTTTGGGAATAGGATGGCATTTTTCGAGCTATGTGGATTGAGAAGGTTGTGGAAATTAAATGCTGGAGAAAACTTGACTCAAAGATCCACCAAAAACACAACAGATTAACTGTTTTGCAAGCATTCCCACAAAACAAAAGCTATAAATGGATCAATATAGCCAACAGTTAGCGACATGTCAAAATCCACAATTGTTAGTTGTTGATGGTTAGCTATTTTTCTTGGGTTGGTTTCTTCCTATACAATTTTTTTTGTGTTTTTCTATATATATGTGTGTGTGTGTGTTTATATATATATGTATACATAAATGTATATATGTGTGTATATATATGTATGTATGTGTATATATGTTTATATATGTCTATATATATGTTTATATATCTATATATATGTCTATATATATATGTATATATAGCTATATAGCTATATATATATATTTATACATATATGTATATATATCTATAAATATGCATATATATATGTATATATATCTATAAATATGCATATATATATATATATATATGTACATATCACGTCCAAAACATTGACTATTTTGTTCTATTGCAACCATAGATGGTAAATGGAATTCATTAGTTTGTTGTGTTGCAACTATAGATGCTAAAAGGAAGCCATGAATGGATCAATATAGCCTAAGGTGGGCATCAACAAAATGAATTCCATAACATTAACTTGTTTACTCCATTGTAAGAATTGCCATGCAATGCTAAAATTCATACTTAGCCATATGCAAAGGCTTTCATGTGAAAGGCTAGTCCATATACAACTTATGTGTATACATATATATGTATGTACATATATGTATATATATGTATATCTATATGTATATATATGTACACGTATAGTATGTATAGTATGTACATACACATATGTAGATATATGTATATGTATATATATATATATATATGTATGTATGTATGTATATATATGTATACAACAAACACATTTTGGAACCATCGACGCATGCAAAAAACACTAGATAGCTTTCAACCAGCTTTGCAGAAATTGCACAACCTGTGTATATCTATATGTATGTGTATATGTGGACATGTATTGTATGTACATACATATATGTATATATATGTATATCTATATGTATATCTATGTATATGTGTAGTATGTCTAGTATGTACATACACGTATGTAGATATATGTATATGTATATATATATATTACCCGATAGGCTATTTGTGTCAACTCGGCTATTTGTGCCAACTTTGTTTGGAATTTTCATTAGCCTCACTAGTTTTTAGCTTTCCAATGACCAGGGACAAGGTGGCAGGTGTGTTAAAGATTCAGCCAGAATTTTCCATCAGCCTCCTAGATTTTTTTCCTTTCGATAACTATAGAAATGGTGGTGGAGGTAGTTGTTGGCTGCTTTGGGAATAGAATGCCATTTTTCTGGCCGTGTGGATAGAGAAAGTTGTGGAAATTAAATGCTGGTTCACGTCAACATTGATTGTTGTATGTTTTGAATGTACTAGGGTTCGTTGTAATAATAGCTTCCCTTTATCACCTCGGGGAATAAAATGAATGTTTGGTGAATTTTTATGAGGCATTGTTTGGTGTCATTATGTTACTATACCTGATATGAGGGTTGTGAGCATCAAGGGTAGGCTTCTGTGAGGGTGCAAGCTAGATTAAGCTTTGTGTAGCTTCTTCGAATGTGGGTGGAGGTTATTTTGTGGTTTTTGAAATGGAAGGTGGTTGGAAATGAAAAAGAAAAGTGTCGCCTATGATATTATTTTTCCTATTCTTCCATAGGAAAGTTGGCGAGAAGATGTGTGTTTGAAGCAAGTGGGAAGAGATGCAACAAAATTTATTTTCTTGGCATGGCTTTTTAACTTTGAAACCTATTATGTTTGATTTATCCTTTTTGTTTGCTCATTATGGTTGCAATCCAATTAAATAGTCATTGCTATACAACCTATCTTGAATGTTGTCTTCTGTATTCTTACCCGTTGGTTCTCTTCTGTGTACTTTAGTTGGAATCCTTGGAAGCCTTTTCAAATTTTCAGCTTCCCGCAAACCAAGGCTAAGGTTGCAAATGGCCTTCCCTTTAAAAAAAATCTAGGTAAAAATTCTCATAAGACCACACTATTCTAACACTTGTGGAAAGAGCACAGACATCTAGATTGAATTTTCCCTCATTTGCCTACCTGAGAAGGCTAGGAATTCAAACCTTTTTTTGGCTATAATATGTTGTACAACCCGAAGCAAGGAAGTATTATAGGCAACAAAATCTTTGAATTTGTAGCCTTCTCAACCAGTTAAGTGAGGGAAAATGTTGTGTGGATGTCTAGTCTCTTGAATGCTAGCTGGTTTTGAGATTGCTTGTTGTATGGTTTGCGTGTGCTTGCAATACTTCTAATTGTGGTTGTTGTTTATCCAATTGTATATAAAGTGTGAGATGTAAGATAGGGATTCCTTTATACTCTAATTAATGTATGGAACACATCAAACATACAAAAGAAATAATATTGCCTGCACCCAATGGCAACTACACATAACTCATAAACTAGACCATTTGCAATAAGCTACAAAGCAACAACCAACAATCTACTTTTGAAAGTAAGATAAGTTGTTTCACAAATACTACGTTAACAGTTTTACAAATATGCACCTCTCCCAATTTCCTTCAATCACACCTCTTCCCACTAGGTTTGTCTTCCCTCTATCCCCTGTTGATGGCTTCTTACGAATGAACATAGAACTATCACAATCCACGCCGACTGTAGAAATTTTTTGAAGGTGGTTGGATGTTATCTTTTGTTGTTTGCATGTGTTGATGGTTGCAAAAGGTGTGCATTGTGATAATTCTTATATATATACATACATATATATTCTTATATATATATACATATATATACATACATATACATATATACATATATACATATATATATATATATATATATGTGTATATATATATATATATATATGTATATATATATATATTTATATGTACATATATATATCTACATATAAATATATATGTGTATATATATGTATATATATATATATATATATGTATGTGTATATATATATGTATATATATGTGTGTGTGTGCATGCTTGTATGTATATATATATGTATCTGTATATACAAATATATATGTACATGTATAAATATGTATATATATGTAAATATATATATGCACAATATGTTGTTGAAAATTACATAGATATTTGCTTTGTTCCCCAGGGACTTTAAATGCATATGTTACTTGCACCATTGGCACTACACGGAAACCATGCAATGATTAATGTTGATGCCATTTTTATGGCCTCCTCTATCGATGCACCAAACTCTTTTAATTTTTTTTAAAAAAACAACAGAACAACACCTGCTATACGATGCCAAAGTCCTAGGCACACATAGGCTGGGAAAAATTCCATCCAATGTTTCCCATGGCCAAATTATAATTCTTCTTGTTTAGGTTGTGTTGTTGAGAACAACACAAAGTATTTAAATATATTGCAATAATTTACATAGAATAAAATCCATAAATGAGACAATATTATATTTTGTTGTGTGTAGAATTGCATGTAAACCAAAGTAGATATAAGGAATGTGCATCTCTATTCTTCCCAATGTTTATTGTTTTTTCTAAAAATAGTTATTTTTGTGAACCTTGACATGATATACTTCAAATGTAATGCTTCATATCAACTGTTATATAGAAAATTGAAGCCTTTTTTGCTAATTATTTGATTTCCTTCGTATCGTTGGTGTTTCTAGAGGAAAAAAGGAGGAATCTTAATATTGAAACAGTGAACTTAGAATAAAAAATTATATGTTAACTATTATTTGAATCATTGAAGACCTTGTTATTAATAATTGCTTCTTCCATATTGTTAATGGCTATGTAAAAAAATTAAGAGTCGATGTTGTCTTTTGAAACCATAAACCTCCTAGCCACTCGTTGGCGTTGCAACTCTTCATTCCTAAAAAGAGCAGATAGAGCAATGTCGGTGGTCTCTAGCTCTTATGATACTAGAGAACAATCCTCAAGAAGCACTCCTGTGTGTTTGTTGTTTAGTTTATTGATATTTCCAATTTCCTTGTCAGTTTCTCAAGAACGCCAAACAAATCAAAAAAATACTTCATTTACATTAATAATTACTATTATATATGTTCTAACTTATTTATATTTGAACTGTATGTATTGTTTCCCATTTAGTTTATTGGCCTTTTTGGAGTAACGTAGATCTTAGAGGGAAAAATTTCTTGGTTTGCAAATGCCTCAATATTGTTGTTTCTTTTTAGAGTTGAGCCATAGTCATAAAGATGTCATTGTTGCCACTATATTGAGTTTAATTGCCTTGTAGGCTAGAAATGTGAATCCAACCTTAACAATAGATGCACTACACTCGATAGATGTTGGGGATGTTGTCCCATCTCTAGTGCTCCAACTAATGTCTTACCAAAAAATAAGAGGCGATCAAAGCCCAATCAATTGGTACAAAGTTGTCCTATCCGATGGAACCCACATGCAGATGGGAACTCTACCTACAAAGTACAATGACCTTTTGTTTACAAGAAAATTGAAAATAGGTTTGGTTGTGTGCTTGACAAACTATTTGTCTAGAAAGCTACGGGAATCAAGGTTTGATATAGTTGTGCCTTGCTTGTTCTTGTAGTTTCCTGCTTCCTTATTTGTGGGGGCTACATTTTAAAGTATTTAATGTTCATTTCATTCTAGGGTAATTTTCATACTATCCCTAGATGTGAAGATGATAGATTTCCCACTAATTGGAAAACCTTCAAGAAGAATAGAATGTTGGTTGTGAGTTGCCCTCCCCATCCAAATGAGCGCCCATGTTTGGAATTAATACATTACCAAGGCAGCAAGATTCCCCTGCAAAAATCAGCCATGTTAAAGGGTTGAATATTTACCAAACCAAATGGAAAATAAAAGGTTGTGTAACAACAAAGAGGGATATGCACCATTATAACAAGCAAGGGCGTGAGGGGCAGGTATTCAACTTTGATATCATTGATGATGACGGCACAAAAATATGGATTACATGCTTTAATGAGATTGCAGACATGCATTATGATAAGGTTGAGGTGGGACATACTTACTATGTGTCAAAGGGATCAGTGAGACAAGCAAATAGAAAATTTAATAAGATAATAGCCAGATGGAAATCATTTTGGATCAAACTTCAATGTTAAAGTGTTGTGATGATGAGGAATTTGTGCTAGATAAAGTATTTTATTTCACACCATTAAATCAAATTGCAGATTGCACTAATAATAGTTTAATTGATGTTGTTGGCACTGTGGTGCATATGGGAATGGTTTCAACCATACAAAGAAAATATTAGTCCAAAACAATTTAGAGGACTGTTAAACTTAATGATTTGTCATATTTTTCAATTGATGTTAATTTGTGGGGCTCAAAGTGGGAAAGAAAGGGTCATGAGTTAAAGAGGTTGTACACCCCTAGTTTAGCTCTCATCCTTGTTGTGAAAAATGCACGTGTTGGGTACTTTAATGGATTTGTTCTCAACACAGTCGCAAGGACTCTTCTATATATAAATCTTGACATACTAGAGGCACAACCATTGATTGAGAGAGGCTATATTGCTCCACCTACTGTCGAGCCCCCTCGTCCAGTCCCTCAAAAGGTCACTTTGCGAAATGGGAGAGTCACTATTGCATACATGTTTGACCACTGCCTTGGTTTGATAGAGAATTTGCAAGCTACACTCAAGGCAACAATAAAATCTATAAAAACTGATGCATTATGTTATGTTGCATGCCCATTGGAGGTGAATGGTAGGCAGTGCAAAAAAAAGTGTGAACAATCTGAGAAAAATACATGGTTTTGTCCAAAATGCCAGAGAATGATAGGTGACTGTGACTTCTAATATTTATTGCAACTAAAGATCGAAGACCACAAAGGAGAACTTTCAGAAACTACTTTTGATGAGGCTACAACAAGCCTACTACAAATGTTAGCAAAATAGCTTTACATGTTGCGATATAAGTCAACCGCTAAAATGAGTGTTGAGTATGTTATCAATGTTGTCACCTACACGACATTTGTTTTCACAGTTCTAATCAAAAATCAAACTTATAATTCATGAAGAAGACTGAAAACAACAATAGTAAAGGTTGCTAAGCATAACTTTGAAGCTAAGTGCAAGTTGTTACTGTTAGATTTGTTTGCTATTTCTGCTACCCTAGAGCAGGCTCCGGATTTAGTTGTCATGCTACCTTTTGAAGAACAAAAGAAGCATAGCTAATTGGCACTTTGTATACTTCTTTAAGTTCATCTTCACTGGACATTTAGTTTGTTTAATTCCCTCGCACTCCTTGTCGCATCAACAAGACCTTTGCTCTCTACTGCTATTGCTTTGTTCTCTTTTTGAGTGGTTATTTATTAAGAGAATGAAGCCTAACTTATAATTTCTAAGTAAAAAAGATACATTTATTTTGTTTTCTATTGATTATGTTTGCTATAATTTCCTTACATTTTAAGTGTATATTTTTTATTTAATTTTATATTGTTTATTTATATAGATTTGTTTTTCTTCTTAGGGGACATATTGCTATCTACACCTACTCATATATCTACTTGTGCACATAGTTGTATATATGTCTCCATTTACATATGCATATACATAAGTATACATGCATGCAATTAAGATATCCCTGTGTTATACAACTTCCTAGTATACATGTGTCTAGATATTAGTTCACATGTTAGATATCTATGCATATATGCATACACAATTCAATATTTACAACTACCTATGAGTTGTTCTAAAGAGGATGTTCTTTTTATTTTGTTTACAATGTTCTTAGTGGATAGAATATCTTGACAGATTTTTGTACAGATATATGTGTCGATGATGTATTTGTCTATGTGACTATCATGTCTGGCTAACCCTCTAATGCTTACCAGTGTTATTCCTACTGCTTTGTGATCCCTAATGATAGTCCCATGCTGGATATGGATGTAGTATGCTTCTTTTCTATAATGTCTATTGTGTATGTTAGGCAACTAAATCCAGAACCCAGTGCTCAACAATGTGTTTTTGAAACTATGCCAATGTGCGCAATTATTTTGGTGAGTCTTAAATGGAAAGTATTATTGCCTGTGCAAAGTGATGCTTGTTTCCTGTGCACATGCAAATCAAAAAGATCAAGTTCTATAGGTTGCCTTCTTTTCTGTAAGTGAGAGTTGATTATTGTTCTCTAAATTGGGGTATATTCTTCCCTTACCACTTTTCTTGTGTGTCCCTTGTGATTTTTTTCCAGTGCTTCTCTTCAAAAACAAGCTTGCACTTGAACATTGCACTAAATAGCAAGCAACTGAATTGCTCACCTCAACTTTGTAGATGTACTTTTGTATTTTGCTACAAACTGTAGGATACATATTGACAATTACAGTGCACTGTAAATCAAACAAGATGATCTTCTCCAACAAAAATGTACATTATCATCATCATCAAAACTTTCTCTTCTTTATGGTAAGTAAATTGCTTCTCCTTTCCTCTTTAGTTGTATGCATATACAATCTACACCCTCTCTTGATTCACTCCATTATCATTTTTAATATGTGACATGTAATTCTCTTATTACATATCTTTTTCTTCTCAATTATACGACGGATTAAATTTCGTGTTCTTGATATTACTTGCCAATAAAGAATCTTTGTAGTTAAAAATTTCATAGTTTGCTTATGTGTATTCTTATCCCACTGAAATGATTTTGGATTAGAGCTACATTGTATTCATATACAAGATGTAGTTCTCCCCAAAAATGTTAAATTGCTTTATGATTCCACATTTACATGCTATATGTCCTTCACCTTTATTCCATCTCTATATAATGTAAAGCTCTGTATATTTTTTTCCATTTCTCATTCCACAACTCCATGTGAAATTATAGAAAATGTATAACATTCAATTCCACTGAACAAATTCCCTCAGATGTGATAGCAGTGCCTTCAACATTCACCAAAGTGGTGCATAATTAATGTTAGTATTCGGGGGTTTGGTCATAGCCAATCATGCTCGATAACCTCATACACTAGGCTGGAAAGCAAGATTCATTTTCTATGTGTAGACTCCAACTCATTCTGTACATAAGGAAATTCTACATTTTATTTACTTACTTTGTAATATTGCAATTCCATTGCCTCTCATTTGTAATTATTTCTATAAGTCTATATTTTGTGATTTCTTTGTTCTGTACTAATCAAAACAATTGTCCTTCGCAGGCCTTTCCATGCAATTAGATTTTGTATTCACTCATTGGTGGGAAAAACATTGGTCTCAACATTGATCATAGTGGTGGAAAGTTTATTCTTTTGCTTGGGGGTTTGGTGAGAACACACACTGCTCCATGAGCCAATATGGCAGGGTAGAAATCGGGCCTTGTTTTCTTTTGGACATAGTGTATTCTCCCACACACACCAGGTATGGCTAAATTATAATCAATCCATTCAATAGGATTGTAGCTATGAGTTTTTCCTTCCCACCACCATGGCTGTTATGTAATAAAATGGTCAACGTTGTGTGCTCCATTCTATTTTTCCATAATCACCACAATGAACTTCACAATTTTTTGTAATTCATACAAAGCATATTCCAGCTATAATGTGATGTTTTATGAACTAATCTCTTACAAAAAATGTTTAAAAATAATAATAGTGACTAGAAAATTGGTGACAACGATGAAATAGATAATCATATCCTCATGTACGCTATATTGATTGTCATAATAAATATTGATTTCACCATTGATCAGAGTGGTGGGTAATGTATATTCTTGCTCGGGGGTTGTGTGAGAGCCGATGAGGCTCCATGACCCAATATGGTAGGGTGGAGAGTAGGCCTTCTTGTCTTGATTTTTATTTTATATTTTTTCATTTACAAATTGCTATCCTTCTCAGATAGCATTTACAAAAAAATTCAAATATAGAATAAAGAGAAAGATATGTTAAAAAATGTAGATGCAATCATCCAACAAATATCTGGATGGCAAGATAGGAGGCAGATAGCCAAGGCATATTATGTAGACAAATTATCAAATAAACAAGTAAAAGATTTAAAAATTACTAAAGGTGATTTGTGCTCTCTATTCACTGACCCTAAAATAAATCAAAATCTTACCCTTAATGCAAAGAGGTTTCCTATTCATTGGTGCCACCACCAAGAGATTAAGAACCATTTTTATGAAAGATGGTATATGGTCTTTGATTACCCACCATGCAATAATTATGAAGTCCCCCAATATTTTCTTAGGAAACTATACAGTGAGTTTGTATTGAACTAAATCCAAAATTATTTTGATATGAGGGAGTTCCAGGGGAGAGGTGGGGGGTCAGCTTAGGATAGGCCTAATGCATAGCCAAATCCTACACGGAAAGGGAGACAACCTCTCGCTAGGTCACCTCATGAGTAGGTTGTGATGCCTTCCATTGCGAAGGAGAGTGCTGACATAGAGACATTGCAAGCGATCACAACTTTGACCTGAAGTGTCATCCATCACACTAGCCCTATTGTATAGTGCCATCTAGGGGATTCTTCAAGTGGTGGTCTTTGAATCCATGTGTGTCAATCTTGTGGGGTGACTTGTTTGTATGACCCTACCGACACTCAGGAGGGTACTACGTAGGATTCATATGCTACTACGCAGCCTGATCCATATGCATCTATGGGGATGGAGAGGATGGCTGACATTTTTCATGATGCATATGGCATTGACACTCAGGTATAATTCAGTATGTTCAATGTTGAATTTAATTTATTAAATTTTGATTCTAAAATGCAAGATTAACTAATTTATTTTTATTATTTTAATAAAATTGCAGGGTCACAGTGTAGAGACTGGATACACCAGTCATCCATCTACTTATTTTTGCAGTACACCTATTAGTGGGGTATGTAACTAGTAAACAATTATAAATTTATTACATGTTAATAGCATTTTTTTACGAAGGGTATTTTAATATGTGATTTTGGATGTTGAACAGGGTAATGTTGGAGGTTTCAAGGAAACACCTCCTAGTGACAGTAGATTTGATGAAACGTTCACGGAGGTAATATAGAATAAAGAGAACTTAACTAATGAATTCTAAGTTTAATAGATTTGTGTAGTTTATATTCATAGTGTTGGTTATGTTGCATTACACATCATTCAAACTAAAATCATTACTTCAAATTCGATAACTAATAATCAGAAATATATAGTTTAATACTTGTACTCAAAATTTTGTTCATTAGATCTCATACATTATAAGTCATCACATGGATCGCTATTGTAACTTTTTTGTGATTGAATAATTTGTTGTTTTATTTTTAGATGTTGGTGACAGAAACACCACCAAATGTTACAAGGGCAATGGATATTGGTGTTTCCTCCGCTATACAATCCTCAATGGCTCTGATAGGGGAGGTATGAGGAAAATTACTAAATTTCAATTTACATTCGTTGTTATAGATGAACTAGTTCTAGTGAAAAATCAAACCACTATTGATTCATAGTTTAATTCTTATTTGGATGGTTTATATAGGGCTTGAGCATGCCTCAACATCGGCATGCAAATATTTCCATTGAGGAGAGTGATCGTGAGATGGCCATAAGTGATTATTTTGTTAAATATATTAATTTTTATAATGTAATTTCTATATATTAATGTCTTTACTTTTTATTGTAACAGTTAAAACTTCATGAGGAGCTAAACACTAGGAGGAGCAGCAAGAGCACTCCTCGAGCATAGTAGAAATGGGTGACAGATTTATTGCCATAAGATCGCCAAGCAAAGGGAAAGAAAATTGTATTTGAACCAGAGCATGGAGACAAATGAATTTTGAATGCAAAGCCCTTTGTTGTATGCCTACATGGAAATTTTGTACATATTTTGTATTGGATATATTTGACATTGTATGCCTATATGGCATTCTCGTAAGCCTATATGGCTATTTTGTAACTATATTTTATACTTATATCGACATATATTGATGTATGTGTACATGGCTATTTTCTTTTAATACAAATATTTTTATCAATGGTGTCCATATTTGCATTATAAATTCATGGTTCAATATATATGAGTTACATGTATTCAAGTGTATACTTTACAACTTATGCACATATACTTTTTGACTTACGTGTGAACATCGAAAAGTGTGAAAATTTTTGTGTGTGGAAGTCAAATGTAAGCCAATTTTGCAATTCTCAATTCTTGCATACTCAATCTTATGGACTTATTCCTTCCTAGCACATATTGTGAATATTTATGATTTGGTGCAGAAGACAGATTCCTCATTTTGAACCACTCATAGCAAAGAGATTCACAGTAAGACTTTAGCATTGGAACACTACTCCTTACTTCTCTTGTCTAGACCATAAAGGATTGAAAATTCTTAATTTGAAGTGATGATAGTCCTGAGATGAGAATTTATATAACCATGCCTATTTTGAAACTTCGCATCTAATACTGCATCAACAAGAACTTAAGAAGTGTTACATAAGAGTGTTAGGTTTGATAGGCCTTCTCTTCCCTAAGGGAGGAGAGCCTACATCTTGAATTTTGAACAAAATTTTAGGAAGAAAACATTTTACCTAAAAGATTCAAACCTAGATGACATATTTGGATAAGTCTATCTTGAAAATTATCAATGCGTTCAAACTCTAAAGGAGATTCTCCCTAAAAAGAAAACTTTACCCTTTTTCCCAAGGAAAGAAATTGGAACAAGTTGCATGATTTATCTTATTTCTTTCTCATATTTTGTTGTCAATCATTCATGGCTCAGGATAGTTTCATTCCAAGGAAAGGACACCCAAAAAAATCAATGAGATTCTTCTATGATCTGCAAGAAAAAGGTTTTGGCTCTTTCACAATGTAAATAATTATGTAACACTGTTTTCTTGTTTGCCTTCCACACAGAAAAATGTTCACACTTTTTAGATTGATCAATGATCAATAATGGTTGATTGTAAACACTTGACATTTTTATGTTTGAACTTTAATTTATAACTTTTTATCATGACATTCGAGTATCACTAATATTTTAATATTTGACTATGAAAATGGTGATGTATTTTTGCTATGTTATTTGACTATTAATATGGTGGTGTATTATAAACTTGATTACTATTGCAAATATGTATATATTTCTATTTTTTATATGTTTTTGTATTACCAAACCCAAAATGAACCCAACCCCAAAAAAAAAAATCTTGAACCAGTGAACTGGGTTCTCGAGCCTAAACCTAAACCCAAAATCGAACCGGTAACTTAGTAAAAAATAGATTTTTATAGTTTACATTCATAACGTTGATTACATTGCATTGCATATCTTTCAAACTCAAAGCATTGCTTCACATTTCATAACTAATAACTAGATGTTGATAGATGACAAAATTTCAATTACAATATAGTTTTACAAAGTCAACCTAAGTAGTTATGCAATTACTGCACATTGCATAACTAATAACTAGGAGTAGCTACCAATTGCATTTGGTTGTCATGGCATTCTATGAGACCACACTTCTTTGAGGCATTTTTTCAAATAGTTCACTACCTTGTCTATACTACCACATTTTTCATACATTTCTACCAAAGCATTTTGTCAAATAGTTCAAGTGTTTCCTTGTTGCTATGGTTGAAAGCCTAAAACAAGTGCTTTCGAACAAGCTATGGATGCTTGGAAAAAATATTTCAAAAGTATAATAGTAAGCAATATCATAGACAAGGCAGCACGCACTCTTTGAAAAAAATCCTCAAAGAAATGAGGTCTCATGACCTGATGGAATGCCATGACAATCAAATGCTTTAGATTGTCATGGCATTCCATCACCATGAGACCTCATTTCCTTGAGGCACTTTTTCAAAGAGTTCACTGCCTTGTCTATGGTAGCACATTTTCCATACATGTCTATCAAAGCATTTTATCAAACAATTCATTTCCTTGCTGCTATGGCTAAAAGCCTAAAAAAGGTACTTTCGAACAAGCTATGGATGCTTGGAAAAAATCTATCATAGCATAATAGTAAGCAATAGCATGGACAAGGGAATGAACTATTTGAAAAAAATGCCTCAAAGAAATGTGGTCTCATGGTGGTGGAATGCCATGAAAAGAAAATTGTTGTGGATTGTCATGGCATTCCATCACCATGAGACCACATTTCTTTGAGAATTTTCAAACAATTCAACTGCCTTGTCTATGCTACTACATTTATCATACATGTTTACCAAAGGAATTTTTATCAAATATTTTGCTTCCTTGTTTCTATGGCTAAAAGCCTAAAATAGGTGCTTCAAAAAAGCTATGGATGCTTGGAAAAAATATATCAAAACATACTAATAATCAATAGCATAGAAGGCAACAAATTGTTTGAAAAAAAGCCTCAAAAGAAATGTGGTCTCAATGGTGATGGAATGCCATGACAATCCATAGAAATTTTTCTTGTCATGGCATTCATCATGCCATTCCATCACCATGAAACCACATTTCTTTGAGGCATTTTTCAAAGAGTTCACTGCCTTGTCTATGCTAACACATTTTTCATACATGTCTATCAAAGCATTTTATCAAATAGTTCATTGCCTTGCTGATATGGCTAAAAGCCTAAAAGCAGGTGTTTTCGAACAAGCTATGGATGCTTGGAAAAAATCTATCAAAGCATAATAGTAAGCAACAAGCTGATGCAATACAAAGATTGCCAAACCACTCAACAACTCAGGGGACTCTTGTCCCAAACTCATCTTGGAGAAGATCAAACAAAATTTCAACATTTCATCAGAAATCTACTTTTCATCCACTCAAATTCTCTTATCATTCATCATTCATCCTTCCACAAATTTGTATTCCAATTGACTCATTCAAAGCAAAAACCCATTTTAGAAAAATTTGATTCAATCAATTAGATCAACATGCATTTCAAAAACACCATTTTCAACAAGGCACTCTTCCATTCAACTTGTCCCAAATAGTCAATCCATCATGACAATTAGCTTTCAGACTTTTACCAGACCATCAAGCACTATGAACATCATTATTACAACTGATACAAATCAAGAACTTTCTCTTTTAACTTTGTTCTAACTGAACTTACAATTTCATATATTATTTTACACCAAGTCTCCTCACTGTCCAACTGTCGAAACAACATATCTCACTTCTAAACCTTGTCTAAGACTCCATACATCCCTGACACCATCACATAGACAACATTATCCCAAAATCAACTCACCAATCACTGTTAGGTCAGACTTCTATTCTCTGAGCAGTCAAGGTACTACTTCTCAATGAGACATTCATGCCCTAAATTGGGTAAACCAAACACACTAGTTTCAAAACCCAAGATCCAAAACACTTTTAGACACCTCTTAATGCCCATTTCCTCATATCAAAAACTCAGAATAACTTATATTGAAGAAATAAGTAGTTGTTAGTCTAAATGCTATCAAAAAGGCTACTAAAATAGGCCTGATTTTCAAAGAAGACCCCCTTCAAACATTCCCAAAAAACTTAAAACCTCAAAAAAGTCATTAGACATAACACAAAACTCCAAATTTATCCATTTTAGGGATTAAAAGACTCCTTTTGATAGTATATTGACAAACCCTTGTTTATAGGGTGAAAAACTCAAAAATCAATGAGGGTTTCCTGTATAGGCTACATGAAAACCTCAAAACCTCCAGAAAACCATTGGAACATGTCAAAATACATCTGAAAAGGCATTTGGAAACATCTTCTAACCCATTCACTTGTTCTTTCTCCACTGTCATGCTAGAAACTGTTCATTTTGACTGGAAAACTTAGAATTTCCTGTGTAGCAGCAGCTCCTTCAAGGTATTCTTGTTTTTTCCTCCACTCACAAACATCAAAACATAACAAATAACCTATCCCTAACCTACTCCACCAATCTACCTAACCTACATTGGTGGATTAGTGTAGAAATTCCTTATAAGACTCTCAAAACTTAATACACATGATTTCAGACCGAGCCATAAGAAGAATGCTCAAACAAACATTAAATTTATAGGATTCCTTCCCAAATGGATGCAAACAAATGGTGATTCCCCAACCTACTAAAAACAATCTAAATTTGAACCCTAAACTCTTGCACAGTCCATACAAGTTAAGAAACAACTAAAAAACATAGAAAATAAGCTAAAACAAGGAACTCTTTGTTAATTTAATTCTTCCAGAATACAATGATATCTTTGCTCGACCTTTACAATGCTTTTAAAGAAGTTTCCAACCATCAAATACCTCTTCATCTTCCTTGAACGACCTATGACTCATCCTCTTCCTTGATTTTCTTGATTTTCCTTTTTTGTCTCTTCACATTCCTTCTTTTTCTCTCTTTTACATATTTAGCATTTTGACAATATTACACTTTGTACTTTTTCATGCCTTGATTATGTTTAATTTTTGCATTACATGGACTTAAATAAATTTTTGACAACTTAGCCTTTAGAAGGCATTACATGATCTAGGTGCTCCTGAACCACAAGCTATGGTCTCATGGTTTTTTTTCACATCAACGTGATTTGATTCACATTTTTTTCACATAAAAATCAACGTGAACCAGATTTTGTATTATGGAGCTATATTAAGCTACCACTTTGAAAACCAATGTAATAATGATACAAAATAATTTTTGAGACTACAAGAAGGCATCAAAATGGCTAGTGTACTAAAGAAAGTCTTATGATTTACGAATAATGTTGATAACTCTACTCAGTTGGCTTCTTTTTTCAAAATCATAAAAAATTGAACCCTAGCATCAATAGACTCTGTATATCAAGCTACCACAATTCAAGTTACATCAGGCCCATATCACCAAGACACAACCTGAACAATAGGAGGAATGGCCTATTTCAACATACTACACTCAAACCCTTAAGGGATAGATCTTGTTGAATGTAGCTCAGAGCGATTTTGCATGTTTGGGTGTGAAAGAGGACCATGTCTAGTGTAAACATGCTTATTTGAATACGTTGGAATAGTCTATTTGGCCACACAAGTTGCAGAACAAAAATTGCACCACCTTGCAACTTTCCACTGCTTGCATTTGACATTTTTTCCATCAACTGAAAACTAGATACCACAGGAAAACCACTTTGAGATAATGAAAACTAAGAGAGGTTATTGTATAGGGGCCCAACATGATCTCATAGGATTATATAATAATTTTATAAGTGTCACAGTGTTCGAGTAACCTCATGCTAAAGTTTGCAACCATTTTTCCCTTTAGACCCTTAAGGGATCAATCTGGTTGAGCGTAGCTCAGAGTGATTCTGTGTGTTTGGGCATGAAAGAAGACCATTCCTAGCATAAAAATTCCTATTCAGATGCATTGGAACAGTCTATTTGGTCACGCGAGTTGCAAAACAAAAATTGCACCACCTTGCAACTTTTCACTGCTTCCATTTGACACTTTTTCCATCAACTAAAAACTAGACATTACGGGAAAACCACTTTTAGATAACGAAAAGTGAGAGAGGTTATTGTAGAGGGACCCAACATGATCTCATAGGATAAGATGAGAAGTTTATAAGCATCACGGTGTCCGAGTAACCTCATGATGAATTTTGCAGCCATTTTGCCCTTTGGACCCTTCAGGGATTGATCTGGTTGAGCGTAGCTTAGAGTGATTCCACATGTTTGGGTGTGAAAGAGGACCATGCCTAGCATAAACATGCTTGTTTAGATGTTTTGGAATAGTCTTTTTAGTCACATGAGTTGCAGAACGAAAATTGCACCACCTTGCAACTTTCCATTACTTCCATTTGACACTTTTTCCATCAACTAAAAACTAGACACTACGGGAAAACCACTTTTAGATAACAAAAAATAAGAGAGGTTATTGTAGAGGGGCCCAATCTAATCCCATACAATTAGATGATAAATTTTTAAGCATCACGGTGTCTGAGTAACCTCATGTTGAAGTTTGTAGTCACTTTTCCCTTTGGACCCTTAAGGGATCGATCTAGTTGAATGTAGTTTGGAGCGATTCCACGTGTTTGGGTGTGAAAGAGGACCATTCCTAGCGTAAAAATTCCTATTCAGATGTGTTGGAATAGTTCGTTTGGTCACATGAGTTGTAGAAGGAAAGTTGCACCACTTTACAACTTTCCATTGCTTCCATTTGACACTTTTTCCATCAACTGAAAACTAGACACTATGGGAAAACCACTCTAAGATAATGAAAATTGAGAGAATATATTGTAGAGGGGCCCAACATGATCTCATAGGATTAGATGAGAAGTTTCTAAGCATCATAGTGTCCGAGTAACCTCATGCTAAAGTTTGCAGCCATTTTTCCCTTTGGTCCCTTAAGGGATTGATCTAGTTGAACGTAGCTCAGAGTGATTCCATGTGTTTGGGTGTAAAAGAGGACCATTCCTAGCTTAAACATGCCTATTTAGATGTATTGGAATAGTTTTTTTGGTCAGACGAGTTGGAGAATGAAAGTTGCATGACTTTGTAACTTTTCACAAGGCAAAAAGACACCTAACCTTCAAATCTTGCTTCCAAACTTTTACCAGACCTTGGTACACTTTATTCATCTTTATTTTGACATGAAAAAAGATAAAACACCTTCTTACAACATTGTTTAATCAGATTTCACAATTTCTTGCACTAGAAGACCAAATTTGCTTATAAGTGCTAAAACACTAAATCGGGTGTAACATGCAAACCACAATAAATCTTTATAGGATAAATACATTTTAGGGTACACATTTTATCCATTAAAAACATATATCATTTTTAGATAAACTTATTTTGGAACACATGCCTGCTATCCCAACTTCTTTGCTTCTAAAGAATCCCAAATAGGCCATTTTAACAAAAAAAAGGTAGTCTTTAATCATCACCAAAATACCAACAAACCTCAAAAATTATTTTTCCATGTGTAAAAACTCTCAAATAAATAAGTTTCAAGATGGAAAATTCCCAACAATAGACAAAATTTGTAAACCCTTGATTGTAGGGTGAAAATCACAAAAATCAGTGAGGGTTTCAAGTATTTCACTCTAAGAAACCTCAAAAACTCCGGCCAACACTTGGATCATGCCTTATTATGTCTAAAAATTCTATTATAATCATTTCCCTAGACATTAATTCATTATTTCTTCCATACCCTACATAAAACCTCCATTTTTGGATGAAAAACTTAGATTTTGGCTATGTAGCAGCAACTCCACCTTTGCATTCTTGACTTCCCTGCACAAAAGGACTCAACCAAAACAATAAACTGATGCAGAAAGGGATTGGAATCCTTCAACAAAGACATTTAGATTAGTCCCAAGTAATTTGCAAAACCCCAAGTACCTATATCTTGACAATTATCTCCTTTCAACTACGTCTACTCTAGTAGCCATACAAACCATGTTTTTGGGCTTTATCACTTTAGCTTCCCAAATTAATTCTCAAATAAATGAATGTTTTTGAAGGAATATCAATTGATTCAGAGCAGGGTGGAGGAATAAAAATTCAAACTTAAGAACCAAGAAACCAACTCAGGTTCATATATCTAATCCAGCTTCCATAAGGTCAGCACTATAGTCTTCCAATTCACCGCTGAACAACTAAAAGACCAATTCCTTAAAGAGAATTGTAAAAACATCAATTGATCATCCAAATAACATTCATACTTCATCAAGAAGACAGATCCAAGCTTCCACCTAAGATTCATCTGCCAAAGCTTAAAGAAACATCAAGGTATCATGCTCAAGGGCTACAAGAACTAGCCCAATTTTATAAACAAACCCACATTTAAATTTCTTGTCATAACAAGATCTCCTAGACATTCACAAATTGTGCTTCAAAACCACAAATTTTCTTGTCAAATAATTTGTACAAGTCTGCTAACCTACTACTCCAACAAACCCTCATTTTCCCTCCTAAAATCTAGGGTTTCTCAAGATCTTCACTCAAACAGCCACAATACACAAAACCAAAACATAAAACATGTTTCCCTATGTCTTCTTAGACCATCCAACCCTTCCTAAACTCAATCCCAACACAAATCCATAAAAAGACAACTTGAAACCAACATTTTCACATAGAAACTTAACATTTTTTCCCTAGGCATCATAAGAATTCGGACTTAAAGACTCCCCCTCACCAAGAAAATTCATTCCAAACCTAATATACATGCATGCAAGTCTTCCCACCGAGTCACATGGCTTTACAGTAGGTGGGAAGACAAAAATTACATTTTTTTAATCATAAAATAGAGATAAATCTATTACACGGGCTGCTACAGAAAAATTAGTATTTCTCCCTCCAAAATGAATATTGGAAGTTGTAAATGGAAGAAAATGGAATATAATTCACAATACTACATGAAAACATGAATGAGAACATATTCTAAGAATGTACAAGTCCATACAGGTGAAGGAAACTCTGAAAATACAGTAAAATTAGGAAATACAATGAAAAATCAGAAATAAAGCATTGAAAACTCTAAATCAAACATTAACCAAACTTTCTATATTGAATAATTATCCTTGAATGGGCTTAAAATAGAAATTACAATGTCTCTTGATCTTCCCCAATGCATATGCTTGCCTTTTGAACTTTTGTCTTTTTGTCTTCCACTAAAATTGCTAATTTTGGCTTTTGGCATTTTTTACAACTTTTGCATTTTGCAAATTTTCAATATTTCTTATGCAACTCTTTAAAGACTCCTTCCTAAGACTCACATTACATTATAAATGGTTTGTAAAGCCCTTATTTAACAAAAATGACCTTAAAACACGTAAATTACAAGGTTCACCACATGAATCCCCTTATTGATCAACTTCTTTACATCATGACTCAATTGACCTAATACATACAAAAATGGTATTGAATCCTTATTAAATGAAATATAATGACCTAAAACCATCTAAGAACACCCTAAATTATCAAATGACCAAATAATAGAAACCACAAGGGTTCAAGTGTTGAAAAGGTGGAGTTGGTGCTCCTGCTTTCAAAAGTATGATTTCCAAGAACATACAATGTTCACAAGGCCTTTTTGAAGGAATATCAACCTCCTTAACTGACTACAACCATTTTTCAACTTCTTTTACAAGTGTGACCCTTCAACTTCTAAGTATTTGCAAAATGACTACTTTTGGTTTGACAACATTACATTGTTATGTGCAACTTTTGACATATTGATGTAAATGACTCCATACCTAAACTAGTGACCTTATGATGGCCTCATTACATCATCTTGACCGTTACATTACGAATTTACATACATTTTCACATTTAGGCCATTCAAGGCTTCATTACACCAAATTGACAACATGCTAACATGACATTGCAACCTCATATCCTACCAACCCAGAATGACTTAAAACACTTCCTAATGGTCCTTGTGACCTTATTACAACATTCTTCATGGACTACAAATCAAAATTTAACACTTGACCACCTTGTGGTCCTGATTGTCCTTGACACCCTACTATAACCCTACTCCACTGATCTACAAGCCTAATTCAGTGGAGTATGCTTTATTTCTTTACTTGACTCTCAAAACCTCAAATTGAATTTCAGAAAATGTGCTCTAATAGTGGAAAAAATCAATCAATTTTCTTCTAGATGGACTCAAAAGAAACCTAATTCTCTGTATTATCTTAATCTACAAAGGATAAGGCCTAAATCTACTATACAGGTGGTACAAAGCTAACAAAACTAAAAGAAAACATAGAAATTTATGAACAGGGAACTTTTATTGCAAGATTTCATTCAAATAAGAATTGAGATTTGTCAAGATCATCAAAATAAGGATGTTGCATTGCTTTTCTGCTTGAGATTCTCTTGGATGGCTCATAAATTTGCATTTTCTTCAAGGATGGACCAATCAATTTTTACTAGTTTAGTTATAGATATGCAGAGGAAAAGAATAAAAAGAAATAGCTCATCCAAAATACATGGAAGGAACTTATAGATAGGCATGGCAATCTCTCAAGTTAGTCAGTCTTGGTCATACATCTTCACTGGGAGTTCCAAGATACCTATTTCACACAACACCTCTCATGAATAGAATTTCTTGAAATTTGAGATGCTCTTATAATGTCTATGTCATAGGTGGTCAAGATAAGGTTAAATTCAAATGAATAACTTGAAATTGCCTCACCAAGCTTCGTATGCACTTTTGTAATGGCTTAAAATCATAATTGAGATTTGTTAAGATCATCAAAATAAGGATGTTGCATTGCTTTTCTGCTTGAGATTCTCTTGGATGGCTCATAAATATGCATTTTATGAAAGGGGAAACCAATCAATGTTTTCCTGGTTACATACAGATACACAAAGTAAAATAAGATGATAGCATTGGAATCAACCAAATTGATGTGGATACAAGTATAAATTAATAAGAACTATTGTGCATATACTTACAAATTAATCCAATGAACCATCTGGGTCTGCTCTACTATTTATTGTGTCAAGTATTGCCTCATGGTCAGACTCACGGACCTTCCACAAGGTCTTGTTCAAAGGTCTATCCCCATATTTGGTCAAACAAACATTGGATGCCATGAGAAGGTTTGAGTAATGAAGAATCTTATGATGCATGTCAAATTCCTCAACCAACCAATGTTTAATACTCTTATGTGGGTATCTTCTTAGCCACATTCCAGTAACAACAACAAATGGTGTTTAAGTGAAGATAGGATGATGGATGTGTTGATTTGAGCAAAGATATCTTAAATGGCTGGGATGATGTTTGATTGTTTTTTCCTTGAAGGGGCAAGTTGAGTTGATGAGTGATTGTTGTATTTTTTATGACAAGGAAAAAGTTGAAAGTTGATTCTAAAAATGGTTTGCTATATCGAGATGGTGAATTGGCTACTAATAGCCTTATAACTTGAAATGAAATAAATGGATTTTGGTTGAATGAAAAGTAATTTTGGATGAATTTAACAAAGTTTGTATAAATTTATCTTCTCCTGATTTGATTTGGGAAGGAAGTTCCCTAAAGAAATTATGTTGTTGAGTGGCTTGCCAATCTGATATTGCATCACAAAGAAACAATTTGATCAACATGGAATAATCAAAACAACAAAAATGGAAGCAAGCCATAATATAATGAAAGAAAATGTACAAATATTTCACATACCTAAAAAATCAAAGTTTCAAATGGAGGAGTTCTACCCAATTATGCAACCTTTGCTTCTTCCTTCCTCAAACTCCTCAAAAATTTGACTCCTTCAAAAGTTTGTTCCCCTCCAAATTTCAATTGTATATAAATTATCACTGTAATTCAAACTTGAATTGATATTATATGCCTCTCAACATGAAAACACTACTATTTCATGCAAATGTGATGGAAAAAACATTCAAAAGGTGGTGGAATCTCAAAATCATGCATGCACACTTCACTCAATCAACAAAAAGCTACTTTTTGTTTGAGCACGTGTAAAACCAAGAGAATATGTAGAATGTGGGCCGACATCATAGGTATATTGTGATTTTTTACCATTTTTAGTGCAATAAAAAATGTGTTCTCGTTATTTAATCCTAAACAAACATATCTATACTAGTTAATAACGTGCTCGCGTTATGATAAATTTAGTTTTTTTAAGATTTATATGGTACATTTATAGGGTAGAGGATTAAGGGTACTAGGGAGAGAGATACCTGAGAGAGGGAGATACTTGAGAGAGAAAGAGAGGAAGGGAGTGAGAGATAGATAAAGGAGGGAAGGGCTAAGGGTAGAGGTAAGAGGGTAGAGGGTAGAGGACTTAAGGGTGAAGATTTTAAGGTTTACAATTAAGGGTAGAGGGGAGAGAGACAGAGGGATTGACTGAGAGAGAGAGACCTAAGAGAGGGAGAGGGGGTAGGAGGGAGAGGGT